>CM052901.1:52663758-52681534 GCA_028534135.1 Potos flavus
ATTGTCTTCTTGTTTTGGGGTTGTCTTCTGGGGGAGGGGCCTGTCGCGTTGTTTTCCAGTCAATCTTGCTTGGGTTGAGTCGCCCTGCCCCCCAATCGAGGGGCTGGGCTCTGTGGAAAACAGTTTTTCAGGCTTCTGCTCTCTGGAGGTTTTCACTCTTTTGCAGTTTTTTCGCCTTTTCAGAGTCCAAGCAAGTGGTCTGCCCGTACGCAGACCTCCGCGTCACAGAGAAGCCTCAGTCTGCTCCCCTCTGCGAGCACCGCTCTCCCCCAGCCTGCCACAGGCGGTGTGCACCCCAGCCACCGTCCCAGTGTCCCCGAGAGGCCCTCAGTAGCCTCTGCACCCTCGCGCGACCAAAACCGCGAGGTCTAGGAAACTGGTTTCTGGTGGCTGCCCGTGCCGCGACTGCTGTCTGGCTTCCGGTCCACGCCGGTGCGCTCAGATTCCTGCCCCAAGTGGCCGAGTTCACTCCAGCCTCTGGGCGGAGGGCGCCTCCGGTTCTCTCCCCCTCACGCAGGGCATAGGGCGCGAGCCGACAGAGCTACCGCGGGCGGAGAACACAGCGCTCCTCCCGCCCGCCGCTCTTTGTGTCTGGAGGCCCCGACGCAGCGCTCTGGCAGCCTCCAGGCCGTGCAGCAGATTTCTAAAAGTCCAGATTTTGTGCTCCGCCGCTCTGCGGCTGCTCGGAGCCGGCCCCTCCCCCCGCAGTCTGTCTTCCCGTTGCTTTGGATTCACTTTTCCGCACGTCCTACCTTCCGGAAAGTGGTCGATTTTCTGTTCCTAGAGTTGCTGTTCTTTTCTTCTATCTCCTGCTAAGTTTGTAGTTGTTTAAAGTGGTTTGATAACTATCTAGCTGAACTTCTGGGATCAGTCACTATGTCCGCCTCCTACTTCTCCGCCATCTTGCTCCTCCGATTATGCATCTATCTTACCTTTGTAGTTTCCAAGAAAACAAAACCCTTGGTTGACTTTTGCATACCAGGACCTGATGCTGACCCCTTTAAACACAACCTTACTTTGCTGTGAGGCTACCAAGACATGACTTCATTTACATTTACATTTAATTTTAAATTTCACCTAAACTCCTTGTTTCCTCCAAATCCTATTATAATTCCACTTTTCCTTTGTAAAAGTGCTCCATGAAATCTCTGATGTGTGGTCTTTCTCTTTGCAATGGTTCAATAATCCTAACTTTGTCAGACTACCAGTTTGTCAGACTACCAGTTTGTCCCTGATGGTCCTATGCTGATTGGGCTAAGGCAGAAGTAAGACATTATGATAGAACAAACAAATGGTACTATAGGCAGAATAAATAACTGCTTATATCCTCAAGATCACCTTATAGTCCAAGATATAGTCCAACCTGAAGCTTTTTTTCCCTTTTTTTAAATTAAGTTCAATTAGCCAACATATAGTACATCATTAGTTTTTGATGTAGTGTTCAGTGATTCATTAGTTGCTTATAACACTCAGTGCTCATCACATCACATGCCTTCCTTAATGCCCATCACCCAGTTACCCCATCTCCCCACTCCCCTCCCTTCTGTAACCCATGTTTCCCAGAGTCCAGAGTCTCCCATGGTTTGTCTCCCATTTCATCACACTCTTGTTACAGGCCATAAAAAGAAGAAAAGACAGAAGGCAGAAAAGGAATGGAAGGGACCCCAGCAGATGAATTAGCTTTCTTCAATCAACTTTGCTCTAAGATCCACAAAACAAACTTGAGGTTGCATCCTATTAGCCAGAACTTAGTCATATGTCTAAACTTAGCTACAAGAGAGGTTGGCAAATATAGTCTTTGAATCCAACCATCAGTATGTAAAGCTAACATTTGGAGTCCTTCTATTAAAAAGAAGGGAATGGGGTGACTGAGTGATGGATATTAAGGAAGGCATGTGTTGTGATGAGCACGGCGTGTTATACACAACTAATGAATCATTGAACACTACAACAAAAATTTATAATGTACTATATGTTGGCTAACTGAACATAATGGAAAATTAAAAAAAAAAAGAAGGGGAGAATAAATATTGGGTGAGCAACTAGCAGTCTCAGCCACATGGAGGACCACTGTGTATAGTTGTACATGCTCATGTAGTGCATGACTTCATTAACATAGACTAAAATGTGAATGCCATCCCCTGGAGTTAATTGCTCAATATGGTGGCCTCAGCCACAGAGTAGTATAGATGTAATTTGGAAGCCATATGAACTAGAAGGAAGCGAAAGGTGAAAGGAGAAGAGGAATAAGTGAGAGACATTACCAAAGTTTTAAACCGGAATGATAGAGAAAAAATGGTTATGACCAAAAAAAAAAAAAAAGAATTCAGAGGAGGCAAAGGTTAGGGAAGAGACATTATTCTTTTTAAAAGGAGGGGAATGTGAGTCAAAAGCCTGCTATATGCTGGAGGCATTTTTTTTTTTTATAAATCTGGAATCTTATTCATAGTCATATGTCACTTTGTAAAGGTGATCTGATAAACCTAGTGACTGCAACTTCCTGTAGAAAAGTAGACATTTGTCTAGTGGATCTGGTTCATGAGTTGGCTTCTCAACTCCCATTGCCCAGTGTACAATGGCCTTTCAAAATGTGGAATTTTTTGGACCATAATTTTTCTTTTCTAACATGCCCCTGTCTGGATGGATAGAATAACACGGGAAAAATTTGGATCTTACTTCAATCTGATTATTTAGCATTTCAGCTGTGGTCCCAGTATATTGGAATTATGCCTGATATATAGTAGGTATTTTATTCATGCATTTTTGCAAAACTATTTGTTAAGATCTTCATATAAAGAAGTTGCTACAGCCAATGTCAAAGAGGTTACTGCCTGTGTTCTCCTCTAGGATTTTTATGGTTTCAGGCCTCACATTTAGGTCTTTCAACCATTTTGAATTTATTTTTGTTTATGCTATAAGAAAATGGTCCAGTTTCATTCTTTTACATGTTGCTGTCCAGGTTTCCCAACAATATTTATTGAAGAGACTTTTTCCCCTTGGATATTCTTTCCTGCTTTGGAAAACAGTAGGGAGGTTCCTCAAAAAATTAAAAGTAGACCTACCCTATGATCCAGAAATTGCACTACTAGGTATTTACCCAAAGAATAAAAGAATACTAATTCAAAGCGATACATATGCCTGGATGTTTATGGCACCATTTCCTATGATAGCAAATTGTGGAAACGGCCCCTGTCCATCAACTGATGAATGGATAAAAAAAGATGTGGTGTATATGTATACAATGGAATATTACTCAGCCATAAAAAGAATGAGATCTTGCCATTTGCAAGGACATGGATAGAGCTAAAGAGTATCATGCTGGGGCGCCTGGGTGGCTCAGTGGGTTAGGCCTCTGCCTTCGGCTCAGGTCATGATCTCAGAGTCCTGGGATCGAGCCCCACATCGGGCTCTCTGCTCAGCCGGGAGCCTGCTTCCCCCTCTCTCTCTGCCTGCCTCTCTGCCTACTTGTGGTCTCTTTCTCTCTGTCAAATAAATAAATAAAATCTTTAAAAAAAAAAAAAGAGTATCATGCTAAGTGAAATAAGTCAGTCAGAGAAAGACAAATATCATTTGATTTCACCCATATGTGGAGTTCAAGAAACAAAACCAATGAGCAAAAGGGAAAAAAAAAGAGGGGGGGCAAACCAAGAAACAGATTCAACTATAGAGAACAAACTGCGGGTTACCAGAAGGGAGGTGGGTGGGGAATGGATTAAATAAGTGATAGGGATTAAGGAGTGCCCTTGTGTTGAGTACTGATTGTTGTATAGAAGTGTTTAATCACTACATTGTACATCTGAAACTAATATATTGTATGTTGGCTAACTAGAATTTAAATAAAAGCTTAAAAAAGTTTTTAAAAAGGGATTGTACTATATGCTAGCCAGATATTAATCTAGTTGCTAGGCAAACAACAGCAGACAGAACAATGTTCCTGTCCTCCAGGGTAAAGGTGGAGGGGACGGTGATCAGTTATAATGAAAATTACAGTAAGGTTAGGAGGATAAGGAGTGCCAAGGGAGTTATTATTTTAAATAAAGAAGTCAGGAAAGACCTCTCTATTAAGGTGATATTTAAGTAGAAATCTTTGAGAAGTAAGTGAATGTCATATGAATATCTGTGGGAAAAGCTTTCCAGGCAGAGGGAATATCAAGTCTAAAGGCACTTAGGCTGAAGCAGGAGAATTGAGTCAGAGATGAAAGTTGCAGGGATCTTCAAGAGAATGATTATCCTTTAAGTCATGATAAAGACAAAAATAAATACATGAACAAATAAACATATAAATAAGTGGATAATAAAATGAGCTCCAAGATTAGATGAAATATTTCAAACTTGTTGAATAAATTATAACTTTTTTGGTAATGATGTTACCAAATGCTGGAACATTTTCTTGAAGAAAGGAAGCTATTTCCTTTTATCATATGCAATTCAAATAATTCTATAATAATTCCACATGTTAATCCATTCTCTCTCTCTCTTATACTGTGCTGGACTAATTTAGAACAGATTAAATTTAAGAGTACCAAATTTCAGAGATGAGCCTCAAGTCCATTCCATGTGAATTTGTAATGTTTATTGTCCGGCATATAAACACTTCCTTACCTAAAATCTGAACCAAGCTGTCACCTCTGTGATTTGCTCATCTAATCTATACCAGGTTTAAAGTCCTAAACCTAATGCAGATTATATGGAAAAGAACAACTTCTCTGTGCCCAGAAAGGATGAATTTCTTTTTAACCAAAAATAAATAATGTATAGGCACCTGAGTGGCTCAGTTAGTTAAGTGTCCAACTCTTGATATCAGCTTAGTTCTTGATCTCAGGGTTGTGAGTTCAAGCCCCATAAAATTAAAAATTAAATTAAATTAAATTAAATTAAATTAAATTAAAAATAGATTATATTGTCAAAATTTAAAACACAACAGTGAGCTACATATTTTTATTCCAAAACAATCCATTTTAATCACGTAAAAGAAATAATGAAGAGTCCAAAAAGAAGCTTGTTATTTCAGACCATATTGACACAATGTCCAAGAACATGGATTCAAGAAGTCAACTATACAATTAGGAATTCACTGAGCACCAGAGTCACAGATTGGGAATCACTTTCTATAACTTGAGAAGTGAATAAACTGAAATTAATGAATACCTGTAGGAGACAACAATAACTATTCACCTGCTGTGACAGAGACTGGCTAGGTGGTCAGTAAAACATTTTATTTTCTCTCTCTCTCTCTCTTTTTTTTTTAAGATTTTATTTATTTGTTTGACCGAGAGAGAGAGAGCACAAGCAGGGGGAGCAACCTTTTTCTTTCTTCCTCATCTTTCCAGACACATGCCTAAAATAAATTTTCCACCCTCTTTTGCAATCCAGTGGCAGGAACTGAATTCCATTTGACAAGATATGAGTAAAAGATGTGTATCATTTCTAGGACAGGCCAATGAAAATTAATAAACAATCCTTCATGGGTTTTTCCCTTCCTGGGCAATGTTGGCAGTAAGTAATGAGTAATTAAACATTTCTTCTTTGTGGGTTCTGATTTCTATATTTTTTAAATGAGCATAGATTTGTTTTTTAATCACAAAATGTGAGGATTAGGTTGAACCAATCAATCCAGAAAAACTGCCTAATATTTACTCAATATCGCACAGTTTAATTTTCCTCGAGCAGTTTTCATCATATGATTACCCAGAAATTAAAATAAACTTCCAATATCTACCCACTACTAGCTAAATTAAATCTAAAATCCTTAACCTGGGACTCAAAAATCTCTTCAAGTCTAAATTCCCTATGGGGTTAATAATGTCTATATGTTAAGGATAAGATGTAAGACATCTAGCTCAGTACCTAGGGCTCATTATTAGTGCCCACAGTGAATCAAATACATATTTTCAACCTCATCTACCAATTCTCTTGTACACACATATATCCTCTTAGTCATACTTCAGTCAACCTATTCCTTAAATATACTCTAAAGAACTATTTCCTGAATATCAATTGTAGTATGCACTTTTAAGTTTTGCTATAATGGAATATCAGCTAAAATATTATTTATAATTGCAATTATATAAGAAAATGTCCATTTTTTAAAAGATGCACAATGAAATATACAGGAGTAAAATACTATGATGTCTGAGATTTGTTTTAAAATGCTTCAATAAAAAAAAATAAAAAAAATCCTTCAATAAAGGAAAAAGGATAAATAAAACAAATGTGGCAAAATGTTGATAACTAATCTTGGTAACAGATAGGGTTCATTGTACTATTATTTCTACTTTTGTGTATGTTTAACATGTTCATAATAAAAAAGACAATTTAAAATAAATGCACAGGGGCGCCTGGGTGGCTCAGTGGGGTAAAGCCCCTGCCTTCAGCTCAGGTCATGATCTCAGGGTCCTGGGATCGAGCCCCACATCGGGCTCTCTGCTCAGCAGGGAGCCTGCTTCCCCCCTCTCTCTCTGCCTACCTCTTTGCCTACTTGTGATCTCTCTCTTCTCTGTCAAATAAATAAATAAAATCTATAAATAAATAAATAAATAAATAAATAAAATGCACAATTGATGTGAGATTGGCAGGTAAGCAAGTGTCCTTAGAGTTCATGATTTCATCCAGGATGAAGAGGCAATCAACTTATTTCAATGGATACCAGGGGTTGGAGGCAGAAAAAATTCCCTTGTTTATCTTCCCTAAACCAAATGACAGCGTGTAGGCCTTAGTAACTTTGTGGAAGAAAAAGGATCTTGAGATTGACAAACTTTTTAGAAGCCTTGTTTTCTTTAATAAAAGCTGAAAACATGGAAATTTTAAATTATTGTGATTTTGATTTTAAACATTATCCAAATTCTCAGAATTGTGTAAGTTTGGCCAGATATTACTATAAACAGAAAGGACATCAGAAGAATTTTAAATTATGGAGAAGCATGGTGATTAGTTTAAGACTGTCTTCTAGAGGAAAGCATACTGTTGCAGGGTATATCTAGGACAAAGGGAACCTTATGGAATCATGTCTTGGTGGGTGGTCTTAGTGCAAAAGGAAGGATAGTAAGTAAATTAATGAACATTTTTTTACATACATAGAGGATTTTCAACTGGGTAAAGCACATCATTTAGTGCTTGTTTTTTCACCAGGGAAAACAAGGTTGTTGAGTTGGACTTCTGAGATCCTTCTAGTTGCAAAAACCTATTCTTCTCTAAGTTAAGGCATTTTTTATTTCCTTTATGCTCTTTTCAGTGTAAAGACCAACGAGTAATATCTGTTAGAGCTTCCAGTGATTTATCCCGAAAAACTTGTATGAATTTCAGAAAGACAGAATAAAGCCTTCCTTTAAAAAAAAAAAAAAACCTATAAAACACATGAGGGAGGGACGCCTGGGTGGCTCAGTTGGTTAAGCGGCTGCCTTCAGCTCGGGTGTTGATCCCAGGATCCTGGGATCAAGTCCCGCATCAGGCTCCTTGCTGGGCGGAGAGCCTGCTTCTCCCTCTGCCTGCCACTCCCCCTATTTGTGCTCTCTCTCTCTTTAGAAAATAAATAAATAAAATCTTAAAAAAAAAAAACTTGCAGGAAATGTGTCAGCCAAATCTCAGTTCATAAGAAAGGTGAAGAAATTAAACAAAATTTAATTTAAATTTAAATATAATTTTGAAACTGAACATTCAGTGATATACTGTAATGGTTATACTGTAATGCTTTTTAAACAAGTCTGAGTTGCGTATGCAACAAGGAATCTCTTGCAGAGATAAGAAGGAAAGACAAAGAGAAAATACAAATATTTGAGGAGCTTAAACTAGCTCAGTACATCACTCCACACTAGAATGCTCTTGCCTATGATTATTAAATACTTTGCTTCCTTACTCAAATTATTTGTCTCTATTCTGGCAAGAAGCTGAATCTAGATGGGATTTTGGAAAAACCATAAGGTGCATAATCAAAAGATACGAATCTGAATCCCAATACCACCACTTATGTGATGGAGGGCAAATTACTTAATGATTCAATATGAATTTTTTTCCCAAATACTTTTATTTTTTCAGTGTTACAAGATTCATTGTTTATGTACCACACCCAGTGCTCCATGCAATACGTGCCCTCCTCAATACCCACCACCAGGCTCGCCCATCCCCCCACTCCCTCCCCTCCAAAACCCTCAGTCCCTTGTTCTGAGTTTCACAGTCTCTCATGGTTCTTCACCCCTCTGATTTCCTCCCAATATGAATTTTTTTAAAGTAAGCTTTATATCCAATGTGGGGCTTGAACTCACAGCTGTGAGATCAAGAGTTGCATGCTCCACTGAGTCAGCTAGGCATCCCAATTCAATCTCAATTTTTATAAAATGAAAATATACTGACTTAAAGAAAATGCAATAAATATATTATATATATACATATATTTAACATTTATTTATTTATTTTAGAGAGAGCGTGTGTAAGTGGGGTATAGGGCAGAGGGAGAGAGAGAATCCTCAAGCAGACTCCCCACTGAGTGCAGATCCCGACTTGGGGCTCAATCCTAGGACCCTGAGATCATGACCTGATGGAAATCAAGTTAGCCACTTAACCGACTGAGCCACCCAGGTGCCCCAAAAATGCAGTTTATATTAAGGAAATCAGAGAAATCCTGAGTAGGGAAAATTTAAAGCTAGCCAGTCATATAAATGGTCATCGTGTGAAAGTAGTACAATTCAGGAGACCACCATCATGTTGACATCTGTAAAGCTTCTATAATTCTAGAGATAAAAACATGTAAGCATGGGGCAATGGCCATTCACATAACATATGTATATGCCTTAGTTGTGAATCATCAATTAAGACATTGACAATTTTTTTAAATATTTTATTTATTTATTTGAGACAGACAGAGATAGCGAGAGAGAGCACAAGCGGAAAGGAGGGGAAGAGGCAGACTCCCCGCTGAGCAGGGAGCCCGATGCTGGACACAGTCCCAGGACCCTGGGATCATGACCCGAGCTGAAGGCAGACGCTTAATCAACTGAGCCACCTAGGCGCCCCTAAGATATTGACTATTTATCAGAATAAAAATATATATGAAAGCAATTGTGGTGTACCAATTTGGGATAGTGAGAATCATCCACACTGCGTGCAAGCAAAAAGAATGGTATTATCTGTAGAAAATTTAAAAAGAGCAATAAAACCAACAAAAATCTGATCTGTTTGAATTATCACCATGCTCTGGCAATTTTAAACTACATCAATGATAAAGTACACCTCTCCAGAAAAATATTTTGTCTAAGGTCCAAACAATTGATGAAGTTACTGTCGAGTTTATACTCATTACTAAGCCCTGTTCTGTTACCTTTAAGTAAATTCAGAGATTCCCAATTATATTAATGGCACCTAACACACACAGACTCAGCTACAGGAATTCCTTAGAAGAATAAGTTCAAAATGGTTTCGAATCACTGAAGCTTGCTTTGGGTGCAGTTCATGTCTCAATTTTCTGGTACGACATCTTTGTTTAAACTGTAATTTCAAAGTAAATAATGATAGTGCAGTGAATGTCTCTACCTTCAAAGCAGGGTTCAGTATGCCTTCTTTATTAGTTACCTATTGCTGTTGTAACAAATTACCACAAATTCAGTGGCCTAAAACTTTAAAATGACTGCAATTTTCCCTTCTGTAAATGCCAAAATTAGTTTGTGCCCTTTCCCTGCCTCCAAAAGATGTCATGGAGATAAGTAATTGGAATGGTACCACATTCTGAATAAATCATAGATGTTTGCATACTATGTCAAGCCTGGCTTGATAACATCTCCCAAATAATTTATTTTTTTTAAGATTTTATTTATTTATTTGACAGAGAGAAATCACAAGTAGGTAAAGAGGCAGGCAGAGAGAGAAGGGGAAGCAGGCTCCCTGCTGAGCAGAGAGCCCAATGAGGGGCTCAATCCTAGGACCCTGAGATCGTGACCTGAGCCGAAGGCAGAGGCTTCAACCCACTGAGCCACCCAGGTGCCCCTCTCCCAAATAATTTAGAGCAAAGGCTCAAATCCCAAACTTCTGGGCCTCTAACCACAATGCTACCACCTCCTAAGAGGATTCCCTTTCTTCTAGTTTCCAACAGCATGTTC
The DNA here is from genome assembly GCA_028534135.1 of Potos flavus. NCBI lineage: Eukaryota > Metazoa > Chordata > Mammalia > Carnivora > Procyonidae > Potos > Potos flavus. The sequence continues at coordinate 52,673,844 of CM052901.1, forward strand.
CTTCCTTCCTTTTGAGCCCTCGCCTACAGCATCCTTAAAGTCCATATTACTACGACAGCCTGTTTAAGGCACTTTAGGCTTTCCCTACCTATCATGCTCCTCAAAATTCTTCCAGTCTTCACCTACTGCCTGATTCCAAAACCACTCCCACATTTTAGGTACTTGATACAGCAGCACTCCACTTCCAGTACCAGAGTCTGTAGCAGTTTTCTACTGCTCCATAACAAATTACCACATAATTAGTAGCTTAACACAATACCCATTACTATCTCACAGTCCGGTGGGTCAAGAGTCCAGATACAGCTTAACTTGGTCCTCTCCTCAGGGTCTCACAGGACCAAAATCATGGTATCGGCCAGGACTGCAAGCTCATCTGAGACTTGAAGTCCTCTTCCAAGTTTGCTGGTTATTGGTAGAATTGAGTTCCTTCCAACCATAGAGTGAAATCCCCCTTTTCTTGCTGGCTCTCAGCCTGGGAGCATTCTCAGCTCCCAGAGGCTACCCTCAGGTCTTTGCCACATGGCCCCCTTGTTTCACAACACAGATTTTTGCTTCTTTAAGGCCAACAGGTGAACATCTGCTGCTGCTTTTCCCACTTAAGGATTCACCTGATTAGGCCATACCCACCCAGGATAATCTCCTTTTTGATTAACTCAAAATTAAATGGTTAGTAACTTAAATGAAGGAACGGAATCCCCTCATATTCACAAGGCTTGCGCACACCAACAGGAGGGAATTATACAGAACATGTATGCCAAGGGTGGAAATCTTGAGGCCATCTTAAGAATTCTGCCCATTCTCCCCTTTGACCTTGGATACTGTCTTGGATTCCTAGCCTTACTATGCTGCTGAAGTGTTCCGTGTTCTTATTCCCCTCCCTTTGCTCAGCTTGTATTTCCTAGTTCTTGGACAGAGATGCCTCTTGCTTTAAAGTAATCTTTCAATGGTTTATTTCTTATTCTCCGTAAAATCAGAGAGAAGTAACTAAGCAAATGTTCTTGCTGGTGAGCAATCTGGAAAAGGCCACCACAGGCAGGATTGTATGCAGCCAGTAATCTTTATTCTTCCCCAGTCCCTCAGGCAATGTGTATGGACATATGTTCCTAGATATTTAAGAATGTATAAACTAGACAAAGGCAATACAGCAAAGGAAGTTCTTGATTTTTAAAAGTCTAGTATGAAGTATTTAACCTGTTTAAAAGCATATTTTTTTATAAAGTGAAAAGTCTAACAAATGTTTTAAATATTTTTAAGAACTGGCTAAAAAGAATCATAGAGAAACCTATTTGCTTTGTGCACAATTGTTGCTGCTAGCTATATGTATCTCTAGTTCAGCTCTTGCCTAGAAAATAATTCATCAATTAAGTTTAACTTTTATTTTTTTTCTATGTCCACCAGGGGAATGAACCTCATTTCTCCCCCTTCTCTGCTCTGATAAATCTTTTCTCGAATGATCATGCTGTGGTTAGAGTTTTAAGAGAATTTACTGTATGCACTATAAACATTGTGGCTTCCTCTAACCAGTTTTAGCAATCAAGGTCAGTAGGTCTATTGGGACATGCGCAAACCTTTATACATATGTAAAGATAACTGAAACATGCACTCCTAAAAGTCATTAGATGAGAAGAAACCCTTCCACCTATATAAAATCAACTGGTCTATTTTTGGAGTCTGACAAAATATCATTTAAAAATGTTCATTTTATGTTACTATGTAAATGTATGCTCTTGTCCATAGCATTATAAAAGGGAAGTCACTCTACCAGGCTTTATATTTAATTATTAATTTCTGCTAGCTTTCAGGTAACAACTTGGGTACCAGAAGAGAAGCAGGTACTGAAGCAGGTCATTTCCTTCTCTTCTAATGTGAACTGGGCTGCATTCACTGGTCTGACAGGTTCAGGCCCCAGCTCTTATCTCCACAGAGTATTCATCAAATATTTTGCCAGCTATATCAAAGAAAATCAGAAACCTATACTGACTCAAATAGCAGGAATTAATTCTTACATAGGGACTTCTAATCCCCAAACCATATACAACTTAACAGGTTTGAGGAAACTTCACTGCAGGAAACAATGATAAACATTTAAAAACAGGCATAAACCATTTTATGTTAGACGTAACAAAGAGATTATACACCTGAAAAAAATCTGTAGTGTCAAACAATTTCAAATATCTTTTAAAAGTCAATTATAGATATAGTCATAAGAACCAAAAGAAATTTATTTATAAAATTTCTTACTTGACCAGTGGCGAGAACCAAGAAACACTATACTAAGAAATGCTCGACTAAGACCCTAATAGTCTCTAAGCTGGTTCATACCAGAGAACAAGCAAAGTAGCTCTTGATTATTAGGCTAGAAAGATGTACTTCTTTATGTCTTTCAATTGCACAAAGACATACATTTAACCACAGGGGTCTGTGCAAGTAGCATCGTAGTATCTGTAGACTTAGTTGAGTCATAGCTTCCAGGGTCTACCTTACATAGCTGTTTCACCACTCTTGCTGATTTCTTTGTTGGCTCCTTTCTCTTTTTCTTCTCCTTTGTTGGTTTTTGATTTTTCTCTTTCTCTGTTGGCTCCTTTCTCTTCTGCCCGTCCACTGTCAGTTCCTTTCTCTCTTCCATGGTTGCCTTCTTTCTCTTCTTCTTTGTCATGAACACTGGTGTAAACTGCTTTGTTATAGCCTTCCCGGTTCCGAGCAATTTCAATTGCCAAAAATTGTATCCTGGGGGCTGAAAGGTGAATAGAATTGATTATTGTCCTAGTCACAGTTACTTTTCTAAACCTACTAGAAGTCTATTGACAAAACTGAACTAACAAAGCATTCCAGATAGTCATAAACTTCAGAGATGTGGAATTCTAATCTTGTTAAATGAGGCTGAAAATACTTAACCATCTTATTTCATAGTTACTCAACAAACGGTAACATGATCTTTAAATATGTAACAAATAAAATAATCCCCAAACTATTCATGTCACTAAAACCAGATCCCTCACTCTCCTTATACAGAAACCATTCCAGAGGCAAGAATCTCACCAAAGATGGTGTTTTCCTCAGTGTAGCCCTGGGAACAATCCAGTCGCAACAAAGTACCATAGTTGAAGTCTTCTACAATCCCGTCAAACTTCAAGCAGAATGGCCTCCACTTCTATAAAGGCAAAAAGGATGCCTTAGCTGACATATGCAGGAGGCTGGTGAAGTCAGGCCAGGAGAAGGGATTCCACTTCCTCAGTAAGGAAAAGTACCCATAGTGAAAGAGACTAAGACTGAGCTAGTTTCTACTTTCACTAACACTGAGTTTCTATGCTATCTATTGTCTTTAGACTGGTATTTCCCAACACGAACAATATTTTAACTTGACAAAATATTTAAATCCTCGACTACAGAATTAAAATTTGATTTCTTAAATATATTCAGTTTTGTTTTTAAGTGATTGGTTAACTCAGCCCAAAATAGTTACTTGTCCCCACTGAAACACAAATGAGACAAAGGAAGCAGGAATGTAGCAAAGTCACAAAGTTAAATTTTAAGAAAGAAGTCCATTGCTAGAGGTACTTTTGCAAAAATCAGTAACAGAGTTAACAGTTAACAGTAACAATGTTAAAAGGTTACATATATCACAAACCAAGGATCTACTCTCAGGGAAATATTTTCCCCCTATAAGAGTTTTAGCACACTGTAAAAGTATGATAATCAGGTAAGCAATGGGAAACCTAAGTTCTCCTGGTATCCATGGCCCATGATAATGTGAACTTAAATCTGGAGAATTCAAACACCTCTCTGTATCCTATTTGTCAATTCTCCGTCCAAGACTTTTTTGCCAATTCTCCATCCAAGCTAAACCACTAACATAAGTAAATTTGTTCTTTCTCCCCTGAAAGGGCTGGGTAGAAAGGGATGAAATACCCAAGTCAAAAAAAAGAAAAAAAAATAGATCCAGTGAACATAAAAAAACCAGAAAAATATTTATTTCATTTCATAACTTAGTATTTGATTATAACTACATAAAAGCCCTGGTTCTTTACATATTTCCTTAAAACATACTGAAAAAAGTTTAAATGTATAAAAATGTTTTCACAATCAGTAATTGTTAGTCAGATGCTAGGCAATATTTGAGAGAATCCTTACCTCTTTAGCTGATTCTGATTTGAGCTCTTCTGGATCCAACACATCTATCCTGAGTTTCTCAAAATTTTCCCGAAACTCAGAATAGATTTGGTCATCCACTTTGGTGAGTTTCAGGAACTGTGGGTCAACTGATGAAATCAGCTGCCAGACACAAGACAACATACAGATACTAGTCTCTAATTTACTACACTTCTATCCCCCCCTTCCCCAGAAAATCTTTATGGTTCTAAGGGCAGAAGAGTTATTAGGAAATACAGACAGACGACGTCCCAAATGAAATCGTGACATAGTTTTCAAAGGCCATAATATACTACAGTCCTTGCCACCAGTTCAAACCCTTCTGGTCCTAGTACTGCCTGGCTATTGCCCTCTGTGAATTGTTCATTCAGTCATCAAACATTTATTAATTGCCTACTACGGAACCATTTTGCCAGTTAGCAGCAGAATAGTGGGCAAAGAAGTACAACTCCTCATTGTCAAAACAAAATTCACTTCCACCCCCTCGTACTCCGTGGGTAAAATCTTACAGTAATAAAAATTATCTCCAAAATACATATGTTTAACTTGCTGGGAATAGTGATTAGCAAAGAACCATACACTACAATTCCATGCTTAATTCTGCTTAATAATGAAGACAGACAACTCACCTTGTAGTAGACTTCGGCATGCTGCATTGCTTTCATGGCCCAAGCCATCTCAATATCAGGCTGCAAAGGAGTGAAGAATGTCAGGTCAGAAGCTCCCAATCCTGCTACTAGAGAACAAATTAAGGAACTACTACCCACCAAAAGAAGCTGCCTATACTATCTAATCAACAGCATAAGCCATTGGCTCTTTTTCCAGCAGCTAGTGAAAGTGTGGGAGACTACGTAAAGCAGTAGATAAGAGTGCCTTCTCAGGACTGAATTAAACCACTGTAAAACTGATACAATATACTCACATGTATCACTGAGTTGTTGGGAGAACAAAGTAAGATAATGGAAGCGAAATACCCATCACTTTTAATAGTGCAACATGTTATAATCACCATTTGTGTTTATAAGATATCCAATTCCTCCCCCTCCACCCAAAAAGATAGCCAATTCCCCATCCATAACACTTAAAATTGAATCAGTATTGTGAAGCAGGCTAGATTATAAATAAGCTTTACCAAGTACCCACCATTAAAATCTGTTTTTTAATTAAAATCTGTTCCATTAAAATCTCCCACTCCAGCTAGATGGATCTATTTCACTGACCCCAGCAAATCCATTTGCATTTTTACCTCCATGCCTTACACCATGTCCTTTGTCCATCTATACTTTGAGGACCCAGTCAGAGATTCACTCTCTCAGTGAAGTCTTCCTATCCTATACTGTCTCAGTTTTTCCGGGTTTCTTCTTGGGCTAAACTCCGTTGGATCTTATACCCTAACCTAACATACATCAATCACATTTTTATTTGAGTGTTAATACTATTCTCATGTCCCTGTGTCTTGTATCTCAAAAATATCATATGCTTTCTTCTTAAGAATCTAAACAACACATACCATAATTCGGTGCCACTTTACTGAATAATGAAATCATTCAGGAACCTTTAAAAAATACCAATTTCTGACTCTCACCGCCCTCCCCCCACCCGATATTTTGATTTTAATTGGTACAGATTGTGACCTGAACAACGGAAAATATAAAAGCTTCTTAGGTGGTTCTAGTGCGGTAAAGTTTGGGAACTACTTCCACAGGCATCTGTCCTGCGTTTGTGAACCAAAAAGGTTAGAATGAATAAGAAAGCGCGGTTTCTGTCGGGCGTGGAGAGGGTTCACAGAAGATATCAGGGGATTACAATTTCGTGGCAGGCCCTGCAGACATACCAGGCCAGCCGAATGAGTGGGAGCTGGGGGTGAGTCATACTCACATCGTTGCCGTAAGACTCGGCTGGGAGAGAAAGAGCATGTGCCACAGACACCAGTTCCCCGGAAACCTGGGAAGGGAACAAGAAGAGGGGAGAGATGGTGTTCAAAGCTCGACCCGGCTCGGCTTCCCCATTCACCCGACCCCAGAGCAGCGTCTCACCGGCTCAGCAGTTCCACTGGTCGTCTCCATGCTGCAGCCCAAAAAGCAGCGCCTGTTTCCCGGAAATGACTATTTGCGAGCTCTGCCGGCAGCTGGTTGGAAAAGGGAGGGCCGAATAAGAAAGGCTTTCTTTCCCGGTGCGCCTGCGCGCAACCTCCGTAGCCTGGAGGCGGTTGTCCCTGGCCCCTCCTCATTCGCCCTGCGCTCACGCGAAGATGTTGCGCTGCTGCACCATCTGCGATGCTTCGGACGCCACAGGTGGTTGAATGCTCATTAATATCGGTGATGATCATGTGAAAAGCCTTAGTTAAAGCTTTCGCGTGCCCACTGCGCTGAGTGCCCAGCAGAGATTCGGATTCATACTCTCCATTTGTGCAAGCAGGCTCATACACCCATACACACACAGCCCAATACTCCAAAGAGGGAGGAAATCACAAATAAGCATGGTGCTAGGCAATGGAGGAGGGGAATGAAGAATTTAGTCCCCATTTTGGAAGAAATACATACAGTGAGTCAGCACATAAAGTAGTCATCACGAAATAGCATCATGTACTATGGGAACACAAATAGGGGTTACAAAAACTGAGTCCTGAAGGGCAACCAGCAAAGTAGGCAAAGCAGGCAGGGAAGGACGCTCCAGGGAGAGGGGAGTGCATGTACAAAGGCACTGGAGAACTAACACCATGGGACCATGAAGCAAATTAAAAAAAAAAAAAAAAAAATGCAGTACGAGTGTAGTCATTTATTATTTCGATGGAAAAAATGAGCTTTCTATACTGAATATTAGGAATTTGATGCTTTAACCTAAAAGCAATGGTAAGCTGATAGGGATCCTCAAGTAGACAGCTTCCTGATTAAACTTAAGTCTTAAGAAGATCACTAAAACACAACATGCAAGATACATTTGAAGAAGGCAATTTTGAAATCAGAGAGACCAAATTGAAGGCAATAGAAGAATCAGGATTCCAGTGTAAGTCCCAAATTTCAGAATAAGATTTGGGAATGCATGCATCGAGCTAAAAAACAAAAACAACAACAAAAACAACAACAAGAGGAGCGATGATGAGTTGAATTTGAGGAGTTGAGTTTGGAGAGCCTATGGGACATTCAGATGGAGTGGACTAGTTAGAGGGACATCTGATCAGAGATATAACTCTGATAGCCATTTCTTTAGCTTGAATTGAGCTGTTCAAAGGAAACTATGAAGCACTGTAAAGACACAAAGATCAGGAGGCCAAAGAAGAGCTATTTGTGAAGAAGGAAAAAGGCAGGAAAAAGAGTAAAACAGAGAGAGAGAGAGAGAAAGGTGAATCGTGTCCAATACCCTGGGCTGAGTACACCAAGCCCACAATATCAAGAGGTCACTAACAACCTTAGCAAGAGCAGTTTTAGTGGAATGGTGAGGGCAGAAGTCTGGTGGCAGTGGGTTGAGAAGAGAGTGGGAGTTAAAGAAGAGATGGCAATGACCATAGAGAATTCTTCCAAAGAGTTGAAGCTGGAAAGAGA
>CM052901.1:52682034-52703552 GCA_028534135.1 Potos flavus
CAGGAATCTATCAAAATCCTAGAGGAGAACATAGGCAGTAACCTCTTTGACATCAGCCACAGCAACTTCTTTCAGGACATGTCTCCAAAGGCAAAGGAAACAAAAGCGAAAATGAACTTTTGGGACTTCATCAAGATAAAAAGCTTCTGCACAGCAAAGGAAACAGTCAACAAAACAAACAGGCAACCCACGGATGGGGAGAAGATATTTGCAAATGACACTACAGACAAAGGTCTGATATCTAAGATCTTAACTTCTCAATCTCAACATTTGAAAAACAGATAAGCACGTCAAAAAATGGGCAGAAGACATGAACAGACACTTCTCCAAAGAAGACATACAAATGGCTAACAGACACATGAAAAAATGTTCATCATCATTAGCTATCAGTGGATTTTAAGCAAAAAGTTTGCAGGTTAGAAGACAGTGTCATAATATATTTAAAGTGCTGAAAGAAAAAAAAACCTATATTCAAGAGTATTCTATCTAGCAAGGTTATCATTCAGATTTGAACGAAAGTTAAAGAATTTCCCAGACAAACAAAAGTTGAAGGAGTTCATCATCACTTCCAAGAAGTGTTAAATGGATAGACGTATTTAAGTGGAAAAGAAAAGGCCATAATTTTTTTCATTTTTTAAATTTACATTCAATTAGCCAACATATAGTACATCATTAGTTTCAGGTGTAGTGTTCAATAATTTATCAGTTGCATATGACACCCAGTGCTTATCACATCACATGCCTCCTTAATGCCCATCACCCAATTATCCTATCCCCCCACCCACTTCCCTTCCAGCAACCCTCAGTTTGTTTCTTATACCTAAGTGTCTCTCATGGTTTTTCTCCCTGATGACTTCCTATGCAGTTTTCCCTCCCTCCCTCTCTAATGACTTCCTATGCAGTTTTCCCTCCCTTCCCCTATGGTCCTCTGTGCTGTTTCTTATATTCCACATATGAGTGAAAATATCTGATAATTTTTTTCCTCTGATTGACTTATTTCACTCAGCATAATACCCTCCAGTTCCATCTATGTCAATGTAAATGGCATTAATCCTTTCTGTTGGCTGAGTAATGCTCCATTATCCATTTGTCTTTATCCATTCATCTGTTGAAGGACATCTCAGCCTTTCCACAGTTTAGAAAAGGCCATAATTAAAAGTAAGAAAATTATGAAAGGAAAACATTTCATGAGCAAAAGTAAACATATAGTAAAGGTAGCAGAGCAATCACATATAAACCTAGTATGAAGGTTAAAAGACAAAAGTAGTAAAATCAATTATATCTCAAAATTACTTCTGGAAATTACAGTATAAAAATATGTAAAATATGACAACGTATATACATATAAAACGTTGAGGGGGAGTAAAAAGGAATTTCTTTTAGATGTGTTCAAACTTACATGACTGTCAACTTAGTATAGATGGCTATATGCTTAGGATGTTATATATGAATCTTATATATATTTATCTTATATATATTTACACAGAAAATAAAGAGAAAAAATACAAGCATAGCACTACAGAAAGTCATCAATCACAAGAGAAGAGATAAAGGAAGAAAGGAACAGAAAAAAACTACCACAATAACCAGAATGTAATTAACAAATTTGCAGTAAGTACATACCCATATAATTATTTTAAACATAGATGGCCTAAATATTCTAATCAAAAACATAGAGTGATGAAGTGGATAAGATAACAATACCCATCTATATGGTGCCTACAAGAAACTCACATCGGACCTAAAGACACATAAAGACTAAAAGTGAAATGATGGGAAAAGATATTTCATGCAAATGGAAGTGAAAAAAAGCCAGGGTAGCAATACTTATATCAGGCAAAATAGACTGTAAGGAAAGACTGTAACATGAGACAAACAAGGGCACTATATACTGATAAAGTGATCAATCCAACAAGAAGATATAACTCTTGCAAATATTATGAACTCAATATTGGAGTACCTAAATACATAAAGCATATGCTTTATATATATACAAATACATGGAGCATATATATACACACAAATACATAAAGCATATATAAATATATATTATTAATATTTATTATATTTTAAAATTAAATATTTTATTTAAATATTTATTTTAATTAGTTATTAAATGTTTAATTATTTATTAAATAAATGTTAATTAAATATTATTTAATTATTTATATTAATATATATTAGCTAAGAAAACTAATAAGATCTTGTCATTGCAACATGAATGGAGCTAAGGGTATTATGTTAAGTGAAATAAGTCAGACTGAGAAGGACAAATACCATATGATTTTACTCATATGTAGAATCTAAAAAAAACAAATGAATAAACAAACAAAAGTAGAGGCAGACATAAATACAGAGAATAAGCTGATGTTTGCCAGAGGGGAGGTGGAAATGGGGATGGGAAAAATGGGTGAAAAGTAGAGGGAAATACAGTTTTCTAGTTATGGAATGAAAGGCACAAGATAAGGAGTATAGTAAATGACATTGCAATAGCACTGTAACAAGACAAATGGTAGCTCCACTTGTGGTGAACATAGCATAATAAATAAAGTTGTCATATCACTAAGTTGAGCACCTGAAACTAATGTAACATTGTGCATCAACTATACTTCAGTGAAAAAAAATTTAAGATAACATTATAGGAAGATTCTGAATGCACTTTTTCCCAAAGACACCATAAATCTAAATGGAACTACTCCCTCTGGGAAAAAAATTGATAACTGGCTGAGTAGCTTGTCTCCAACAAAGAATAAAAGGGCCACATTGAGAGAGACAGGTGAGTCAGAGATGTGGTGTCATTAAAAATTCCATCCCTGGGGCGCCTGGGTGGCTCAGTTGGTTAAGCGACTGCCTTCAGCTCAGGTCATGATCCCGAAGTCCTGGGATCGAGTCCCGCATCGGGTTCCCAGCTCCACGGGGAGTCTGCTTCTCCCTCTGACCTTCTTCCCTCTCATGCTCTCTCTCTCTCTCAAATAAATGAATAAAATCTTAAAAAAAAAAAAAATTCCATCCCTGGAGGGGCAACCCACAAAATGGAGGGATCTCACAAACAAAGAAATTCTCCCTGAGGAGTAAGTGATTTGTGCTCCACATCAGGCACCACAACCCTTTAGACTGGCATTGGAAAGATGAGATCTCAATATATCTGGTTTGCCAAAGCAATGAAGCATACTTTAGGAGAACCATAGGGCTATAGGTAATTGAGATTCCACGCTTAAAATATTCACATGCAGATTCACTCATTCCAGGACCAGCACAAAGGGAACAGTTTATTTATTTTTAAAAAGATTTGATTTATTTATTTTAGAGAGAGAGGAGGAGGGAGAGAGAGAACATGAGTGGGAGGGGACAAAGGAGAGGAAGAGAGAGAATCTCAAGCAGACTCTACACTGAGTGTGAAGCCTGACTCCAGATCGATGCCAGGACCCTGAGATCATGACCCGAGTCCAAACCAAGAGTTGGATGCTTAACCAAGTGCACCACTCAGGCACCCCCAAAAGGAGCAGTTTAAAAAGAAGCTAGATCACATGTGAAGGAGATTCATTTGCTAATCTCAATGCATTTTCCAGAGGATCAAAAGCCTGTTGAGACTCACTCCAGGGACGGAGGTACTAACGGATGCCATTCTTATGTTCTCCCTCTACCTTGTTAGCACTGGTGCTAGCAAGTTCAATTTTTTCACTCTTATCCCTACCTGCTAAATGCCTGCCACTCCACACCACTCCAGAGAAAGCTGACAAGCACCCAGCTGGTCTGTATCCATATCTCCTAACCTGTGACCCTTGCCCTTCACTGCTTCCGTATCCAGGGGCTTCCCACCCTAAGTTGCATCCCCTGGTTGAAGTGGCCAAGGAGTTTGGTCTTCAGGTTACTCAAAAACCTCTCTCTTTAATAGAGTTGAACAGATTGAACAAGACCTAGGAAAGTTTTCTGGTAACCCAGATGGTTACATAGGGCCTTCCAGCATTTGACTTTGGCCTCTGATCTATCTTGGAAAGATGTGATGATCACTTTATGACAGACTCTTTCAGAGACCAAAAAGGAAAAATGCTCTTAAGGAAGCCAGGGTTTATGCTAATAGTCTTCACCTTTCTGATACCAAATACCCAATAGGAGAGACTACTGTCCTTCCCACGGATCCAGGATGGGATTATAATCAACCTTCAGAGATGAGAGTGAGACTACTTTCTGTGTTAAGGCGAAGTTAAAAGCTGACAAAAATCCATCAGCTACTTTAAGACAGCTCAGTCAGACAGGAGCCCAATGAGAACCAAACCACCTTCATGGAAAGACTCAAAGAGGCTGTGACTAATATACTAACCTTGATCTCTAGTCTTTTGAGGGACAGATAATACTAAAAGACAAATTCCTTTCTTAGTCTGCTTCAGATAATCAGGTGGCAGCTGCGAAAACTGGTAAGAGAATCAGGCACCACTCTTGAAGAATTCTTTTCAGCAGCAACTACCGTCTTTATAACAGGGACCAAAAGGGAGAGGTCAAGTCTTCGAAGGAACAAAGGAAGGAGGTAAGGCAGACCCAATTGTTAGTGGACCCACAGGACCAAGCCCACTCCAAGAATATCCAACTCCATCCTGAAAAGAGATCAGGAAAATGCCTGATCTGTAGGACTAGCCATTGGGTGTGAGAATGCCCTATTAAGGAAAAATCCCCCAAAATACCCTGTCTTAAATGTCAGCTGACAGGACATTGGGCAGCTAACTTCCTCCAAGGTCAAAGGGCTCTGGGTTCAGAAACTGATGCCCCGCTAATGGTGATGGATGAAGGGACCCTCTGCTCCAGTCACCACCCCCTGCAAGAAGTAACCATCAGTGGACTAGAGTCATGTATAAAGATGGATGTGGCAGGTAGAACAACAACTTTCTTTTTGGATGCTGGGGCCACTTACTCTGTCCTGACCTCCTTCTCTGGGATTAAGACTCTTTCAAAATGATGTGGTAGCTTGGGTGGCTCAGTCATTAAGCGGCTGCCTTCGGCTCGGGTCATGATCCCGGGGTCCTGGGATCGAGCCCTGCATCAGGATCCCTGCATCAGGATCCCTGCTCAGCGGGAAGCCTGCTTCTCCCTCTCCTACTCCCCTTGCTTGTGTTCCCTCTCTCGCTGTGTTTCTCTTTCAAATAAATAAATAAAATCTTTAAAAAAAAGACTCTTGCAAAATGATGGAAGTATCAAGCAAACTAATAACTAAACCTTTCACGCCTCTCTTTTGTTGCTTATGGGAAGATTACAGCTTTTCCCACTCCTTCCTGGTTATTCTAGAGTGCCCTTGTCCCCTAGTGGGAAGAGGTATATTAAACAAATTAGGAGCTAGGCTTATTCTGGGAGGAACCACAGCTACCAGAGTCGCCCTACAACTCCTACTAATTGAAGACATTCTGGGGCCCAGTTCTTTAGAAGAGGTTTGGTTAGTAGCCCCTAAGATATGAGATGATGGGCTTCCAGGATGAGTGGTCACCACCACTCTTCTGTTAATAGAGCTAAGGAACCCCAATAAGTGACAATACCCTGTCCACCTTGAGGCATGACAAGGACTCCAGCCCCTCATAAACAAGTTCCTAGAACATGGCATCTTGATTCATTTTAACTCCACCAAAGGAAAGTTACACCTAGCCCAGGGAGAAAGGATTGCTCATTGGCAACCTGGTCAGTCGACCATCACCCTTTTTCCTTCCTCCTCTGAGGCCCCATGTTTTAATACTGTTTCCTTGGCAACCCAAGCCATAACTTTCTTGTGGAAATATAGGTCCCCAACTAATTGGATAGTTGAAGGTCTTTTATCATTCACATGGGTGCCTCATATCGTCAGCCAGGATCCTCTTTGTCGGCAGCAACGAGGGTTATTCCTTCCTCCTCAGACTGGACAGGGATTTGTACCGTGGCTCATGTCCTTCCCCAATTTTCCCACCTTGAGGGATCAGTCCCTGTATCCCTCCCCATCACCACTGGTTTGAGACACACCAAACAGGCTGTGCCTTTAATACCTAGCTTACTAGGAATCTTGTCTTTCACCAGCATTGCAGGAGTGACCACAGGAAGCTACAGCACCCATGCCTCCCACCAAATTTATTATAATCTATCTAAATCCCTGCCCAAAATAAATGAGGACATTTCAGCCACCTTCTCTAACACCCAGATTCAAATTAACTCCTTGGCAGCTATGGTCATACAGAACTGTCAGGCCCTTGATGTCTTTACAGCTAAAAGTGGAGGAACCTATTCATTACTAGGAGAAGAATGTTTTGGTTCAATTGAAATATCAAAGTATAACACATCAAAACCTTCCTAGAGGGCTGCCTTGGGTGGCTCATTCAGTTAAGCATTTGACTTGATTTTGGCTCAGGTCATGATCTCACTGTTGTGAGAATGAGCCCTGTCTCAGCCTCTGCAATGGGTGTGGAGTCTGCTTAAGATTCTCTTCTCTTGCTCCCTCTCCCTCTGCATCTCCCAACTCACATGTGCTCTCTCTAAAAAACAAACAAAAACAAAACAGCAAGAAAAAAACTTTCCTAGAAAGTGCTTGAATGTTTCATGATCAAGCTAACTGAGGATGGTCAAATTGGAAAAATAGGTATTTTTTTTATCCTGGCTATCATGGCTGCCTCCTTCTTTTTCTGGGGCTCTTAATTTCCATAAACACTCTCCTTCTTGCAGGACCATCCTTATTTAATTTACATGTAAAATTTGTGTCCCCCAGACAAGAAGCATTTAAACTCAAAATAAGCATCCAAACACTAAGACTACCAGACCATGTCTACTCATAACACCTCCATCTACATGGGACCCTTGGATGGACATTACACTTGGGAATTCCTTCCATCTGACAGACAGCAAGAATAGTGGGCCCCGATTCTCTGAAGCAGCAGGGGAGACGTTAGGTAGAAGCTAAATATGAACAGTGGAAGGAACACCCCAAGGAAACTTCATCCCTTGACCTGAAAGAATTCAGAGTCCCAAGTGCTTGAAGGGGGAGTTATAGGGTAGGCAATTAGTTAGACATGACCTGGAGGCAAGGATAGTGATAAATAAGTTACACATTAGAAGCCTGAGGACACAATATCCTGATTTTGTGGCTTACAACATCTTGATTTTGTGGTTTCCAAGACCCTGGGGCTACAGACCAAGAGCCACAGGCACAGATCATGTGCTGTCCTCTTCCACCTTTGCCAGGGTAACCCCTAGATTCATTATAATGCATTTGCATTGCAGTTATAGTCCCCTTGATGGAGGAAGGTTTCTACAATGGTTCCAGTACAAACCTCATAGGGTTAAAAACTCCCGCTCCCAATCTGAGGGAAGAGTCCCCCAGATGATTAGAAGCAGCCTCCATTAAAGACCATTCAGTCCATGATGCAAGACCCCACTCACATAAAAGGAAAGGACCCCTGAAGGCTCACAGCAGTTACCACTTCTGGGCCTGTCTGCTCTCCCACCTTGAGAGTGTAAAAAAAGTTAAATAAACTTTTTTATTTAAAAAAAGTTAATAAAACTGTTTTATGCTTTCAAAAAAAAAAAAAAGGCAGCAAGAGAAAAACAACTTTTTACATACAAGGAAACCTCCATAAGACTATCATCAGATTTCTCAGCAAAAACTTTGCCTGCCAGAATGGAGTGGCATGATGTATTCAAAGTGCTGAGAGGAAAAAAGATTTCTCTACCCAGTGAGGATATCATTCAGAATTGAAGGAGAAATAAAGACTTTCCCAGACAAATATAAACTAAGGGAATTAGTTCACCACCAATAAATCAGCCCTGCAAGAAATGTTAAAGGAACTGTATTAAGCAGAAAAGAAAGGGTTCTAATTAGCAATAAGAACACATACTGCAGTAAATATCTCATGGGTAGAAGTAAATATGTAGTAAAGGAATTAGATCAAACTAGTATGATGATTACAAGATAAAAGTCAAGATAATGATAGCAACAATGATTAAAGGATATACAAAATAAAAAGATGTGTAATGCAATACGAAAAACGTAAAACCTGATGAGGGATAAAAATGCAGTTTTAGCATGTGTTCAAATATAACTTGGAATCAACTTAAAACAAGCTCATAGGTATGGGCTGTTACATGTGAACCTCATGATAATCACAAAGTAAAAATCTATAATAATACACTGAAGATAATGTAAAACAAATCCAAATAACACTACAACAAAATCATCATACCACTGGGAAGAATAAAAGAGAAGAAAGGAATAGAGAGGGAGTACAAAAGAGCCAGAAAACAACTAACAAAATGGCTATAACCACATACCTATCAATATTGCTTGTCATGTAAATGGACTAAACTCTCCAATGAAAAGACATAGTGTGGCTGAATGGATTAAGAAACAAAACCATCGTATATGCTGCCTGCAAGAGACTCACCTCAAATGTTAAGGACACATACAGGCTGAAAGTGAAGGTATGGAAAAAGATTATTTCATGCAAATGGAAACCAAAAACTAATTGGGGTATATAAGACAAAATAGACTTTAAAATAATGAATATAATAAAAAATAAAGATGGGTAAGCATTATATAATGATAAATGGTGGAAATCAAACAAGATATAGTATTTGAAAATATCCATTTAACACAGGAGCATCTAAATATATAAAGCAAATATTAATAGACTTAAAGAGAGAAATTGACAGCAATACAATATAGTAGGGGACTTTAATACCCCACTTACATCAAAGGACAGATCATCTAGGCAGAAAATCAATAGGGAAATATCAGCTTTATTTATTTATTTATTTATTTTTGTTGGAGGGGGCATCAGCTTTAAATGATATATTATACAAGGGAGTTAAGAAATATACACAGATCTTTCCATCCAAAAGCAACAGAACATATTTTCTTCTCAAGTGCACATGAAACATACTCCAGGATAGATGATATGTAAGACCAGAAAACAAGTCTCAATAAACTTAAAAAGATTGAAAAATTTCGACCATCTTTTCTGACCACTGTGGTATGAAATTACAAATGAATTGCTAGAAGAAAACTGAGAAAACTGAAAATATATGGAGATTGAGCAACATGATACTGAATATCCAATGGGCCAATGAAGATATCAAAGGAGAAATCAAAAAAATACCTTGGGACAAGTGAAAATGAAAATACAACATACCAAAATCTATGGGATGCACTAAAAACAGTTCTAAGAGTTGTTTATAGTGATACAGGCCTACCACAAGAAACAAGAAAAATCTGAAATAAACAATCTAACTATACTTAAAGATATGAGAAAAAGAAAAACAAGTGAAGCCCAAATTTAGTATAAGGAAGGAAATAATAACTATCAGAGAGGAAAAAAAATAGAGACTAAAAAGATCAATGAAACCAAGACATAGTACTCTGAAAAGATAAACAAAATTAACCAATCTTTAGTTGGCCTAAGAAAAAAGAGAGAAGGCTTAAATAAAATCAGAAATAAAAGAGGAGAAATTAAAACTGATTTAAAAAAAGGATAATTACAAGACTACTCTGAACAATTATATACGAACAAACTGGAAAACCTAGAAGTAATGGATAAATTACTAAAAATATATAATCTTCCAAGAGTGAATCATGAAGAAATAGAAAATCTGAATAGACCGATTACTAGTAAGGAGATTGAATCAGCAATCAAACATCTTGCAACAAACAGAAGTCCAGGACCAGATGGTTTTACTGGTAAATTTTACCAAAGATTCAAAGATTTAATACGTATCCTTATCAAATTCTTCTAAAAAATTGAAGTGGAAACAATGGTACCAAATTCGTTTTACAAGCCCAGCATTACCCTGATAACAAAACCAGAGAAGGGTACCACAGGAAAATAACATTACAGGCCAATAACACTGATAAAAACTGACCAAAATCATAAAAAATATTAGCGAATCGAATTCAACGATAAGTTAAAAGGATCATACACCATGATTACATGGATTTATTCTAGGGATGCAAGGATGATTCATTTGCAAATCAATCTACATAATATACCACTTTAACAAAATGAAGCAAAAAACCCCTATGATCATCTTAATTGGTTCCAAAAATTGACATAATTTGACATCTATTTATGATACAAATTCTGAACAATATGGCTGTAGACGTAATGTACTTCAACATAATAAAGGCCATATATGACAAGCCGACAGCTAACATTCTAGTCATGAAAAACTGAAAGGTTTTTTCTGATATGAAGAAGAAAACAAGGATGCCCACTCTTGCCACTTTTACCCAACACAGTATTGGAAGTCCTAGCTAGAGCAACTGGGCAGGAAAAAGAAATAAAAGAAATAAATAAAAAGAAATAAAATAAAATAATTTTTCCAAATTAAAAAGGAAGAAATTAAACTATAATTATTTTCAGATGATATAGCATTATATATAGAAAACTCTAAAGAATCCACCAAAAAAATTGTTAGAGGTAAAAAAAATTTTTTTTTTCAGTAAAGTTGCAGGGTACAAAATCAATATATGACATTCTGTTGTACTTTTATATACTAACAATAAAGTATCAGAAAAAGAAATTAAGAAAATGACCCAATTTGGAATAGCATTTCCCCCCCTCCAAAAGAAATTTACCTCAGAATAAATTTAACCAAGATCTCTATTCTGAAAACTGCAAGACACTGATGAAATAAATCAAAGAAGACACCAATAAATGGAAATGTGTTCTGTGTTCATAGATTGAAAGAATTAATATTGTTAAAATGTCAATACTACCAAAAGCCATCTGTAGATTCAGTACAGTCGCTATCAAGTTTCTAATGACATTTTTTACAAATGTAGAAAAAACACTCTTAAAATTAAATGGAATAACAAAAACCCCAAATAGCCAAAGGAATCCTGAGGAAAAACAATGCAGGAGGTATCACACTTCCACATTTCAAGCTACACTATAAAGCTACAGCAATAAAAACAGTATTTAATGGTATAAAGCAGATACATACATAAATGGAACAGAATAGAAAGCTCAGAAATAAATACAAGCATATATGGTCAACTTATTTGTGACAGAGGAGGCAAGAATATACAATGAGGAGAGCATAGTTTCTTCAATAAATAGTGCTGGAAAAATTGGACAGCCACATGTGAAGAATGAAACTAGACCACTATCATATACCACCCCCAAAATTTACTCAGAATAAAGTCTTTAATATGCGATAAGAAACCATAAAACTCCAAAAAGAAAACAGGCTGAAACTCCTTGATATTGCTCTGGTGATATTTTTGTAGATCTGATTCCAAAGGCAATGGCAGTAAAAGTGAAAATAAACAAGTGGGACATCAAGGTAAAATGTTTCTGCACAGTGGAGGACACCATCAACAAAATAAAAGTCAATCTACTGAATGGGAGAAGACATTTGTAAATTACGTATGCAATAATGGATAATATCTAAAATATATAAAGAACTTATATATCTCAATAACAAAAAAATCTGAATTAAATATGGGCAGATGATCTGAATAGACTCTTTACAAAGAACATATTCAGATGGCCAACAGGCACATCAAAAGATGCTCATTATTCATCATATGGGAAATCCAAATCAAAACCACAAGAAAATATCATTTCACATCGCTCAGAGTGGCTATCATTAGAAAAATAAAAATATGACAAGTGTTGGCAAGGATGTGGTGAAAAGAACACTCATGCACTGTTGGCAGGAAAGTAAATTGGTGTAGCCACTAAGGAAAACAGTATGGAGGCTCCCCAAAATATAAATATTGGAACTAGTATATGATCCATCAATTCCACTTCTGGGAATTTATCTGAAGAAAATGAAAACAAATTCAAAAATAAATATGCACCCCTATGTTCATCACATTGTTATTTATAATAGCAAAGAGATAAGTCAATTAGAGAAACACAATTATCATATGGTTTCTCTCATATGTGGAACATAAAGAATAGTGCAGAGGACAATAGGGGAAGGGAAGGAAAACTGAAGGGGAAAAAATCAGAGAGGGAGACAAACCATATGAGACTCTGGACTCTGGGAAACAGAGGGCCATAGAAAGGGAGGTGGGTGGAGGGATGGGGTAACTGGGTGATGGGCATTAAAGAGGGTATGTGATATGATGAGCACTATGTGTTATATTCAACTAATGAATCATTGAACAGTATATCAAAAATTAATGGTGTACTATAACTTGGCTAATTGAATTTAAATTTAAAAAAATGGAAATAACCTAAGTGTCCATTGATGGATCAATGAATAAAGATGTTATATATAATTGAATACTACTCAGCCATGAAAAGAATGATATCTTTTCATTTGTATTATCATGGATGGACTTTGATGGTATTATGCTAAGTAAAATAAGTCAGACAGAGAAATACAAGTATTTTATGATTTCCTTATGTATGGAATCTAAACAACAAAGCAAATTTTGTACAAAACAAACAAAACTCATAGATATAGAGAATAGATTGGTTGCCAGAAGGAATGGGGTTGGGGGGGCGCTGGGTGAAATGGGTGATGGGGATCAAGAGGTACAAACTTACAGTTATAAAATAAATAAGTCCTAGGGATGTAAAGAAAAATTGTTTTATGGCCCAGCGTACAGTCTACTTTTGTGAATGTTTTGTGTGTGCCTGAGAAGAATGTGTATTTTGCTGTTTGGGGCAAGGTGTTTTAGGAAGGTTAGTTAGACCACATGCGTTGACTTTTAAAGTGTATTTTCACTTGGTATAGAATACTAGTTTGATAGTTTTTTTTTATTCAACACGTAAAATATGTATTCTTGCTTATGTGCTTTCTGAGAAGTCTATAATTCTTATTTTTCTTCCTCTGTAGGAAATATGGCCCCACTCCTGACTATAAGATTTTCTCCTTAGTTTGGTTATTGCAGATAATGTTGCTATGAACATTGGGACGCAAGTATCCTTTTGAATTAGTATTTTTGTATTCTTTGGGTAAATATGTAGTAGTGTAATTGCTGGATCATAGGGTAGTTCTATTTTTAACTTTTTTGAGGAACCTCCACAATGTTTTCTGGAGTGCTTGCACCAGTTTGCATTACCAACAACAGAGCAAGAGGGTTTCCCTTTCTCCACATCCTTGCCAACACCTGTTGTTTCTTGTGTTGTTGATTTTAGCCATTCTGACAGAGTGAGACTCAGTCATAAAAAGAATGAAATCTTGCCATTTGCAAAAACATGGATGGAGCCAGAAAGTATTATGCTAAGCAAAATAAGTCAGTCAGAGAAGGACAAATACCGCATGATTTCAGTCATATGCGGAATTTAAGAAACAAAACAAATGAGCAAAGGGGGCGGGGGGGGGGGAAGAGACAGAGAGGTAAACCAAGAAACAGACTCAATTTTATAGAGAACAAACTGATGTTTACCAGGGAGGAGATGGATAGGAGGATGGGTTAAATTGGTGATGGGGATTAAAGAGTGCACTTGTTGTGATGAGCGCCAAGTGTTTTAGGGAAGTGTTGAATCACTATACTGCACACCTGAAACTAATATTATACTATATGTTAACTAACTAGAATTTAAATAAAAACTTAAAAAAAGGGTTTTCTCCTTGCTGGTTATTTTTTAGTAGTGTGAATATAATATGCCTAAGTGTGTATATTTGTTTCTATTTTCTTTTATATTTTTCTTGCTTGATGTTCTCTGAAAAATTTTGAGTCTTTGGTGTTTGTTAGTAATTTTGGAAAATTCGCAGCTATTATTTCTTCAAATATTCTGTCTTGTTCTCTCTCTTCTACTTATGGGATGCCACTGACATGTGTATTACACCATTTGTTATTGTTCCATAGTGCTTGCATCTTCTGTACTATTTTCCTATTCTTTTTCCGCTTAGTATTTCAGTCTGGGTAATTTCTACTTACTAATCTTCAAGATTAGTGATTCTTTCCTCAGCTGTAATGAGCATACTGATGAGCTATCAAAGATGGTTTAATTTCGGATTTCTGTTTTTCATTTCTAGCATTTCCATTTTATTCCTTCTTACAGTTTCTGTTTTTTTTTTTTTATTTATTTACTTGAGAGAGAGAGAGAGAGAGAGCAAGCGACAGAGAGAGCACGAGCAGGGAAAAGGGGCAGAGGGAGAGAGAGAAACAAATTCCCCACTGAGCAGGGAGCCCAATGCAGGGCTTGATCCCAGGACCACGGGATCATGACCTGAGCTGAAGGCAGACACTTAACTGACTGAGCCACCCAGGTGCCCCAATTTCTGTTTTCTGTTCAAATATTTACATAATCTTGCATGTGTTCTCCTTTTCCATTAGCGTTTTTAACACAGAGTTTCCAAGTTATCCCAACCCCAGCATAATAAACATTTCTAGCCAGATAATTCTATTGTAAGGTGCTGTTCCATGCATTGTAGGATGCTTAGTATCCATGGTCTCTACCCCCTAGATGCCATAGCACATCTTATGACAATGATAAATACCTCCAGACATTTCCAAATGTTCCCTGTGGGCAAAATTGCCCCTCCTCTTTTGATAACCGGTGCTTAAAATTAATCATAGTTGTTTTAAATTCCCTTTCTGATATTTTTAACAACCATGTCATATCTGAGTCTGCTTTGGATGATTTTTTTGATTACTTTGCCACTTCAAACTGATTTTTCATGCTTTTTTGTCAGGCCACATAGATTTTTTTGTTTAAAGATGAACATGTATAGAGTAGTAGATACTGAGATACTTTTTTATACTTCAGGATTAGCATGTTTTTTCTTCTACTGGGCCTTTAGTGTAGATGCTTATGTTGATCTAGTCAGGAGTTGGACTAGGTTTGAAATTTGCTTAGTTCCTATTGTTGCTATGGTTACAGCAGTTGGAATTTGTTGCTATGGTTATCTGGCTTGGATTCTGTTGTTGCTATGAGCACAAGAGATTTCAAATTCCTCTAGTGATACCTTGTTTTTGTCTCTCCTCTTGAATTTGGATCTTTCTTTTGTTTTGCTCCCCATAGTCAGTCTCCTGTCATTCTTCCAGCTGTACTCCACTATGATATTTACTCGAGGTTTGTTAGCCTGGTAAGGTGGAAGTTGGTGAAGGGGACATTCTCTGATGCTCTTTTTAAGCTTCAGTCTTAGGCAAATATTTTTTTTTAAATATTTTATTTATTTATTTGACAGAGAGAGAGAGAGAGAGATCACAAGTAGGCAGAGAGAGAGAGGAGGAAGCAGGCTCCCCGCTGAGCAGAGGGCCCGATGCGGGGCTCGATCCCAGGACCCTGAGATCATGACCTGAGCCGAAGGCAGGGTCTTAACCCACTGAGCCACCCAGGTGCCCCTTAGGCAAATATTTTTAACCTGAGTTTTGAGACATGCTCTTCACAAGTATTCCTATTCTTTCTCCAAATGTAGAAGATTTTAAGAAGGTAAATATGGGTGCAGTATTGTGGCAGTCTGCATTTCCCTCACTCAGCTGCAATGGGTTTCTACTAGTGCACTACCTTGAAGATGAAATCTTTTGTTCTGTAGTGCAGATGGAGTGGGGGAGAATGTTGGACTATGATGATTTTGGCAGTGGCTATTATTGTTCTTTTCTTCTGGCCAGAAACATGGGGGAGCTTTCTCGGGTTCCTCTTCAATCTTACCTCTGGGGTTTCTGGGAGGTGCGGAAGGCCTGCAAATAGGTGAGAACACACTTCTGCTGTGGCCCTTATCCTAATCCATGTTAATTTATGCTCTCATGCTAATCCATAGTTGGCCTTTAGCAGTTCACTAAATATTTACAGTTTAATTTTTTTTAAAGATTTTATTTATTTATTTGACAGAGAGAGAGATCACAAGTAGGCAGAGAGGCAGGCAGAGAGAGAGGGGGAAGCAGGCTCCCTGCTGAGCAGAGAGCCGGATGCGGGGCTCGATCCCAGGACCCTGAGATCATGACCTGAGCCTAAGGCAGAGGCTTTAACCCACTGAGCCACCCAGGCGCCCTCCAGTTTAATCTTCTTAAAGGTTATATAGCATTTTTAAACATTTATTCTGGGTATACAGTGATACAGTCTTGTTTTTATCTGCAGGGAACCCTCCAGATTTCAGGTCAGTTATCTGCCCTTTGACTTCATTTATCCAACAGGTTCAAGAACAGTTGTTAATTTATATTTTGTCTAGCATTTTTCTTGCTCTACAGGTCAACATAATGTTCTTTCCACATTTCTATATCTTCCAGGTAATATCAGAAACTATTGTTAATAAACTTTTAAAGTGATTTAAATAATAAAAATTACCTTATCCTTATTCTTTTGTGTAGATCCATATTTCCACCTGGCATCATTTTCCTTATGTCTGAACGACTTCATTTAACATTTTTGTACTGTGGATCTGCTGCTGATGTATGTCTGAAAAAGTTTTCATTTCATTTAACATTTTTTCCCCCTCTGCTGTATCTTTTATTGCCATGACTTATTCATTCCGTAACTGTAAGCCTGTATCTCCCACTACTTTTTTTTTACTTTATTTTTTTTACTTAACATTTAATGTATTACTTGTTTCGGGGGTGCAGATCTGTGAATCATCAGTCTTACAAAATTCACAGCACTCACCATAACACATACCCTCCCCGATGTCCATCATCCAGCCACCCCATCCCTCCCCCCACCTCCAGCAACCCTCAGTTTCTTCCCTGAGATTAAAAGTCTCTTACAGTTTGTCTCCCTCCCCAGTCCCATCTTGTTTCATTTTTTCCCTCCCTACTCCCCACGGCCCCCAGCCCTGCCCCTCAAATTCCTCATATCAGAGAGATCATATGATAATTGCCTTTCTCTGATTGACTTATTTTGCTTAGCATAATACCCTCTAGTTACATCCACGCCATTGCAAATGGCAAGATTTCGTTTTTTGATGACTGCATAGTATTCCATTGTATGTATACACCACATCTTCTTTATCCATTCATCCGTTGGTGGAAATCTAGGCTCGTTCCAGAGTTTGGCTATCGTGGACATTGCTCCTATAAACATTGGGGTGCACGTGCCCCTTCAGATCACTACCTTTGTATCTTTAGGGTAAATATCCATTAGTGCGATTGCTGCGTCATAGGGTAGCTCTATTTTCAATTTTTGGAGGGACCTCCATACTGTTTTCCAGAGTGGCTGCCCAGCTTGCATTCCCACCAACAGTGTAGGAGGGTTCCCCTTTCTCCGCATCCTCACCAACACCTGTCATTTCCTGACCTGTTAATTTGAGCCATTCTGACTGGTGTGAGATGGTATCTCACTGTGGTTTTGATTTGTATTTCCCTGATGCCAAGTGATGTTGAGCACTTTTTCATGTGTATGCTATGGGTAGCATAGACATTTTAACAATATTTTTTCTTCCAAGCCATGAGCATGGAATATTTTTCCATTTCTTTGTGTCTTCCTCAATTTCTTTCATGAGTATTCTATAGTTTTCTGAGTAGAGATCCTTTGCCTCTTTGGTTAAGTTTATTCCTAGCTATCTTATGGTTTTGGATGCAATTGTAAATGGGATTGACTCCTTAATTTCTCTTTCCTCTGTCTCATTGTTAATGTATAGTAATGCAATTGATTTCTGAGCATTGATTTTATATCTTGCCACTTTGCTGAATTCCAGTATGGGATCTAGCAATTTTGGGATGGAGTCTTTTGGGTTTTCCACTAGAGTATCATATCATCTGCAAAGAGTGGGAGTTTGACTTCTTCTTTGCTGATTAGGATGCCTTTTGTTTCTTTTCGTTGGCTGATTGTTGAGGCTAGGACTTCCAGTGGTATGTTGAACAGCAGTGGTGATCGTGGACATCTCTGCTGTGTTCCGACCATAGGGGAAAAGCTGTCAGTTTTTCCCCATTGAGAATGATATTCGCTCTAGACTTTTCATATAAAGGATAGCTTTACAAGGAACTAATTTTATGAAATTCTTAAAATCCTTCATATCTAAAGATTTCATATGTTAACTAAATTGTAATTTTCAAATCTTTAACTAACTTTAAGACTGTAGGCCTAAGTTAATTAATAAGTACTCTTTGAATGCCTGTATAGTTCCTAAAAAATAAAGATAGAAAATATTGGTTACTAAACAGAATTTTAATATAATTTTATTTCTTAAAATCAATAGATGGACAAAATTTGCAAATGCTTTTGGATTATTATGTGTGTATGTTTGTTTTTGCTTCCTCAGAGTTGTTAAAATGATATGAAATAGTGCTTATGGAAAAATAAATAGTTTTTGGTTTTTGGCTCCCTAGTTTTCTCTTTTATCTAGATAAAGAAAAAGTTGGTTACTTCAATTATAGTTAAAAATTAATATAATTGGTTAATCATACTAGGTACAATAATTGCAGAGAAATATAAAAAACATACAAAATAATGGTCATGAATACCTGTTTAAGAAAATGCTTACAGGGGCGCCTGGGTGGCTCAGTGGGTTAAAGCCTCTGCCTTCATCTCAGGTCATGATCTCAGGGTCCTGGGATCGAGCCCCGCATCGGGCTCTCTGCTCAGCAGGGAGCCTGCTTCCCCCTCTCTCTCTGCCTGCCTCTCTGCCTACTTGTGATCTTTCTCTCTCTGTCAAATAAATAAATAAAATCTAAAAAAAAAGAGAAACATTTGCTCCTTTACCTTATAAAAGAAAAAAAAAACAATAAAAATATCTAGGTTTGCCCCAAATTTTCCAAATTTTAATTAAGTTAAAACAGTCATGACAGATTTTATTTTAAACACTTAATATAAAAAATGACAAAATAAAAAAGAATTTAAATTCCTTGGTGAGTTATAATTAAAATCTGTCAATATAAATATCTTTCAATAATTGAATATATTTTCAAGCAAAAAGAAACATTTATGTTTAAGCACAGACTGATACAAGAGAGATCTAAAGATGACAATGTAGGAAGACCCTGAACTCACCTCCTCCATAGACACACCAAATCTACACCTTACATATAGAATTTCTCCTGAAAAACCAAGGGCTGATTGAACAGCTTCTGGACAACAAAAGATAGAGTAACCACATAGAGAGCAGCAGGAGAGAAGGAGACATGATAACAAGAACACCACTCCAATGGTGTAGACTGTAGGAGGGAGGGATAGCACAGAGAGACTGCCAGGTTTGCCTTTCCTAAGGTACATAAAAAAGCTGCAGTTTATTTTATTTTTTAAAAATTTTATTTATTTACTCGACAGAGAGAGAGGGAGCAAGCACCAGTGGGGGAATGGCAGGCAGAGGGAGAGGGAGAAGCAGGCTTCCCTGCTGAGCAGGGAACCCAATGCAGGGCTCATCCCAGAACACTGGGATCATGACCTGAGTCGAAGGCAGAAGCTTAACAGACTGAGCCACCCAGGTGCCCTAAAATGCTGGAGTTTAAAGAGCAAACAGACTAGAAGTGAACTAACCCTAGAGTGTCTGCCAAATGTTAAGGAAATTGCAGGAATGCTCTCTGGGGTTAGAGGTGCTGGTGAGCATCATTGTTTATATTACCTCCTCCACCTTGATAGCATAGGTAGAAGCAGGATCCAGGTGCCCTGGTCAGCCTGCTACCTTTATGATCCCTGAGCCCCTAGTTCACATAGCCCCAGCCATCCCTCCAAGGTGACCCCTATCCATGCCAGTCCAAGCTCCAGCCATCCCACTGAGATGAAGAGTACACTGGGACAAAACTAAATGGCACCCACTACAGCTTCAGCCATCATATCAAGGTAGTACAGGCATAGAGAATCCTGAGAAAACCCAACCCTACACTTGCTTCAGTTTCATGTGTCCACCAGAGACCACACAAAGAGAGCACAATTAGCCCTCTCCCACTCATGCCTTCCTCAGCTCCAGCCATTCTACCAATGTGCCCCTAATGTTGAGTGCCCCAGAACCACCTGGCTTATGCCTGCTTCAGCCTCAGCCAGGTTGTCCCCTGAAACTAATACCCAAAGGCCTTCAGTTCATACCCACTAGAGCTCCAACTATCTTACCAGAGCAGCACCAGCATGAACCATCTCATGACAACGCAGGCTGTGCCCACTTTAGCTCCAGCCAAACCACCAGTGCATCTCCTGTGTGGGTACCACAGGACCACTTGGATTGTGCCTGCTTCAGCAACATCTATCCAACCAGGGTGACCCTCATGTGGAGTGGTCCAGGACCCCAGCCCATGCTTGCTATATCTCCTGAGAGCTGTCCAAGCCACCAGGCAATTCAGTCTACATAGGGAATTGTCCTACGCAGGGCCATTCCTTCAAAACTAGAAGCAGCTGTTCCATCCAATTCATAGAAATGAACACAGCAAGTCAAACAAAATGAAACAGAATAATATGCTCCAAATGAAGTCCAAGACAAAAATTCAGGGAAAAAAACTAAAGAAACAAAGATAAACAATCTAACTGATAAAGAGTTCAAAGAAATGGTCATAAGATGCACAGTGGACTTGAGAGAAGAGGGGATAAATCATTGAGAACTTCAACAAAGAGATAGAAAATATAAAAAGGAATAAATCAGAGTTGAGCACAATAACTGAAATAAAAAAACAACAGATTAGAAACAATATTAAGGAAACAACAGCAGAGTATAGGATGCAGAATGAATCAGCGATTTGGAAGACAGGGAAGTAAAAAGCTGAACAGCAAAAAGAAAAAAAAATAAAAAATATGGATAGGTTAAGCAACTTCTGGGACAACATCAAGTGTATTAAGATTCACATTATAGGGGTCCCAGAAGAAGAATAAGAGAGGCAAAGGGGCAAAAGCCTTATTTGAAGAAATAATAGCTGAAAACTTCCCTAAGCTGGGGACGGAGAGAGATATCCAGGTTCAGGAGTTACAGAGAGCCCCACGCAAGATGAACCTACACCATGAAACATAATAAATAAGAAGACAAAGGTCACAGACAAAGTGAGAATCTTAAAAGCAACAAGAGAAAAGTAAATATTTCCATATAAAGGAACCCCATAACGGCTAAACTACACTTCAGAAGGAAGTGGCATGATATATTCAAAGTGCTGAAAGGAACAAAACCTATAGCAAAGAATGCTCTACCTGACAAAGTTATCGTTTAGAGTTGAAGGACATAAAGAATTTCCCAAACCAACAAAAGTTATTAAAGTTTATCACCACTAACCCAGCCTTACAAGAAATGTTACAGGGAGTTTTCAAGCCAAAAAGAAAAGGCCGTAAATACAAATAAGAAAATTATGAAAGGAAAAAGTTTCATGGACAAAAGAAAACATATATGAAAGGTAGTAGATTAAATATTTATAAAAGCATGGAGGTTAAAACAAAAGTAGTAAATTCAGTTAGATCTACAAAAATTAATCAAAAGTATACAAAATAAAAAGATGAAAAGTTATGACATCATGTAGATAAAATATGGATGGAGGAGCAAAAATTTATTGCTTTTAAAATGCATTCAAATTTAAATGACCATCAAATTAATATAGACTGTTATATACTTAGAATGTTATATATAGAAGATGGCGGAGAAGTAGGAGGCGGAGATAGTGACTGATCCCAGAAGTTCAGCTAGATAGTTATCAAACCACTTTAAACAACTACAAACTTAGCAGGAGATAGAAGAGAAGAAGAACAGCAACTCTAAGAACAGAGGATCGACCA
>CM052901.1:52704052-52736300 GCA_028534135.1 Potos flavus
ATTATGTTGAGTGAAATAAGTCAAGCAGAGAAAGTCAATTATCATATGGTCTCACTTACGGGTGGAGCGTAAGGAAAAACATGGAGGACATTGTGAGAGGGAGGGGAGGGATGAATTTGGACAAATCGGAGGGGTGAAAAACCATGAGAGACTGTGAACTCAGAACAAGGGACTGAGGGTTTTGGAGGGGAGGGGGTGGGGGGATGGGCGAGCCTGGTGGTGGGTATTGAGGAGGGCACGTATTGCATGGAGCACTGGGTGTGGTACATAAACAATGAATCTTGTAACACTGAAAAAATAAAATAAAAGTATTTGGGGGAAAAAAAAAAAGAAAAAAAAAAAAAGAATGTTATATATAAACCTGAAGGTAATTACAAACTAAAACCTATAATACATACACAAAAAAGTAAAGAGAAAAGCATCCGAGCATAACATTAAAGAGATCATTAATTACAAGGGAAGAGAGTAAGGGAAGAAGAAAGAAACAGAAAAGAACTACAAAACAACCAGAAAACAATTAGCAAAATGGCAATAAGTTCATGCACATCAATAATTACTTTAAATACAAATGGTCTAAAAACTCCAATCAAAAGACATAAAATGACTGAATGAATAAAAACAAAAGACCCATCTATATGCTGCTCACAAGAGGCTTATTTGAGACTTAAAGACACATAGAAACTGAAAGTAAAGGGATGAAAAGATATACGCCCTGTAAATAGAAGCAAAAAAAAAAAAAAAAATGAGGTAGCTATACTTAGATAAAACAGACTTTAAAGCAAAGACTATAACAAGAGACAAAGAAGGGCATTACATGATGATAAAGGGATCGATCCAATAAAGGAAGTGCCAAGAAATATAAAGCAAATATTAATAAACATAAAGGGGTAAGTTAAAAGTAATACAATAATATTAGGAAAATTCATATCAATGGATAGATCATCCAGATAGCAAATCAATAAGGAAACAGTGGCTTTGAATGAAGATGATGGACTTAACAAGTCCATCAACAGATTATACACACACACACACACACACACACACATATATCTGATATATCTGAATGGAGACTTAAAAAATAGAAAAGATCAACAAAACCAAGAGCTGACTCTTTGGAAAAAAAGTGAATAAAATTGATAAAACTTCAGCCACAGTCATCAAGAAAAAAAGAGAGAGGACTCATGAAGATAAAATCAGGAATGAAAGAAAAGTTACAACTGATACCACAGATATATAAAGGATTATAAGAACATACTACAAAAATTATATGCCAACAATTTTGACAATTCAGAAGAAATGGATACATTTCAAGAAACAATCTTCCAAATTGAATCAAGAAGAAATAGGAAACCTGAACAGACTGATTACTAGTAATCAAACTGAATTGGTAATCAAAAAGCTCCCAAAAAACAAATGTCCAGGATCAAATGGCTTCACAAGTAAATTCTACCAAATGCTTAAAAGAGAGTTAATACTTACTCTTCTCAAACTATTCCAAAAAAAAGAAGATGAAGAAAAAGAATGCTTTCGAAATCTATTCGATGAGGACTGCATTACCCTAATACCAAAGCCAGACAGACACTACGAAGAAAAGAAAATTGCAGACCAATATTCCTGATGAACACAGATGCAAAATACTTCAACAAATACTAGCAAACTGAATTCAAACATACATTAGAAGGATAATTCACCACAATCAAGTGGGATTTATTCCAATAATGCAAGGTGAATATATATGCAAATTAATCATTGTGATAAGCCATATTAACAAAATAGAGGAAAAAATACATATGATCATTTCAAAAGATGTAGAAAAAGAATTTTGACAAAATTAAACATCTATTCATAATAAAGTCTCTCAACAAAATGCATATAGAAGAAACATACTTCAACATAATAAAAGCCATATATAACAAACCTGCAGCTAACATCATAAAAGTTAAAAGCTAAAATTTTTCTTTAAGATCAAAAACAGGACAAAGATGTCCATTCTCAGCACTTTCGTTCAACATAGTACTGAAATTCCTAGTCATAGCAATCTGACAAGAAAAAGAAGTGAGAGGCATTCAAATTGGCAAGGCAGAAGTAAAACATTTACTATTTGAAGATGACATGATACTATATATAGAAAACTCTAAAGACTCTAACAAAATAATGTATTAGAACTAATAAATGAAGTCAGTAAAATTGCAAGATACAAAATCAATATACAGAAATCTGTTTCATTTCTACACACTACCAATGAAATAGCAGAAAGGGAAATTAATTAAAAAAGAATTCCATCTGTAAGTGTACCAAAAAGAGTAAAATATTTAGGAATATGTTTAACCAAGGATGTAAAAGACCTATACTTGAAAAACTATGGAATACTGATAAAAGAAATTAGAAAAAACACAAATATTGGAAAGATATATCATTCTCATGGATTGGAATAATTATATTGATAAAATGCCCATACCACTCAAATAATCCACAGATTAAATGCAGTCCCTATCAAAACTCTAATAGGATTTTTCACAGAATCAGAACAAAAAATCCTAAAACTTGCATGGAACCACAAAAGACCTTGAATAGCCAAGGCAATTTGGAGAAAGAAGAAGAAAGATAGAGGTATCACAACATCAGATATCAAACTATACTACAAAGTTGTAATAATCACAACAGTATGGTATTAGCAAAAAAAAAAAAATAGAGAGAAAGAGAGAGACATATAGGTCAATGGAACAAAACTGAAAGGCCAGAAATAAACCCACACATATGAAAAGTTAATCTATGACAAAAGGGGTAAGTATATACCGTGGGAAAAAGACAGTCTCTTCAACAAATGGTGCTGGGAAAACTGGACAACTATGTGCAAAAGAGTAAAACTGGACCACATTCTAACACCATACACAAAACAAACTTAAAATGCATTAAAGACCTAAATATGAGACCTAAAATCATAAAACTCCCAGAGGGAATCATGGGCAGTAATCTCTTTGATATCAACCTTAGCAACATTTTTCTAGATATGTCTTCTAAGGCAAGAGAAACAAAAGCAAAAGTAACCTATTGAGATTACATCAAAATAAAAAGCACAGCAAAGGAAACCATTGACAAAATGGAAAGGCAACCTACTGAATGGGAGAAGATGCTTCCAAATGACATATCTAATAAAGGGTTAATATCCAAAATAGATAAAGAACTTACACAACTCAACACCATAAACAATAATCTGATTTAAAAAAGAGGACATGAATAGACATTTTGCCAAAGACATACAGGTAGCCAACGGACACATAAAAATATGCTCAACATCACTAGTTGTCAGGAAAATACAATCAAAACTACAATAAGATGTTGCTTTACACCTGTCAAAATGGCTAGAATCAAAAAGACAAGAAGCAACAAGTGTTGGCAAGGACGTAGAGAAAAAGGAAGCCTTATGCAGTTGGTGGGAATGTAAACTGCTTTAGCCACTGTGGAAAACATCATGCAGGTTCCTTAAAATTAAAAATAAAAACACCATATGATCCAGTAATTCCACTACTGGGTATTTACCTGAGAAAATGAAAACACTAATTCAGGAAAGTATATGCATCCCTATGTTTATTGCAGCATTTTGATATAGATTTTATTTATTTATTTGACAGAGAGAGAGAGATCACAAGTAGGCAGAGACACAGGCAGAGAAAGAGGGGGAAGCAGACTCCCTGCTGAGCAGAGAACCGATGAGGGGCTCAATCCCAGGACCCTGAGATCATGACCTGAGCCAAAGGCATAGGCTTTAACCCACTGAGCCACCCAGGCGCCCCAGCATTTTGTACAATACCCAAGATATAGAAGTAACCCAAGTGCCCATTGATGTGAGATATAGATATATAGAGATGTAGATATAGATATATGATGGAATATTAATTAGCCATAAAAGTAACGAGTTCTTGCCACTTATGACAATATGAGTGGACATAGAGGGTATTATACTAAGTGAAATAAGTGAGACTGAGAAAAACAAATAACATATGATTTCACTTATATGTCTAATCTAAAAAACAAAGAAACAAAACTCTTAAACACAGAGAACAAACCAGCGGTTGCCAGAAGGGAGGTGAGCAAGGAGAAGGGTGAAATAGATAAAGAGGATTAAGAGGTACAGCTTACAGTTATAGAAAAAAGAAGTCACAGAGTTGAAAAGTACAGAATAGGAAATATAGTCAATAATATTGTAATAACATTGTGTGGTGAGAGACAGAGACTACACTTACCATAGTGAGCACTGAGTAATGTACAGAATTGTTGAATCAATTTGTTGTACTCTTGAAACTAATATAACATTGTACGTTACTTATATTTCAATAAAAATGATGTATGCATCCCTATTTATATTGCAGCTTTATTTACAATAGCCAAGATACAGAAGCAACTTAAGTGTTCATTGATAGATCAATGGTTAAACAAGATGTGCTATATATACACAATGGAATATCACTCAACCATAAAAAAGAATAAAATGTCTTTTTTTAAAAATTTTATTTATTTATTTGGCAGAGAGAGAGAGATCAAAAGTAGGCAGAGAGGCAGGCAGAGAGAGAGGGGGAAGCAGGCTCCTCGCTGAGCAGAGAGCCCGATGAGGGGCTCGATCCCAGGACCCTGAGATCATGACCTGAGCCGAAGGCAGAGGCTTTAACCACTGAGCCACCCAGGTGCCCATAAAATGTCATTTTTTTAATGACAACATGGATGGACCTAGAAGGTATTTTGCTAAGTACGATAAGTCAAACAGAGAAAGACAAATACCCATATGACATCACTGATATGTGGAATCTAAAAAAACTAAACAAACAAAAAAAACAACAAAGAGAGAACTAAAAAAAACAACAACAACAAAGAAGAACATACTCATAAATATAGAAAATGAACTACTGGTTGCCAGGGGGGATGGGTGTGGGGTAAATGCAAAATAGATAAAGGTAATTAAGAGGTATCAACTACCAATTTTAAAATAAGTAAGTCAAGGGGCACCTGGGTGGCTCAGTTGGTTAAGCATCTCTCGATTTTGGCTCAGGTCATGATCTCAGAGTCATGAGATTGAGCCCTGTATTGGGGTTCATGCTCAGCAGGGAGTTCGCTTCTCTCTCTTTCTCTCAAATAAATAAATCTTAAAAATTTATTTTTAATAAATAAAAAAAGTATAGGGAATATAGTCAATAATATTTATAAAATAATGTATGGTATGCATTTCATAATGTATATAATTGTTAAATAATTATGTTGTACACCTAAAACTAATATGTCAATTATACTTAAAAAGAAAATAAAGAAAACTGAAATCATATCAAGCATCTTTTCTAACCATAATGCTATGAAACTAAAAATCAATTATAAGAAAAAAGACTAGAAAAAATACAAATACATAATATTTTTTCAGCTAACATCTTCAAAAATCTTTTTCATTTAAACTCAATTTCATTACGTATAGAGTATTATTACTTTAAGGGGTAGAATTTACTGATTCATCAGTAGCATATAACACCCAGTGCTCATTTCATCAAGTGCTCTCCTTAATGTTCATCACCCAATTACCATTTCCCTCCACCTATATCCCCTCCAGCAACCCTCAGTTTATTTCCTAGTTAAGAGTCTCTTATGGTTTGCCTCCCTCTCTATTTTATCTTATTTTATTTTTCCTTCCCTTCCCTTATGTTCATCAGTTTTGTTTCTTAAATTCCACATATGAGTGAAATCATATGGTATTTGTCTTTCTCTGGTTAACTTGTTTCACTTAGCATAATGCCCTCTAGTCCCATTCATGTTGTTGCAATTGGCAAGATTTCATTCTTTTTGATGGGTGAGTAATATTCAATTTTGTATACACAAATATATATACACACATATGTATAATAGCACCTCTTCTTTATCCATTCATCTATCAATGGACATCTGGGCCCTTTCCATATTTTGGCTAGGCAGACATTACTGCTATAAACATTGGGGTGCATGTGCTCCTTCCAATCACTATGGTTGTATCCTTTAGATAAATACTTAGTAGTGCAATTGCTGGGTCATAGGGTAACTCTATTTTCAACTTTTTGAGGAATCTCCATACTGTTTTCCAGAGTGGCTGCACCAGTTTGCATTCCCAAGAGTGCAAGAGCGGTCCCATCTTTCCACATCCTCACCATCTGTTGTTCCCTGAGTTGTTCATTTTAGCCATTCTGACTGGTGTGAGGTGATATCTCATTGTGGTTCTGATTTGGAGTTCCCTGAGTGATATTGAGCATTTTTTCATGTGTCTGCTGGCCATTTGGATGTCTTCTTTGGGGAAATGTCTGTTCATGTCTTCTGTCCATTTCTTGATGGATTTTTTGTTTTTCGAGTGTTAAGTTTGATAAGTTCTTTATAGATTTTGGATACTAGCCCCTTATCTGTTATATCATTTCCAAATATCTTCTCCCATTCTGTAGGTTGACCTTTAGTTTTGTCGACTATTTCTTTTGCTGTGCAAAAGCTTTTTATCTTGATGAAGTCCCACGAATTCATTTTTGCTTTTGTTTCCTTTGCCTTTGAAGACATGTCTAGCAAGAAGTTGCTATGGGTGAGGCGAAAGAGTTTGCTGCCTGTGTTCTCCCCTAGGATTTTGATGGTTTCTTATCTCAAATTTAAGTCTTTCATCCATTTTGAATTTATTTTTGTGTATGGTGTAAGAAAGTGGTCCAGTTCATTCTGCATGTGGCTGTCCAATTTTCCCAGCACCATTGTTAAAGAGACTGTCTTTTTTCCATTGGATATTTGTTCCTGCTTTGTCAAAGATTAGTTGACCATAGGGTTGAGTGTCCATTTCTGGGTTCTCTATTCTGTTCCATTGATCTATGTGTCTGTTTTTGTGCCAGTACCATACTCTCTTGATGATTACAGCTTTGTAATACAGCTTGCAGTCTGGAATTGTGATGTCTCCAGCTTTGGTTTTCTTTTTCAACATTCTTTTGGCTATTTGAAGTCTTTTTTGATTCTATACAAATTTTAGGATTGTTGGTTCTAGCTCTGTGGAAAGTGCTTGTGGTATTTCCAAAGGGATTTCATTAAAAATGTAGATTGCTTTGGGTGGTATAGACATTTTAACAATGTTTGTCCCTCCAATCCATGAGCATGGAATACTTTTCCATTTCTTTGTGTCCTCTTCATTTTCTTTCATAAATGTTCTATAGTTTTCAGCATACAGATCTTTTACCTCATCAGTTAGGTTTATTACTAGGTATCGTATTGTTTTTAGTACAATTGCAAATGGGATCAATGCCTTGATTTCTTTTTCTGCTGCTTCATTATTGGTGTATAGAAATACAACCAATTTCTGCATATTGATTTTATATCCTGCAACTTTGCTGAATTCGTTTATTAGTTCTAGTAATTTTTGGTGGAGTCCTTTGAGTTTTTTACATAGAATAAAAAATAAAGAATCTTAAAAGAAGCAAGAAAGATACAAAAAGATATCTAAAAGGAAAACCCTATAAGGCCTGTCAGCTGATTTTTCAGCAGAAACTTTGCAAACCAGATGGATTGGCATGATATATTCAAAGTGCTGAAAGGAAAAAAGCTCAAACCAAGAATACTCCACCCAGCGAAGTTATAATTCAGATTTGAAGGAGAGATAACAAGTTTCCAAGACAAACAAAAGATAAAGAAGTTTATCACCACTGAACCATCTTTTCAAGAAATGTTAACATGACTTCTTTAAGTGGAAAAGAAATTCCATAATTAGGCACAAGAAAAATATGAATGAAAAGATGTAAAATATGACAACATATTCTTAAAACATGGAGAAGGGAGTATGAAAGGAACAGAAGGGGAACAGGAAAAAGGAAGATTTTTGTGTTTGAACTTAAATGGTTATCAAATTAATAGAGACTGCTATTTATTTAGGATGTTATATAGGAAACTAATGATAACCACAAACCTAAAATCTATAATAGATACACATAAAAAAGAGAAAGAAAGGCAGACAAAACACTACAGATACTAATCAAACACGGAAAAACAAGAAAAGAAAAAAGGAACTAAGAAGAACTAGAAAAACAACCAGAGGGGCACCTGGGTGGCTCAGTGGGTTAAAGCCTCTGCCTTCGGCTCAGGTCATGATCTCAGGGTCCTGGGATTGAGCCCCGCATCGGGCTCTCTGTTCAGCAAGGAGCCTGCTTCCCCCTCTCTCTCTGCCTGCCTCTCTGCCTACTGGTGATCTCTCTCTCTCTCTGTCAAATAAATAAATAAAATCTTAAAAAAAAAAAAAGAAAAACAACCAGAAAACAAATTTTTTAATGGCAATAACTTCATAACTAGCAATAATTACTTTAAATATAAATGTCCTCAATGTTTCCATCAAAAGACACAGAGTGGTGGGATGGATAAAAGAACAAGACCCATCTATACATTGATTACAAGAGATTCACCTAAGACCTCATACAGACTGAAAGTGATGGGATGGAAAATTAACCATGCAATGGAACTGGGGGAAAAAAAAGGCAGGGTAGCAATACTTATATCAGAAAATTCAACTTTAAAACAAAGACTAACAAGAGACAAAGAAGGACATTACATAGTGATAAAAGTATCAATACAATAAGAGGATATAACATTTGTAAATATCTAGGCACCCAATAGTGGAGCACCTAAATACATAAAACAAATGTTAGTGGACATAAAGAAAGAAATTAATGGTGATACAATAACAGTAGGGAATTTTAACACTACACTTACTTGTCTGGATAAGTCATCCAGACAAAATCAATAAGGAAACTATGTCTTTGAATGACATATTGGACCAGATGGACATAATGGATATATACAGAATATTCCATCCAAAAATTACAGAATACACATTCTTTACAAGTGCACATGAAACATTCTCCAGAATACTTTTTAAAATATTTATTTATTTATTTATTTATTTCAGAGAGCGAGAGAGAGAGAGAACATGGGGGGTGGGGTAAAGATGGAGGAATAGGGAGAGGAAGACTGCACTGAGTGCAGAGCATGATGTGGGGCTCGATCTCATCACCCTGAGATTAGGACCTGAGCCAAAACCAAGAGTCAGACACCTAACCAACTGAGCCATGCAGGCACACTCATTCTCCAGAATAGATCACATGATAGATCATAAAAGAAACCTCAATAAATTTAAGAAGGCTGAAATAATACCATGGATCTTTGTCAACCATAATGGTATAAAAGTAGAAAAAAATCATAGGGGAAAAAAAACCCCACGAACACATGGAAACTAAACATCATGACACTAAACAACAAATGGGTCAATGCATCAATTAAAGAAGGAATTTTAAAAATACATGGAGACAAAAATAAAACACAATGGTCCAAAATCTCTAGTACACAGCAAAAGCAGTTGTAAGAGGGAATTATATAGTGAAATAAGCCTACCATAAAAAAAAAAAACAAGAAAAACCTCAAATAAACAATCTAACTTGACTAGAAAAAGAACAAACAAAGCTGGAGGTTAGTAGAAGAAAGGAAATAATAAAAATCAGAGCAGAAATAAATGATATTAAGACTAAAAAATATCAACCATGAGCTGGTTCTTTGAAAACAAAATAGAAAAACCCTTATCCAAATATTTCAAGACAAAAAAGAGAAAGGAGCCAAATAAATAAAATAAAAAATGAGGGAGGAAAAGTATCAAGTGACACCACAAAAGTACAAAGGAATATAAGAGAATACTATGAGTAATTATATGGCAATAAACTGGATAACTTATAAGAAGTAGATAAATTCCTAGAAACATACAATCTTCCAAAACTGCACTAAGAAGAAACAGAAAATATGAACAGACATATCATGAGAAATGAGATTGAACTTGTAATGAAAAAACTACCAAAAAATTAAAGTCTAGGACCAGATGGATTCACAAATGAATTTTACCGGACATTTAAAGAAGAGATAGGGGCACCTGGGTGGCTCACTGGGTTAAAGCCTCTGCCTTCGGCTCAGGTCATGATCTCGGGGTCCTGGGATCGAGCCCCTCATCGGGCTCTCTGCTCGGTGGGGAGCCTGCTTCCCCTTCTCTCTCTGCCTGCCTCTCTGCCTACTTGTGATCTCTCTCTCTCTCTCTTTCTGTCAAATAAATAAATAAAAATCTTTAAAAAAAAAAAGAAGGGATAATACTTATTATCATTAAACTATAATGTTTCCAAATACGTTTTGCCAGTTCAGCATTACCCTCCTATGAAGACCAGACAATGACAACACATTAAAAGAAAGTTACAGGTCAGTAACCCTGATGAACACAGATGCAATAATCATCAACAAAATATTATCAAACCATATACAACAATACATTAAAAGATCATTCACCATGATCAGGTAGAGTTTATTCCCAGGATGTAAGGATGATTCAATATTTGCAAATCAATCAATGTGATACACCACATTAACAAACCAAAGGATAAAAATCATATTTATGCTCTTCTCAATAGGTGCAGAAAAAGCATTTTACAAAATACAGCATTCATTCATGATAAAAAAAATCCTCACCGAAGTAGATTTATAGGGAATATACATCAACATAATAAAGGCCATTTATGACAAACACATAGCAAACATCATACTCGGTAGGGAAAAACAGACCTTTTCTTCTAAGGTAAGGGACAAGACAAGGATGTCCACTCTTCACTTTTATTCAACATAATACTGGAAGTCCTAGCCACAGCAATCAGACAAGTAGAAGGAATAAAAGGCATCCACATTGGTAAGGAAGAACTGAAACTTTTACTATTGGCACATGACATGATTTTGGATGTAGAAATCCTACAGACCCCACCAAAAGCTGTAAAAGTAATAAATGAATTCAGTAAGGTCACAGGATATAAAATCGATGCACAGAAATCCACTTATTTCTATACACAAATAATGAAACAACAGAAAGAGGAATTAAGACAGCAATTCCATTTATAGTTACAGCAAAAATAATAAAATACCTAGGAATAAACTCAAGCTGCTGAAATACCTGTACTCTGAAAACTATAAAACACTGATGAAAGGAATTGAGATGGCACAAACAAATGGAAAGACATTCCATGCCCCTCTAAGAAAAAGATATTCCATGTTCATGGATTGGAAGGAAAAAAATTTTCTTTTAAAGATTTTATTTGTTTATTCGACAGAGAGGAGAGAGATCACAAGTAGGCAGAGAAGCAGGCAGAGGGAGAGGCAGGCTCCCCGCTGAGCAGAGAACCCGATGCGGGGCTCGATCCCAGGACCCTGAGATCATGACCTGAGCCGAAAGCAGAGGCTTTAACCCACTGAGCCACCCAGGCGCCACGGATTGGAAGGAAAATATTGTAAAATAGCCACACTACCCAAATCAATCTACGGATTTAATTCAATCCCTACCAAAATACCAACATCATTTCTCACAAAACTAGAACAAAGTATCCTAAAATTTGTATAGAACCACAAAAGATCAAGAATAGCCAAAACAATCTTGAAAAAGAAAAAGAGGGGTGCCTGGGTGGCTCAGTCGTTAAGTGTCTGCCTTCGGCTCAGGTCATGATCCCAGGGTCCTGGGATTGAGCCCCACATCGGGCTCCCTGCTCAGCGGGAAGCCTTCTTCTACCTCTCCCTCTCTCCTGGCTTGTGTTCCCTCTCTCGCTGTGTTTCTCTATCAAATAAATAAATAAAAAACCTTAAAAAAGGAAGAAAAAGAAAAACAAATCTGGAGGAACCACAATTCCAGATTTCCAGTTATCCTATTAAGCTGTAATAATCAAGACAGTATGGTACTTGCACAAAAATAGACACACAGAACAGTAGAACAGAATAGAAAACCCTGAAACAAACCCACGATTATATGGTCATTTAATCTTTGACAAAAGAAGCAAGATTATGAAATGGGAAAAACGCAGTCTCTTCAATAAATGGTGTTGGAAAAACTAAATACCTACATGAGAAAGAAAGAAACCGGACCACTTTCTTATACCATACATAAAAATAAATTAAAAATGGATTAAAGACCTAAAGTTGAGATCTGAAACCATAAAAATCCTAGAAGACAGCACGGGCAGTAATTTCTCTGACATTAGACATAGCAACATTTTTCTCAATATATCTCCTGAGGCAGGGGAAATAAAAACAAAAATAAACTATTGGGACTACAGCAAAATAAAAAGCTTCCATACAGCAAAGGAAACAATCAACAAAACTAAAAGACAACCTACTGAATGGGAGAAGATATTTGCGAATGACAAATCTGATAAAGGGTTAGTATCCAAAATCTATAAAGAACTTATATAACTGAACACCCAAAAAACAAATAATCCAATTAAAAATGGGCAAAAGACATGAACATACATTTCTCCAGACATCCAGATGGCCAACAGACACATTAAAAGATGTTCATCATCACTTACCATCAGGGAAATGCAAATCAAAACTACAGTGAGATATCATATCACATCTGTCAGAATGGCTAAAATTAAAATCTCAAGAAACGACAGGTGTTGGTGAAGATATGGAGAAAAAGGAACACTCGTGCACTGTTAGTGGGAATGTAAACTGTTGCGGCCAATGTGGAAAACTGTATGGAGGTTTCTCAAAGAGTTAAAAATAGAACTACCCTATGATCCAGTAATTACACTACTGGGTATTTACCCAATGAATACAAAACACTAATTCAAAAGGATATATTCACTCCTGTGTTTATTGCAGCATTATTTACAATAGCCAGATTATTGAAGCATTCCAAGTGTCTATCAACAGATGAATGGATCAAGATGTCATGTGTGTGTGTATAGATATATCTATATTTGTATATATACAAATATATATTTGTGTGTATATATATATACATATATACATATATATATATATATATATACACACATACACACAAAGGATTATTAGGCCATAAAAAGAATGAAATCTTGCCATTTGCAACAAGATGCATGAAGTTAGAAAGTAAAATACTAAACAAAATAAGTCAGAAAAAAGACAAATACCCTGTGATTTCACTTACATGTGGAATTTAAGATATTCATGTTTTTCAATTGCAAAAAGGATGTCAGAATATATTGCTACAAGTCCAGAATGGTGAGTATGGTCCCATCTTTTTCATTCACACTTAGGGTGTAAAATACACCATATGTCACATTCACAGTCACAACTCCTTAATTTTTCATTTAGCAAAAACTAGAATTACTTCAGAGACCAGTAGAATATAAATGGCTGAGACCAAGAGTGTAGCTCAATGTGACTTGGGAGTAGATTTCATGAATGGAAGCACTGAAGATGGAATGTCTTGATGAAAAGATGAAAATGAAGATGGAAATCCAGGTCGGGACCAATTTGTGAAGGACTTGAAATCTGTGAAATTAGATTAGGATGTTATTTCAGAGGTAAAATGCTACCATTCGATGTTGGTTTTTTGTTAATAGATGGAGGGTTATTAGAAGTTTCCATTCATGACAAAATGTGAGTTGGGTTTCAGGAAAACATGTATCTTTTTTTTTGTGTGACTGGAGAATAAAAATGCTCTCTGAATCTATACCTTGGCAGCATCTGTCTAGACAAAGAACATGGTGCTCTCCTGGGGGAATGGAAAGACCAGTCTGGGGGATCCTATCAGATCTGATCTCAGTTACACCTTTTTTGCAGCTCAAAATTGGTGCTGCTTTCCACAAGATTCTCCTAAGATATAATCAGCACACAGACCACACACTTCTATCTTGTAAAACATGCATATTCATGTGTATAAACATTGTTCTCTGTAGCGCAGTTTGGCAAAATCCATGGTCCTGAACTGCCTGCTTTGGTATTGTAAAAGAGCATCTGAAATGTAGAAAATGTCCGAAGTAAGTGGCTCCACAGGTGAAGGTAGTGCTCTCTGAAGAAATTCCTGGGCACAGGATAACTAAATGTAACAGTATTTACTACCATCAAGAATTTAAGGAAGGATTTCAATTGTGGCTGCAGATGGCAACCTTATGTAATTTTTTTCTCCTTTCTCAACATTTAACCGTGTAACTTGATGGTTGAGAGCTAGGATTTAGCTCAATTATTTTGGTAGCACTCCCTGAAAATAAAGCGGCTGACCCCTTCTCCTGGTCAAAGTGCTTGGATTATGCTTCCTCAAACACATAACCAACCTCTAAATAACCAGGCCCTATTCTGGTGTTGCCATTCCCACCTTGTGGGGCCCCAATCAATTCTGTTATACTGCTAAATTAGAAAACAGGAAATCCAATTATTCCTGACTCACCATCAGCATCCTCATTTCCCATCTATCCTAGTACACTTTGGCTCTAGCTACTTTGGCTAACCATCTGTAATGCAAACTTATTTTGTACTTTTACATCTCTGGGTCTTTTCTGATGCTGATCCTTCAGCCTAGAATTCCCTTATAGATCCTTTCTATCCTAGCCATCACTTAAAGCTCAATTTCTCCTTAAGGCATATGCCCCCGTTCCAAGATATCTCAAACTAAGCTGTAAGTAATTGCTTGCTCCTTCTGTGTTTATACCACATGTTAATTGACCCTACATTAGAGCAACTCTTTCCATCTACTTTATATGAGTCATTTTAAATGAATAGGGTTAAACAAACTCTGAATGGCAGATGGTGTCAGAGAAAAGTACTTATGCTTGAAACTCCGACAGACTTGGGTTCAAATCCTGTTCTCTTCCATTTGTTGCTGCCTGATTTTGAACAGTAAATTCATTTCTCTGACTCGGTTTTCTCATCTGTAAAATGAGGACCATTAAGAGTAGCTACCTCATAGCTGGCATTAAGTGTTTTAATATAGGGCAAGTGGAAGTACCAGAAACTGCCTGGTACATAGTCAATGTTTCATAAGGGTTAGCTCTCATTATTATCACCATTGTTTGAACCTACCCCAGAATGTAAACTCCATACAGAAAAAGATAATCATGTTTGCCCTCTGATGTGCCCCTAGTACCCAGCACTGTGCCTGGCATGTAGTATATACTCAAGAAATGTCTGTTGAGTGTGTGAATAAATTAATGAATCCGTAAAATAATTCTCATTGTTAGCATCCTCCTTTTCCTCTTTGACTCTTCTACTACCTATTAACGTGGTGCTTTATACCTCACACAAAAATTATCAAGTAGAGGGTCTCTGAACATCTCCCATCCCTTGTTCATTTTGCTTTACCTCCGTTTTTTGCCCCCTTTCTTGAATTCTCTGCTCTAACAAGTTTGAATTCAGCAGTAACCACTTCAGCCTAGCCTTGCTAGCAGAGGTAGTGCGCAGGAGTTGGGGGGGGGGGCGGCTGGAAGCGGGGCGTGGCCACCATGTCGCAGAACCAGACTGCGCCTGCGTAGGCTGCGGCAAAGCTAAGCACTGAGAGGCTAGCGGTCATTGCTCACTGCTGTTTGTGTAGAAGGATCGCTGCTCTCAACAGCTCTCACTCCCGATCCCGGGTCTCTGGCTTAGGACTTGCGCGGAGGCGCCAACATTCCTATCATCCTCTCTCTGAGATTGCTGACCTCCCCGTT
Source organism: Potos flavus (assembly GCA_028534135.1). NCBI lineage: Eukaryota > Metazoa > Chordata > Mammalia > Carnivora > Procyonidae > Potos > Potos flavus. The sequence goes on from CM052901.1 coordinate 52,719,544, forward strand.
CCTGCTCCTGACTCCTGGAACCATGTCTCTGGTAAGCCAGAATGCGCGCTGCGGCAGCGCAGAGACCACTGCAGATTACAGCGACGGCCAGGGTGAGATGCAGGCTAGTAACGCCTCCGGGGCCCCGACCTCCATGCTAGTGCCCCAGGCCCTCCAGGGCCCTCCTGCGCCAGTCAACCCTCAGGGTGCCAGCGCTTCCCAGGCTGCGCAGGACCCGAACGACCTCGAGGTCCTTATCGAAGAGCAGTCCCAACGTTTGGGGGCGCTCAGGGTCCACGACCCTCTGGAAGACCGGTCGATTGCTTTGGTGAATTTCATGCGAATGAAAAGCCAAACCGAGGGTTCTATCCAGCAGGCAGAGATGCTGGAGTTCCTCAGAGAATACTCAGATCAGTTCCCTGAGATCCTCAGACGAGCCTCAGCCCACCTGGATCAGGTCTTTGGGTTGAACCTGAGGGTTCTTGATCCCCAGGCTGACATTTACAACCTAATCAGCAAACGGGGTTTCCAGACCACTGATCGGATAGCAGAATCCCTGGATGTGCCAAAGGCAGGTCTCCTGGCCTTGGTCCTAGGCCACATCCTCCTGAATGGTAATCGCGCAAGAGAAGCGTCCATTTGGGACCTGCTGTTAAAGGTTGATTCGTTGGGTGATCCCCAGAGGATCAACAACCTTTTTGGGAACACAAGGAACCTGCTCATTACTGACTTTGTGCGCATGCGGTTCTTGGAGTACTGGCCAGTGTATGGCACTAATCCCCTCGAATTTGAGTTCTTGTGGGGCTCTAGAGCCCATAGGGAAATCACAAAGATGGAAGCCCTGAAGTTTGTGGCAGAAGCCCATGATGAAGAACCCTGGAGCTGGCCGGAAGAATACAACAAGGCCCTAGAAGCTGACAAAGCCAAAGAAAGAAGACAGGCTGCTGGCTTGGAATTCTGGTCAGAGGACACTATGAATGATAAGGCCAATGATTTGGTCCAGTTGGCCATTAATGTCACTGAGGAGTTGCTGCCTATACATCAGGATGAGCTACTGGCTCACACTGGCAAAGAATTTGAGGAAGTGTTCCCAAATATCCTCAGTCGAGCTACTCTAATCCTTGATCTATTCTATGGGTTCTCTCTGATTGAGGTTGATACCAGTGAGCACATCTACCTCCTTGTCCAGCAACCAGAATCAGAAGAAGAGCAAATGATGCTAGACAGCCTGGGGAGACCCACTCAAGAATATGTGATGCCAATTTTGGGTTTGATCTTCCTGATGGGCAACCGTGTCAAAGAGGCCAACATCTGGAACATGCTTCGAAGATTTGGTGTGGATGTAGGAAGAAAGCATGCCATCACCTGCAAGCTTATGAGGCAGCGCTACTTGGAATGCAGGCCACTGTCCTACTCTAATCCAGTTGAATATGAGCTTCTGTGGGGTCCTCGAGCTCACCTTGAAACCACCAAAATGAAAGCCTTGGAGTATATGGCCAGGCTCTACAGAAAGCGACCACAGGACTGGCCAGAGCAATATAGGGAGGCTGTTGAAGATGAGGAAGCCAGAGCCAGATCCGAGGCAACTGCCATGTTCTTCTTTGGCTCCATGTGAAATCTGGGGAAATGTATCACTTTAGTTGTGTGGCATCAGTTAAAGGGGCCCTGGAAAATGGGCAATGGGGGCCCCAAATCAGAAGTCAGTTGGGGCTGGGGTGGAAAGTACACATTGTGCTTGCTATTCGTGTTCTATTCCTAATGGTATTTCCTTCCTTGCTTATAATGTACCCTTGAATTAGGTTCATGATCAATGTTTATAAATGAAATTGCTCATTTGCCATCCCTGTCTTATTTTAATGTAAAAGCTCAGATAGTTGTGTAAAATGTATTGGTAATATTTACATCTTTCTATGACGTGGAGAATATAAAGTTGTTCTTTAACTGTTTGAAATAATTAGTAAAATGGTGTGGTGCAAAAGTTAAGTAACAATAGTAACAACACAAACAACAAAAACAAACACAAAATCAATTATCTGTGGATGCCTTCTTTGTGTCTATTCTTGTGTAAGGAAAAAAAAAAAGCTGGCATTTACCTGTATTTGCTTTGCTGTTCCAAAACGTAGTGAAAAATAAAAGTATAATGAATTAGACCCCATGCTTAATCACTCTTTTATTCAACAAATATTTATTAAGCACCTGCCATGCTCTGTGCTAGGAATATAAAGGTGAAGAAGACCCAGCTGAACCTCGGGCTTAAGGGGGAGGGGCCATGGAAGTAAACCAGAAATTGTTTTATTGCTGTGACAAGATGTATAATAAGGATAAGCTTAGAGTGCTAGGAGAGCCCACAGGAGTAACTTCCAGCTAAACCGTAGGTGCTGGGAGGGTACGGTGGAGAAGGCAATGGGGCATAAGAAGGGCTAGGGGAGGGGGAGGAGGTATCAAGCAAAGGATTACTGGGGGGGTGGACATGGTGGTAGGGGATAATGAGGTGGTATGGAGGGCTGAGGACAAGTTGTCTTTTACTTACTTCTATTCTAAGACCTGAGGCTGGGGTGTAGGAGGGAGGGATTGTTTATGAAGTCAGGAGCAGTATGTAAAACACCATTTGCGGGATTCACAAAGACAATGTTCAGTTGAACGGGGAAGTGGGAGAGGGAAGCCTGTGGCAAAGATAAGGAAGACCCATATTCTCTAGAGTGGGTCTTAGGAATCAACAATGGTTCTCCTGAAGGCAGCTGATCTTGGATATTGGGTCAGCCCGAACAATCTACCGGGAGTTCTGCCCAGCAACCTTTGCCAGTGCCGTTTATTTCTGCACCTAAGCTGTTAAAGTGAGTATTTTGGCTCTCTTCATCCTGATCCTTCACGCAGCTTCTAACCCTGCTCACAGCTCTCCCTAAAAAGCCTGCAAATAACAATTTCTATAAGGGAGCCCTGGCTCAGTAGTGGGTGTTATATGGAAAGTCACCTATGACGCGGGGGGGGAGGGGTACGGGGGGGGCGTTTCCTAGCAGTGGTGTAGGTTTTATGTTTCCTCACCCCCCGGTACTCATAAGCTTTCTGTCCTTTCATCCATTTAATCACTAAGGGTTACCCCTAAACTGCTACCTCCTAACAAATGAGAGAAGACTCTCCTCACATTTTCATCAGCCTCAGGAAGAGAATGACACAACCATTTTGCCGGGGAAGGGGACGACAAGAAGGGAGATATACCGTTTCGGTCCCAAATTCCGCGGCCTGCAGAAGTCAAATTAGAGCTGCCAGCTTGAGAAAGCCACTGCGCATGCGCACTCCGCGGTTGCCCGGGAGATACAGCCCCCACCTTGTCTCAGTGATCGCCCCTATCGTAGCGTTCCGGGAAAAACTGAACGCTAAGGGCCGAATTTCCAGTAATGAGAAAATGCGTAGCTAGAGAGCTAGAGCTAAAGGGGTTCTGGTAAATGGGGTGGGGGTGGAATTGTGAGGCCGGAGAGTATCTAAGTAGGATCCTGCCTACGTACTGAGAGCCTCTCTTTCCTTAGTCTCCTTGAACCCTTAATCTGTACATGCTTGTGGAGCGGGGGAGAGGGGCGAGTGGATTAACATGCCAAGTTTTTCTTGCTCTGATTTTTTGGATGGTGCAGTTTCTAGATCCTCGAGAACATCAGCTTTTCTGGGGGTACCAGTAGAGAGACACCTGCCAAAGGGAAGGTGTAGGTTCCAGACTGACAATAGTGTAAAGCTGCCAACTTCTTTGGTACTAAATTTGTGCTAGGTCCTGTGCTGGGTTTTTCACCTCCTTTAGCTCTAATCTTTCCACCAGTTCTCCAAGAAGCATTTTAATAGCCTCATTTGACACTGTAGGAAACTGAGGCTTAAATAATATGCCCAAGGTCACACAGCCAGTTGTTGAATGTTGGGATTGGAGTCTAGGGCTGCCTTTGGCTATGGTTCACAAGCTTTCCGGTATACTACATCATAGGCCCCCTCCACCTTGTGCTGTTTTCACTTGAACTTATTGATTCTCAAGAAATATAAGGAAGGGCTACATGACATGATGGGAGGGGCAAGACGATAGCCTTCTGGAGGGGGATGAAAGTGAGGCTGAATTTTCCAGGCTTTTAACTTGTTCTATCACTCAGGCTCTATGAGAGCTGTCTAGGTGTAGAAAGTGCATTTTTGTCTAATCTCCCTACTCTGTCCTATGAGTCTTCCCCAGTTTGCCCTCTTCCTGCAAGCTTCCAGCCTTATCTGCTGGCTTTCACCCAGAGAAACTCAAACATCACCATTTCTGGACCCCTAGAAGTGTTTGGCAATGTGTTTTGTAATCCTGAAAGAACAATGACCTGACAGAGCTCATGCTTTGCCAAGGAGAGCTCAGGATGCAAAAAGAGAAGTGGGAAATAGCTCCTGGGTCGAAGATGCCACATGTAGTTTCCCAGAAGTGACAAAGCTGAGACTTGAATGGGGCACATGCCTATGGTGACGGAAAGGTTGTAGTCTCTCTGTGGCTACAGCCATTCCTTTGAAGGCCATGAGAGGTCTGGGTACTCTCTTTTTTACACAGACCAAATTAGAATTAGCACCCCCTAGGATAAATGGTGATGGAAGTGGGTGTCTAGTAAATAAGACTTACAAATGATGCTGCATGAATTAATTCAATGTACAATCACTGTTAAGCCTTTAAACACTGAACCAAATATCCTTTTTATCTGTATGAATTAATTTGGAAAATGGTACAGTCTTGAGTTCATTTGCAGACTCTTTGGGCCATCAATACCACAAGTATTGAACTTTTGGCCAAGTTAGGGCTTGCAGAATTGGTGTTGGTTCGATATGGGCTCATAATCCTATATATACGATACCATTCAGATTCCCCTTTGATCCTTGCTGGAAAGAAAATGTTGAGAATACATTCACTTTCAGTTACTGAGGCCCAGGAGTGTCCTTTTCTGGAGAAGATGGGTGGTTAGGGAAGACTTTTCCTGCCTTCTTTCCATCAGTTTCTGTACACACACTCAAGCCATCAAAATGAACATTACAATTCAGGGAAAAACTGAACTGAACTGGCACATGTCTACTTCAGGGCATTCTCTCAGCCCCAGGATTGCTGACCCTAGACCCTCTGATACCAGCAATCTAGACCAGCCTGTACGTACCCTTTAGGTTCAGACAAGGACCCCACAGTCTCCTCCTACCTTTCTAGTGGGGATTTCCAGACAGTGAGATTTCTCACTCTAGTTTCTTTTCCCCTTCAGTGAGTACTTGGCAATGTCTTAAGGAATTCTCTGTAGACAGTGTTTGAGGCTAGTTGTAAAGAAAGCTGGGAAAGAATTATCAGAGTGGGCCCTAGCTCTCTCAGACATTTCTGTTCTAGGCTTCATATGAATACGCTAAGCATATGATAAGGAGGGGGCGGTATATCAGAATGATTATGAACTCTGGGTCTGGACAATGTTGGCTCTCTCACTTCCTGGATGTGTGTGACCTTGGGCAAGTTACTTAAAGCTATTTTCAAGAAATTGATAGAGAAGCCCAGGGTCACACACTTACTATTTGATGATGTCAGAACTATAACCCAGGTCAATTGTACCTTAGTCTAGTGATAAGTCAATTCTTTACACTGCTTTTAAGACTACTTCTCAACACCTTGGTAGCTGAGTTCAAATGAATACAGATTTCTTAGAATTACTAGTATTTGGGGTTTTTTTCAAACAATTATTTCAGGTGAATATTAGCCCCAGGTAGTTATGAATTATAAAGTTTAGCTGCATTAATAACATATTCTTTGCAAACACCCATCCACAAGACACTTTTCTAGGGGCTCCTGTGTGATCTCTTTAAACAGGTTTCAGTGACTATTAGGAATCACCTGCTTTACATACCACTGACGGAGTCCCAAACAGTGAGGATTACTTCTCTGATAAAAGGGCAGTGTTAGGGGTCCTGGGTGGCTCAGTTTGTTAAGTGTCTGCCTTCACCTCAGGTCATGATCCTGGAAGAAGCCTACTTCTCCCTCTCCCTCTGCTGCTCCCCGTGCTTGTGCTCCCTTTCTCTTGCTCTCTCTCTGTCAAATGAATAAATAAAATCTTAAAAAAAAAAAGAAAAGGCTTGGTTAGGGAGGGAGTTGGGAACTCAATCCTAATGTCTGAGCAGCCTTATTTCTTATTTTATTTCTTATTTTTTATTTGAGTATTTGATATGCAATGTTACATTAGTTTTAGGTATACAACTTAGTGATTTGACAAGTTTATACATTATACTATGTTTACCACAAGTGTAGCTACCATCTGTCATGTTACATCCCTATTACAATATTGACTGTATTCCTTAGGTTGTGCCTTTTACTTCCATGATTTACTCATTCCATAACTGGAGGCTTGTATCTTCTTCATCCAATTTGTCCAACCCCTCACTCTTTCCCTCTAGCAACCATCAGTTTATTCTCTGTATTTATAGGTGTAATTCTGAGTTTTGTTTGTTTATTCATTTTTTTTTGAGATTCCACTTGTGAGTAGTATCTGTCTTTCTCAGTATGACTTACTTCACTTAGCATAATACCCTCTAGGTCCATCCATATTGTCTCAAATGACACAATCTCATCCTTTTAATGGCTCTGTAATGTTTCATTATAGATATATTTTTTATAGCTTCACCTATTAATGGGCACTTAGGTTGCTTCCATATCTTGGCCGTTGTAAACAATGCTGCAATAAACATAGGACTGCATATGTCTTTTCAAATTAGTGTCGTTTTCTTTCGGTAAGTACCCAGTAGTGAAATTATTAGATCATATGGTATTTCTATTTTTAATTTTTGGAAATCTCCATATTGTTTTCCACAATGGCTATACTAATTTACATTTCTACCAATAGCGCACAAGGGTTCCTTTTTCTCCACATCCTCCCCAACACTTGTTATTTCTTGTCACTTTGATTTTAGCCATTCTTACTGTTGTAAGGTGATATGTAATTGTGGTTTTGATTTGCATCTCCCTGATGATGAGTGATGTTGAGCATCTTTTCAAGTGTCTGTTGGCCATCTGTCTTCTATGGAAAAATGTCTATTCAGTTTCTCTGCCCACTTTTTAATCGGATTGTTTGTTTCTTTAAGTGTTGAGTTGATAAGTTCCTCATATATTTTAGATAGTAACCACTTATTGGTTTGCAAATCATTTGCAAATCATTTGCAAATCATTTGCAAATATCTTCTCCCATTCAGTAGGTTGTCCTTTTGTTTAGATGATGGTTTCCTTCACTGTAAAAATAGTTTTTTTTTATTTTGATGTAGTCCCAATAGTTTATTTCTGTTTTTGTTTCACTTGCCTTAGGAGACATATCTAGAAAAATGTTTCTATGGCCAGTGTCAGAGAAATTACTGCCTGTGCTCTCTTCTAGGATTTTTATGGCTTCAGGTCTCATGCTTAGGTCATTAATTCATTTTGAGATTATTTTTCTGTATAGTGTTAGAAAGTGGTCCAATTTCATTCTTTTACATGTAGCCATCCAGTTTTCCCAGCACCATTCATTGAAGAGACTATCTTTTCCCCATTGTATGTTCTTGCCTCCTTTGTCATAGATTAATTGACCATATAATCATGGGTTTATTTCTGGGTTCTCTATTCTGTCCTCTATTCTATTGACCTATAGTCTGTTTTTGTGTCAGTACCATACTGTTTGATTACTACAGCTTTGTATATCTTGAAATCTGGAATTGTGATACCTCCGCTTTTTTCTTTCTTGGGATTACTTTGGCTATTTAGGGTCTTCTGTGGTTCCATACAAATTTTAGGATTATTTGTTAAAGTTTTGTGAAAATGCTGTTGGTATTTTGACAGGGGTTGCATTGAATCTGTAAATGGCTTTGGGTAATGTGGATATTTTAATAATATTAATTCTTCCAACTTGTGAGCATGGAATATCTTTCCATTTGTTTGTGTCATCTTTATTTTGTCAGTGTTTTAGAGTTTTCAGAGTACAGATCTTTCACCTCTTAGGTATCTTATATTCTTTTGTGGTGAAATTGTAAATAGTGTTGTTTTTTTAAAAATTTCTCTTTCTAAGCAGCCTTATTTCAAACTGCCTTTTTCCTTAGAGCACTTGGTTTGGCATGGGCTGGCCAGGGTAGGGTATCTGTCCTCTGAACTTCCACTTTCCTCAAAGTAGAGAAGAGAAGTATCGTGGAGAAAGGGAAAACACAAGAATCGTCATTATTTTTGAAGCTGCCCTCTGTTCTCAAGGCTTAACCTGCTTGGACCACAACTCAGAGAAACTTCCCTGCCAGAGAGAGTGGTGGTGACAACAGGGTGCCTTGGGATGGCCCCAGTGTGGTTTGGTCTTGTTCTGCAAGACAAAGAGGACTGCTGTTCTACAAGATGTTCATTATTCCAGACAGCGAGGGAGACCCCCTGAGATCCAGCTATAGAGAACTACTTGCACACAGGACTGCTCTCCTTTCTCTGGATTGGGGGTGGGAGGATTGCGAGGCCTAGGATGGAAGAAGTAAGGAGAAGGAGCTTTGGCACAACTGCTAACCCTTTATGTCATGTCTCCTCACACAACTATGGGCATAGACATGCTCATAGTTCCTAACAGGGAAGAAGGACAGTAGTCAGACATGTTGAGTGAACAGAAGTAAAAGACCAGCTATGACAGGGAACAAACTAGCCCTTGCGATCAATGGCAGCACCCAAGCCTCTTGTTTGCATGGCCTTCACTGACGAACCTACCCACAAGGAGTCAGACCCAGTTCAGCCCAAACCAAAAGCTGTCCTGGCCTCTGAGACTCCCTTGGAAGTCAGGCTTGTTAAAAGGCCACTTGCCCAGTTCAGTTTATTTATATTTATATTTTTAAAGATTTTATTCATGAGAGAGTGAGAGAGAGCGAGAGAGAGCACACATGCCGGGGAAAGGGGGGTAGAGGGAAAGGGAGAAGCAAACTACCCACCAAGCAGGGAGCCCGATGCATGGCTTGATCCCAGGACCCTGAGATCATGACCTGAGCTGAAGGCAGAGACTTAACCGACTGAGCCACCAGGCGCCCCTGCCCAGTTCAGTTTAACAAGCAATTGCTGAACACCTGCTATATGCTGGCCTAGTTATAGTAGACACTGGGACACAGAGATGAATCAAATGTGGCCCCCACCTTATCTATATTCTAATTCTCTGTTCGGCTTTGAGTCTGTACAACTATATAACTAATCTACTAAGGTTTTATTCCAATGTGCAACTTTTTCATTTCTAGAATTTCTAATTGTTTCTTTTTCAAATAAACCTTAGTTTTTCCAAAATAAGGATGCTCTTCTTTTCTTATGGATTCCAGTCCCTTTTTCATCTCTTTAAACATTTTAATCAGTTTTATTTAAAAATTTTTTAATATTTGCCTATTTTTTCATTAATTCTGCCATCTGCTGTGTCTGCTCAGTATCTAATGGTGGTGAGTTTTCTTTTTTCCTTTCTTTTGTTTTTTTAGGATTTTATTTATTTATTTGCCAGAGCGAGAGAGAGAGAGAGAGAGAGCACAAGCAGGGGGAGCAGCAGGTGGAGGGAGAAGCAGGCTCCCCACTGAGCAGGGAGCCTGATATGGGACTCAATCTCAGGACCCTGGGATCATGACCTGAGCTGAAGGCAGATGCTTAATGACTGAGCCACCCAGGCATCCCAGTGGTGAGTTTTCATATGTGCTTTATAACTCATGTCTGTGTGCTAATCTTTAGTAGGCATTACCTTCTAAGAGACTCTCAGGTTGTCTCTGCTGCCAATCTCTCCCCCTTGGGGAGAAAGGATGAAGTTACATGTAGTCTCGTGCGGCTGTTCCAATGCAGTCCTTCAAGCGCAGACACAATGTCTTTCTTAGCTTTGAGGCTCTTTGAGGCTCTTCTGAAGAGAATACTTCCTGCTCCATAGAAGCCTTCTCCTATACATATGTCTTTAAGATATTTATCCAAATCTTTGCTGCCTTTTATGATTCAGTGCTCTTATAATTTATTCCTTTTATAAATCGTTAGTGTCATTTCAATGGGATTTGGGAAAGAAAGGGAAAAGAGAGCTGTAATTCCACATCTTGACCACAACACAGCATTTATTTTAGTAGGTAAAAGTTGAAGTCAACTTCAATTCTCACAGCATATACTTTAGTTTTACTTGTTAATAGAATTAGGGTCCCTCCTTTCAATGGAACAGTATAAAATATTTGGGAATGAAGAGTAGAAGACTACTAAAGAATAACAAATGATAGTCAATACATATTGTTAACTACAAAATGAAAGCTATGAAATAATATAGAGTCAATATTGTCTTTATGTGCAAATATTGGAAACATATTTTTTAAAATTACGAATGGTGATGTGGTAGACAAAATAATAGTCCCTCAAAGATGTCCATGTCAGGATCCTTGAAACTAGTGAATTAGTTATTTTACATGGCAAAAGGGACTTCTCAAAAAAAAAAAAGGGACTTCTCAGATGTGATTGGATTAAGGATGTTGAGATAGGGAGATTAGAGATTATCCTGGATTATACAGATGGACCCAATGTAATCACAATAGTCTTTATAAGACGGGGGCAGGAGGATCAGAATTAATGGTAGGGGGTGTGACAAAGGAAGCAAGAGATTGAAGTGATGTGAGGAAAAGGTCATGAACCAAGATATGCAAACAACCTTTAGAAACTGAAAAATGCAAGGAAATGGATTTTCCCCTCAGAGACTTGAGAAAGAATTAGTCTTGTTGAGACCTTGACTTTACTCCAGTGAGGCTAATTTTGGACTTCTGACCTCCAGAATTACAAAATAATAACATTACCAAGTTTGTAGTAATTTGTTACAGAAGCAATAGGAAATTAATACAAGTGCTTACTATAAGGTAGAGAAATTTAGAGTAATTTAAGTTTCTACTTTGCTTGAAAAAAGTTAACGTTCGAATAAATAAGATACAACGTTTAAAGCAGCTGAATCTGTCAATAACAGTAATACCCTGGTTGTCAGCTTATGACCGTAGAAAATAAAAGTATTACAATATCCATGGTAGGAGAATGCAGAAGGAAAAAAAAATGCATGTACTTACATGTCTCATAGAAATATAAATTAGTAGTGGATTATACAGGGCTACATTAAATACTACACAAAAATTTTAAAGAAGTGATTATGTCGTAGTACACTGCAGTTCCATTTCTAAGAATGAATTGCGAGAAACTATTTTTGGATGTGAACTTACATTTGGCTTGGAGGATTATTCCAGACTTATTTAAACGAGGGAAAAATGCCAACTAAAACCAACTAAAAACACCAACTAAATCTTCAGTAACATTTGATTGGTAAGGGAAATAAAAATCTATGTAATAGAATGGCATACAGACATTAGAAATGATGATATACAGTAATGGTTAATGGCAAGCAGGTTACTTTAGGAGACAATATTAACAGTATAATTTAATTTCTGTGGAATGAAAAAGGACTGTTTCTCCAGCCACATTATAATTTTATTCATCTTTGGTTAGTAGTTTTGCAGGTACTATTTTTGCATATATTATAATACACACTTTCTTAATTTTCCACAGTGAAATTATATTTGTTCTAATGAAGAAAACACCAAAGGCATACTGTGATGACCTCGTTCTTTTGAAAAGTGAAAAAAATAATTTTTTAAATGATTTTATTTATTTTTTTGACAGAGAGAGACAGAGAGGGAGAGGAAATACAAGCGGGGTGAATGGGAGAGGGAGAACAGGCCTCTGGTGGAGCAGAGAGCCCTATGTAGGGCTCGATCTCAGGACCCTGGGATCACGACCCCAGCCGAAGGCAGATGCCCAACGATTGGGCCACCTAGGAGCCCCCAAAAAAATAATTGTAATGCTTGAATGTGGGCTGAGTTGAGTTGAGAAAATCTCTTATGCTATGTGTAGAAGCATAGATAAAAACAGCTCCTTTATGGAGAGTCTTTTGGCAGCAAAATAACACTTTTGAAGGTTTTCTCAGGAAGTAATCCAGCAGATAAATATAGATTTGGCTATATGGAGTCCATAAAAATATTGATTGAATAGGCTAAAACTTGATTTAAAACCAAAAATTAGTTACAGAAAATGGGATTTTTTTTTCATTAAATTGAATGGAATTCTGTCACTGAACAGGAAGAAACAGAAAAAATATTTCAAGGCACATAAATGTTGAAGATATGTCATTTTATGAAAAAAAGCAAATATTTGGTAAGGTTATACTTTTGTAAAAATAGGTATATATACATAAAATTTATACAATGAAATAGAATGTTCTCAAATTAAGCTTTTTTCACATCTATGTATTATACGGAATTCTGGTCATTTTTATATCTTCTTATCATGGTTTATTATTCATGTAAAAAAAATACTGGTTCTTGTATAATAATATTTTTTAAAGCCTGAACGAAACAATAAGGAGAACCAAATAGTTTTAGTCAATTAAGTGAACACAGGCCCAATGTAATTAAAGATACACATTGGAGGCATTCATTTGGGCACTGTATCATGGCACCCTATATTAGAGCAACTTCAGTGAAAGTCATTTGGCAACATTTCATTCAAAGCTCTGAAATACACAGGCACTTAAGTGTCACTTAATCTCATGAAATCTTTGTCTCATAATTAATTTTGGCTATCAGCACAGATTTAAATACAAGGATATTCTATTCACCACCACTTATTTAAAATGACAATTTGAATCACACCAAATAATCAACAGTAATAGAAAGGGTTGAAAAAGTAGGATTTGTTCATGAGAATTTAAGATACTACAAACATTGCAAATGATATCCTAGAAGGATATTTGAAAATGTGGAAAATTGCAAAATGTAGTTTTTAAACATTTTGTTTTGAAATAATTACCAATTCACGGGAAGTTGCAAAGGTAGTACAGAGAGATTCTGTATATTCTTTACCCAGTACTTTCCCATGATTACTGTTATATAGTACAATATCAAAACCAGGAAACTGACAATGATATAATGTATGTGTATAGTTCTGTCATTTTACACATGTAACTACCACCATATACAAGATATATAATTATTCCATTCCAAGAAATGTTTTCTTCTTGCCTTTATAATCACACCCACACTTGATCCCACACACACTCCTGCCATCTCTTACCCCTAACAACCACTGATTTGTTTTCCATCTCTATAATTTTGTCATCTCAAGAATGTTATATAAATGGAATCATATAGCATATAACTTTTTCAGATTGGCTTTTTAACTTAGAATAATACCCTTGAGATCTATCCAAGTTGGTGCATGTATCAATAGTCTGTCCCTTTTTATTGTTTTGTAGTATCCCATGGTGTGAATGTGCCACAGTCTGTTTAATCATTCATCTATTAGAGTACATTTGGGTTGTTTCCAGGATTTCACTATTACAAATAAAACTGATATGAAAAAAACTGAGTAAAATTCCCTTGATTCTTAATTTTCTGGGAGTTTTTATCATGAATGGCTTTTAAATTTTGTCAAATGCTTTTTTCTGCATTTGATCATATGATTTTTCTCTTTATCCTGTTAATATGGTGGGTTACAGGGGCGCCTGGGTGGCTCAGTCAGTCCGGTGTCTGTCTTCGGCTCAGGTCATGATCTCACGGTCCTGGGATCAAGCCTGGAGTCAGGCTCCCTGCTCAGCAGGGAGTCTGCTTCTCCCTCTCCCTCTACCCCTCCCCCCTACTTGTGCATGCTCTCTCTCATGCTCTCTCTCTCAAATAAATAAATAAAATCTTTAAAAAAAAAGTAAACTCATTGCCCAACTATATGCTATTTGTAAAGTCTCGTTTCAAATATAATGATACAGGTATGCTGAAAGAAATAGGATGGGAAAAGATATACTACACAATCAATCAAGAAAAAACAGGAGTGGCTATATCAATATTAGATAAAGCATATCAGAGCAAGGAAAATTTTCAAGGACAGAGAAGAGAATTACAAAATAAAAGAATAAATTAACCCAGAAGACATATGAGTCCTACTGTGTATGTATCAAACAATAAAATGTATGAAGCAAAAATTGATAGAACTAAAAGGAGAAATAGACATAGATCCAATTATAGTTGATAACTGCAAGACTCCTCTAAGTAATTCATAAAACAATTAGACAGAAATTCACTAAGGATGTAGAAAAACTCAACAACACTATCAGTCAATAGGATCTAGTTGACATTTATACAACACTCTACCCAACAAGAACAGAATACACTTTTCAAATGCCCACAGAACATAAAATGAAATAGACCATGTCCTGGACCATATAAAAAAATCAACAAATTTTTAATACTGAAATAATACACGGTGTGTTTCTAAACACAGAAAAGCAAAGTAGATGAAAGAAAAGAGGAAATCTAAACATCTAGAAGTTAAAAACATGCTTCAGAAGAATCCAAAGTTGAAAAGAGAAAATCAGTATAGATAAAACCATAAATTAAAAAGTTGGTTCTTTAAGAAAATGAATAAATTTAATAAAACTCTAGCAAGACTAATGAATAAAAAAAAAGATAGGAAACACAAATTACTTACATCAGGAATGGAATAATGAATATCACTACATACACTGCAGATGTCAAAAGGTAACAAGAGATCACTATGAACAAATCTACATACACAAATTTTACAACTTAGGAAAAAACAAAAAGCAGATACTACTACAACTCACCCAATAAAAGGTAGGTACTTTGAATAACCCTATCAGTATTAAAGTAGATGAATTTGTTGTTAAAAAGATCCTTCCCCCCCCCCCCCAAAATAAACTCCAGACCTAAATGGCACCACTGGAGAATTTTTCCAAATGTTTGAATAGGAATTAATACCAATTTTACACAATCTCTTCCAGAAAATATGAGGGACAACTTCCCAGTTCTTTCTAGCAAACTCAGTATTGCCATGACACCAAATCCCAAACATACAAACTGTAAAAAGATAATATAACACACCAATAACACTTATGAATATAGACACAAAAATTCTTAATATATTGGCAAATAGAATTAAGCTATATATGTACATACACAAAAATTATACACCATGACTAAGTGGAGTTTATCCCATAGATGTAAGGCTGGTTAAATATTTGAAAATCAATCAATGTAATCTATTTTAAAGATTTTATTTATTTGAGAGAGAGTGCATGAGAGAGAGAGAGAGAGAGCACGATTTGGGGGAGGGAAGGGATACTGGGACTCCGGGATCATGACCTGAGCTGAAGGCAGATGCTTAATGGACTGAGCCACCCAGGTGCCCTGGGCAACGATTTGGGGGGGGGCAGTGATTTTTAATCCACTCTACCAATCCCTTTTAGATGGTATACATAAACCATTTACATATAATATGATTTTTGATATGTAAGATACAAATATACCTTTTTATTTTTTGTTTTCTATTTGTTCTCCTTGTTTTTTATCTCTCCATTTTCTTTATCCTACCTTCCTATGGGTTACTTGAACATTTTTTCAAATTCCATTTTGATTTCTCTATAATGTTTTTCAGTTTACCTCATTGTACAGTTTTCTTAGTGGTCTCTAGGTATTATAGTACGTATACATACATAATGTATCAAAGTCTACTAGTATCAATTTTTTTACCAGTTTATATGAAGTGTAGAAAACTTACCTCCCTCTACATCCTTTTACTCCATCTGTATATGTTTTTTGTAAATATTTCCACTATATACATTGAAAACTACATCAAACAATAATTTTTGCTTTTACCTCAAACATAATTTAGAAAACTCAAGAGGAGAGGAGAGTCTATTATATTTACCTATATCTATTTTTCAGTCCATTGTACACAGTCTGCTTTGGTGGGGAGAGAGATGAGACTGAAGGTTTTTTTTTTCTTTTTCTTTTCTGTCTAGAATAGAGTGACTACTGTCTAAAAGTTTTCTGTCTTGCGAAGTTGCCATTTTCCTCATACTTTGGAGAGTGTAGGCTTTATTTGGACTTTTTATGTTTTTACTCACTGGAATTTCTAGGTTTCTGGCATAAAAAATAGGGATGTGTATTGCAAAAAACAAACACAGGGACCTCACCACTATGTTGTTCCTCAGGTACTGGGGTCTCTCATATGTCTGCCTTATTTTCTGACTTCAAGTAATCTATAGAAACTAATATGTAGAAACAGAAAGACTAGAGTTTGACTGTGAGGGATGGGGGAAGGAGATGGATTGGGAAGAGACATGGGGTGAGGATAATGTTCTGTGTACTGATAGAGGTTTGGGTTATATGGGTGTATGCAAATGTCAAAACTCAGTGAATGGTAGAGTTAGGATTTGTGCATTTTGCTTTATGTAAAGGACTTCAACAGGAAAAAAAAAAGAAACCAGAAACGAATGTTGAACTCTAGTTAATCATTTGGATGCTGAATTATCTAGGGTTGGAAAGTACTGTTGCTTACAGCTTACTTTAATAGGCATCAAAAAAAAACAAAAAAAACAAAAAAAAAAAACAACCCAAGAATTGCTAGATAGTTAATGGATGGACACAGAGATACATATGTAATTAAGGAAGGTTAGAAAACTGTTAGAATGAAACTTGACCATTCTCTTACACCATACACAAAGATAAACTCGAAATGGATAAAAGACCTCAATGTGAGGCAGGAATCTATCAAAATCTTAGAGGAGAACATAGGCAGTACCCTCTTCAACATCAGCCACAGCAACTTCTTTCAGGACATGTCTCTAAAGGCAAAGGAAACAAAAGCGAAAATGAACTTTTGGGACTTCATCAAGATAAAAAGCTTCTGCACAGCAAAGGAAACAGTCAACAAAACAAACAGGCAACCCACGGAATGG
>CM052901.1:52736800-52770075 GCA_028534135.1 Potos flavus
GATGGGCGAGCCTGGTGGTGGGTATTGAGGAGGGCACGTATTGCATGGAGCACTGGGTGTGGTACATAAACAATGAATCTTGTAACACTGAAAAAATAAAATAAAAGTATTTGGAGGAAAAAAAATAAAGGTGGAAAAAAAAAAAGAAAACTGTTTATACTGTAGTTTCTAGGTGGTGGTTACACGGATTTTCAATGTACAACTTAGTTGACTTTTCTGGGTGTATAATGGGCTTTATAACAAAATATTAGAAAAAACTGAATCATAATGAGCATTTGTACCCTACTTTAATCCTCTTCAGTATAACTCGAACTCCATATCATTTATATATCCATATCATTTTATACATCTTTTCAATGGAGCCATATACTTGCATTTTATAGGTGTTCTACCATTTCTGCCTTGTGGGTAAACATACAAAAATAAAGTTGCTCTTAGATTATGAATGAGCTGGGCTCTGAACCAAGGACTTTACAATAGTTGTTTGAAGAGAGACTGGGACAGACTGGGATGCCAGGTAGGTAAACCTAAGGTAGAGTAGGGAATGGACTTTGAATACCAATGTAGTTTATAGAACTGGAACTCTGGATCTGTGCTGTCAGCGGCTTGTGGGATCCTCATAAAACTCTGCTGACCAAGAGTGAGCCTAGAATTCTTCCTGGCTTCTGATTCCCAACAGGCTCACATGCCAGGTATGGAGGCTAAACTCAGCATTGGGTTACAAATTTCAAAACACTTTGTAACTTTGGAAACTCAAAGTATTTGACTATTAAGGAGTAAGGATTAATAGGACTACTCTTGGGAATTGTAAAGCACTTCACTGATTAGTGGTTGCAGGTGAACTGGGCTCAAGGCTTCACATGTCAAAACAAAGGACAAGAGGTAGGCTAGGATCTCCAGATCTCAAAGCATTTTGTTGGTCAAGGATTGAGAGTCAGTGTCCTTGGCTAAGGATATTGTCCCGAATAGTAGGGTCTGTTTTCCCTATAGCATGGTCCTATAGCACACTACTCCCAATTTGATCTCTTTTTGAAATATCCACATTTTCATTGGAAGGTACTGGCAGGAAAATGTGAGAGATGGGTAGTAAACCCTGGTGGAGAGAATCAGGAGAAAAACTTCGTGAAGAAATCTCCTTTTGGGTGAACAGTGGCTATATCAAATAGGCCCTGATCATACTCCTGAGTGCCCAAAGACAAAATTTAAAATTTTATGAAATACGGTAAAAAGCAAATACTCTTTGTAGTTCCACCTTAACAACTGCTTAGAGGCAGCTATAATGCAATGGGAATCTGGAGGTCCTTTTGTGTGATGTGGATATTGAAACTCAATTATCTGAAATGGAAAGCCACAAAGGAAAGTCTTTATACAGATATGGGGCCTCCAGGACCATTCAGTCTTGAGGACCCACAAATAGTAAGAAGGTAAGAGAGGAGGAAGGGACAAGGAATGATTTTTGGTCCCTCCTGAGTATTTTGCTCCTTCTATTATACTGTCAGAGTTCAGCATGACCATCAACGTTATACCTCATCAGACTATCAGGAGGACAAGGACACACCTGGATTTGTTCACCATGTTATCTCTGGTCTCTTGCTCAGTGTTGGCCATGTAGAAAGTGCTCCATCAGTTATACACTGAGTGCAAAAATAAATGAACAGATCTCAAGGGCCCATTTGGTTGTGGATGATACAGATTCTTCCCTGGTATTTGATTTAGAAAGCAGTTTATCTATCAAGGACTAGGGACAGGATGAGTCATTAGTTTAAGTTCAGGAATCACTTTAAGAGTTCTCTATTAAAAAAAAAAGAGTTCTCTATGAGTCAGTGAGGCTAAGATGTCTAGGGCTTTGGGGGTGGTACTGGGCTTTATTGATAATTGGTTTAACTAGAATAGGCTCTGGTCACAGGGAGAAGAGCTTCCTGCCCATGTATTTTGCAACTCCGAACATTTTTCTAATGAGGCCTTGAGGTTAAACAGGATCAGAGGCCTGAGATATTTTATGCCTCCTGAATAATGGTTACTTTGGAATCTAAACTTGGGGATCCAAAGGCCATTCCAGTCTAGAGGACTGAGGCAAATGGATTACTCTCACTTGGATCTCAATTCAAAATTTTAATTTTTTATTCCTTGAAAATGTGCCTTATACATTCATCCATACTATTTTTTTCATTGGGAATCCAGTTACTTTTTTGTCTGTTTGTTTTTAATGCAGCAGTAGAGAAGAAATTAAGACTAAAAAGAGAGTATTATGCAAATGAAGTTGAAAATTTAGATTAAAAGATAATTATCTAGGAAAATTTAAATCACCAAATTGAATTCGTGAGAATTAAAAAATCTTAGTATATAAATAGCCAGGGAAGATATTGAGGGAGTTGTCATTGCGCTACCCATTCCCCCTTTCCACTCTCTCCAGTGATTTAGCACTTTCCACAATGGACTCTTTCTCTGTCTTTCACCTCTGCTAGAGACTTAGCTTCCCCAGAGAAAAGAGAAGGGTATGAGTAGTGATGGAGTGGCCAGCTGCAAATCTGACTCATTACCTTTCTCCTCTACACTGCTATAGGTGAGTAATGCAAAGGCCTCACTGATCAGAGGCAGCTCTTGGGGCCTACCCTAGCCTGAAGGCTGTTTCAACTGAATGATAAGCACCAGAGGAATCTTGCAAAAGTAGTTTTAAGAGTAGAAATTCAAAGAAATTCAGAGAAATTTTTGTAATCTGATACTCCCTGCATGGTCACTTTCCTTTGATTACTAAGTAAGGCTGATTACTACCAGTCTCACACTGCAATAAGTGCAAATTTTTCTGCCCACGGTCTTGTCCCCGTTCTTTTTAAATAAACTTACTAAGTTACACTGTAAATGTCTCAAGAATTCTCTCTTGACCATTATTCCTAAGGACCCAGCATTAACACCCTTCTAAGCTATTTGGTTTCTGGTTGCTATGGTAATGCAGACAAAAGCTCTGCTCTCTCAGTGGAAATGAGTGGGAGCCTGTGAATGTAGAGGGGGTATTGAAAGAGGAAGAATTTCTTGCAGGTGAGAATAACCTGATACTCTTATGGTCTTATGGTGATTAATAACCTAAATGCCACCCTCACTGCCCCCCCTTCACCAAGCAGCAGCACTACCACCATGAGGCAGAAAAGTCAGACTGTGAACAGGTGGCCTTAAACCAGATTACACAGGTTTTTTGTTACTGTCATTTCCTAGAAAAATCCACTGGATTAGGAAGTCTTCACCTGCTCACATTCCAAGGTGTTCTCATTGTGCCCTATCTTGTAGTCCTCCGCCTAGTGGGACTGATGGGCACAAGCACTATGAGTACATACTATGTGCCAGGTAACTTATTAGGGTGAGGATACCCATTGGGGAGGGCATGTTACAGGGTTGGGTTTAGGGACATGGCCGGAGTAGTCTAACAGCATGAGATCTAATGTCCAAACCCAGAATTTCATCCTTAATTAGGTCCATTCCCTCTTACTCCTGCCTCTCTTCTTCCCCTTCTCTAAAGAATACAGGGGATAAAGATGAGGTTAGGGGTGCAGTGTTGGCTGAAGACCTAAGGAACTTAGCTTCCCCTTCTCTCCAGGTGAGAGATTCTTTGTTTTCATTCCAGCAGTCTTGCTCTGCCTTCAAGTTAAGACCTATAATCGGCTTTGAGTGTCAGTGTCCAGATCCTCAATGGCGTAATTGGTCTGGTAGCTCAGTTTCTATGGCAATCCTGACAAGAGTTTTCCTCACTAAATAAAATTAAAAGGGAGCTAGAAAGGTGGGCAGCCAGCCTCAAGGGGGAAGGAAGAATTGTAATTTGAATGCTCTAATTATACAAACTGATAGCCTTTTGTCATTAAAACCCCATAAAAAGAGGCCAGGTCAGCAAGGGCCTTGATTGGGAAAAGGGAGCCTCAAATAGGAAGGAAGAGGATTTTTTCATTAGAGAAACTTCTACAGAGTATTCGGAGGATAAGGAAAGCACCGCAAGATTAGGACTCAGGGTGCTCAGCAATTGCTTCTGCCTGTTACTCTGAATTTTATTTAAAAATCCAGAGCCAAATCTGGGGCATATTGTCAGGGAGGTATCAAAAATTACTTTCCTGAGGGGGGAAGAGGCCTGGTTGCCCTTCCCTTTGGCCTGGTAGTTGAGGGGACATGCCATGTTGTCCATACCAGCCTAATGGCTCCCATGGACTTGAGGTGAGAAATGGTTTTCGGGGGACGCCTGGGTGGCTCAGTTGGTTAAGCGGCTGCCTTCGGCTCAGGTCATGATCCCAGGGTCCTGGGATCGAGTCCCATATCAGGCTCCTTGCTTGGCAGGGAGCCTGCTTCTCCCTCTGCCTCTGCCTGCCACTCTGCCTGCTTGTGCTCTCTCTCTCTCTCTGACAAATAAATAAAATTTAAAAAAAAAATGGTTTTCGACCCTCACCTACTCAGGTGTTGACTTCTCTCCAGCTAAGACCTATCTGATTTTCCTTCCTGTTGGCCTCTCTCCTCCATCCAATATTCTGGACTCTATGATTAGCTTAGGTGTCTAATGACTCAGTCATGGCTTAACTGGCCTTAGCTTCTTTACAGTGATGCAGCCAGAAGTTCTGCTAAGTTAAAATAAGACGGAAACTGATATGGAAGGAAGACAGCATATAGAGAGAGCTAAGATTGAAGAATACTGTAATTACACTAATTTATAACCTTTTATCATTAAAGCCCATAGGTACAGGCCCCCAGGGCCCAAGGCAGAGGGAGCTGAAGGCTTATCGGGGATGATAAAGCATCAAACACCAGAGAAAAAGCTCTTTACTAGAGACATTTCCAAGAAGCAATCCAAAGGCTAAGAAAACATTCCATATGCTCAGGTTATGGGTTTTGGAAAGACACAGGCAGATGAGAGGCACAGGTTCTTATTTGCAGAAGTCTAAGAGTCATCAGTGGTCAGAAATGGAGGTTCAGGTGGGAAACCGAGTCTCAAAAGTGGGAAGGGATTGGAGCTAAATCATATGCTAGATAGTGATAAAACTATGACTGGAATTCAGGGCTCTTGGCCATTATTTCAGAGCCCTCTCTATAATCCTAATCAACCTCCACTTGGAGACCAAGATGGTCAAACCCCTCATTTTACAAAGAGATGAAGTCCAGAGAGGGGAAGCAACCAGTGCCACACAGTCCCTTCTGAGGTGAGAACACAGCTCTCCTGGCTTTTAATGTAGACCAGGTAAATGGTGAGTGCTTTAAGAATTAGGACAGGGACAGTGAGAACAGGTAAGATAACACTTTACAGAAAACTCTACAAGACTTGTGAGCCAGAAGGTGAAAGACTGTTAACTAAGTGAGGTGAAGGGATTGGTGCCATTATCAGAGGGAGGGAAAAAAAGGAACAAAGGAAGAAAAGAGAGAAACAAACATCTCCCTAAGATTTTCTTTGGAAAGAGTCCCTTTCTTGAGCAGTAGCTGGAAATGATATGCAGAGATAACCTAGGGGAGCATGATACTAATTTGCAGGTATACAAGAGATCCCCATTAATATACAGATGAGGAAACTAGGGTACCAACGATGAGGAAGTAACATCCTCAAAATCAGACTCTGGGTTGCTGGCAAAGCTGTTAGTAGATCCCAAGATTCAGGATGCAAAAAATAGGGACTAAGAGAGAAGCAAGTGACACCCTGGCTGTTACTTCCCTCTTTAAGGAAAGCCCCCTTCCCTCCCTCTCTTAACACTCCTCTCCTGCTCCCAGTGGCAGCCTCTTTTTAAAAATCTTTCAGGTTCCAGGCCTATCCCCCTGGCAGGCAGCCCTGCTCCTTTTGAACACAAAGCAGAGCCAAAATTAAAAATGCAGTTCTGTATACCTCATGAGGAATGCAAACGAGGACCAGACAGATCTAGAAGCAACAGACAGACAGGAGCGGGCACAGGGTTGGGCAGGGAGGATCCACTGGACCATAGACAGGAGCTGCCTTCCCCTCATTCTCTTCAGCACAGTTGAATAATTTACTTTTCTCAACCACAAAATAATCTCCCAGTTTGGTCCTTCCTTTGGAGAGGTCAGTATATACTGTTTCTGTATCCAGAGGACTTTCAAGCCTTGGAGTTCCAGGGATCCAGCTCCATTCCTGGACTTAGAGTGGACATGGAAAGGAGAATGTACCTGTCAGATTCAATATCTGCATGGCTGCTTAACCAGTACACATTTCAATTGCTCAAATTCAAGTGGAATAGGAAGGAAAAGAGAAGTATTTCTGAAGATGAGTTATTATCAATAATTACATGTGATATCAATACTGTAAACATATTTATCTTGTTTAACATTATATTTGTATATAGTGTTATATATATATTGTTAAACATTATATTTATCTTGTTTATTATATTTATCTTGTTTAAACATTGTATTTATCTTTTTTTAAAGATTTTATTTATTTGACACAGAGAGAGAGAAAGAATACAAGCAGGGGGAGCAGCAGGCAGAGGGAAAGGGAGAAGCAGACTCCCTGCTGAGCAGGGAGCCCGATGTGGGACTCGATCCCAGGACCCTGAGATCATGACCTGACCCGAAGGCAAATACTCAACTGACTGAGCCACCCAGGCGCCCTATATTTATCTTTTTAAACCTTATATGTATCTTGTGTGTTAGTGTGAGCCTGTGTGAGTGTTGGTATAACTTTTACTGAGGAGTCTCAACAGAATGGAGTATTAATGGGGGAAAACTTCACCTATAGTATATCAAATCTCCACCTTACTGTCCCCTTAAAATGCTTGTGCAAATTTCATAAATTTCCTGTCTCTTTGGGGTTTTATTTTTATTTTTTAAAGATTTTATTTATTTGACAGAGAGAGAGAGTGAGAGAGTACAGCAGGCAGAGGGGCAGAAGGAGAGGGAGAAGCAGGCTCCCCGCTTGGGCAGAGAGCCCGATGTGGGCCTCAATCCCAGTATGCTGGGATTGTGACCTGAGCCAAAGGCAGACACTTAACCAACTGAGCCACCCAAACACCCCTGGCGTTTTAAAATATAGTCCAGAACTATAGAATTAAATGGATGAAAAAGTATTGTGAACTGTCCCACAGGTAACAATTATGAAATCTGGTAAAGAGTATAAGAAAACAAATATTTAAAGGTGTGAAAAGCATCAAAAAGCAGGCAGAAGCCAAAGAGAGTTTATCCTTGAAAAACAACAATGGAAAAAGAGTAAGAGTTGAGAATTTATAGCTTTCTTATTGTAGAGTGCTCCTAACCTCTGCCGAAAGCCGCAGAAGCCTCGCCGCTTGACACAGTCACGGCAAGGATATGGAAGCGTTTGCACAGCTCCTGCCATATGGGACAAGATTGGTATCTCTTCCTGTATCTTTTTATGTTACTTGTATTCCTTTTTTCTCTTTGGCCTAAGCCCTTTGCTCAACTTGAGGCTCCGACCCACTCAACCCGCTTCTAACCAGTCCGAGATCTCCTTACAGATACTACCTAAAGCGAACAAACCATTTCCCTGCCATAAAACCATTACAGCAGGTACTGCAAGGCTCCCTTCCAATGTTTGTCCACCAAATTATTGCAGATAAGATGATAAGATACTTAAAGGCCAAAAAATTACACAGGCCTTTAATGATCTACAGCCGACCTTAGCTCCCCCCTAGGGGTTCACATTCCATCCTCGCCACACCAACACCTACATTCCCTTACAATGGCGAGTACACATAAGGCAGGAGTGGTTAAATATAAAGACAATAGAGTTTTACTTCAGACTTTGCCATTTATCCAAAGAATACACAGGATGAGGCCCCCATAGTGCCTGCTCACTCAACAGCAATAGGGGGCTTGTACAAACAGCTTGAGCCATTCTGTAATAAACTCAAATGTCACTTCTCTTCTTTTGGTTAACGTGCAAAAGGTACACATGACTAAACCTTTATCTAATACATAGAAACAGAGTCATAAAAATTGTTGTTAAGGGTCTTGCTGTTCAAAATAAGATAAGCCTGTCTCTGCCTTAGTCTTAGAAAGGACTATAGGTTCTGCAAAAATACTTTTGTTGATCTAAGCCTCCTTATCTAAGAAAATCATTGACCGTTTTCCATGTATCCTTCTGCCTATAAATAGAGAGTCAAAAACCAGTGAGGCGGAGATGCCTGCCTGGTGATTCAAAGAATCCTCTGGCTCTCTCATTCCTCTCGCCGACACCGTCCATCCTTTGGGAACCCCTGGACTGCCTGGACTGGTCCCCGGCAAACCCCCACAATTACTGTGGAGGGAAATGACAGACAGCTTTACCACCCAAGCTGAAGATAAGACAGAATAGAGTTCAGGTCTGGTCAAGCAGCTATAAATTTAAGAAGAAGGGAGACTTGAAAGCTAGAGAACCACAAAAGGCATAAGACCTGAAATATGAGTATAAACTCTACTTAAATCCCTGGGTGACCAATAAATATGGGGATTGGTTTACTACAGATGGTCAAACAGATGCATCCTCCATTTCTGGACCTAGCTTCCCGGATCCAAAGGCATAGGCTGTAAGTAAAATGTGCCGACACATCCATGGGGCTATATATGTCCCAGGTGCCTGTGGATGGGTCTTTTGGCCCTAGGTTTATCCCTTTCCCTCTCGCATCTAGGGATGCAAGTACTAGAATTCTTCACTACACAGACACACTATCAGCTTCCCTAACTGTTGGAGAATGCCAACTAACCTATTCCCCCAAATCCCTGTCTTTGGGACATAAATCTCCCAGGTATCCAGGGACGAGAGAACACAGCTCAAACTATGAACTACAAACAATGTTTTAAGGACAATGAGGAAATCCTTATTGTTTCCCAATATACCCTAACTCTCTCTCAGCGCCACAGCCTTCCCTACAACACCATCCCCATTGGCTATGTATTCACTGCTCTCTTGATATGGATATCATTCTGGTGTCTCTAAGTCTTCGTTATTCTTAGTCTTTAAGTCAGGCAAGAGAACCGGAAGAATAAGTGGTCACCATCAGTTGGGACACAGCCTTAGTCTGAGGAGCCTAGCCCATCTAAGTGAAACCTGTACTCATATTTCCCCAAGAAGAGTATTTTCTTTGAGTGAAATTGCCAGTATCAAAGATAAAGGAATCCTAGTGTGGCAGTTATGTGTAAACCTCCTTCAGAGGCTGCTTGCTACCCTTCCCAATGTCCAGCCGATACACAGTTGCCTTTAATACAGTATTCCATCCTCGCTCCAGTCCCTTGATGAAGTAAAGACACAGCCAAGTAAAGAGGAAGGAAGACCTGTGGGGAGTGAGTCCTATTCAGCAAACAGCATTCAATGGTTTTGTATAAGCTGGTCCTGCCCTCAAATCTACACAGACATTAAAAAATTTAGAAGTGAGGGGCCACAAGGATTTATACAATCTCTTCCCTTCACAGTATTTTTTTCCTTTTGAAATGATTTTTAAATTTTTTTCTTTTTTTCTTCAAGTTTTTATTTATATTCAAGTTAACTACAGTATAATATATTAGTTTCAGGCGTAGAATTTAGTGATTCATCATTTACATACGACACCCAGTGCTCATCACTACAAGCGCCCTCTTTAACTCATCACCCACTTAACTCACAGTGGTCTCAACTCTTTCCACCTAACCCTTCCTAAACATTTCCAATCATTCCCACCATCCTCTAATGTAGAAACATGCATCGAGAAATTAAACCTGGTGAACTAGGACCAGGACACCAAAATTCTACTCCCAGTATACTTCTAACCAGTTGTTCAAAGCAACAAACATTTATTATCTCACAGTTTCTGTGGGCCAGGAATTCAGGAGCAGCTTAGTTGCTGGGTGGTTCTAACGCAAAGCCTTTCATGAGATTGCATTCAGGATGTTGGCCAGGATTGCAGTCATCTGAAGGTTTGACTGGAGTAGACAACGCACCTCTAAGATGATTTATCCACATGGCTATTAGCAGGAGCTCTCAGCATCATGCCATGTCACCTCACCATAGGCTACTTGAGTGTCCTCTTGATATGGCATATTGTTTGGTCCAAAGTAAGTCATCTAAGTGAGAGACCAATGAAAACAGACTCCTCCACACCTTTTATGACCTACTCTTAGAAGTGACATAAGAGAATTTCTGCTTCTTTCCATTGTAGGCTAGTCACTCACTCTAGCTACACTCAGAATGGAGAATTAGACTGTACCTTTTGAAGAGACTGTCAAAGAATCAATGGACATATGTACAGTAATTACTGTATTTCCTTTTGGCTTGTATGGGCTATGGTATTTTCAAAGGAACATGTTAAGGAAACATTTTATCTCCTTGTGTTAATTTTTTTGGTTTTTCAGATTATATCTTACCATTCCTATTCTCCACAATGACAGCAGGAATATATTAATATATTATATTAATATATAATATTTATTTGTCAAATATTATTTGACTTTATTATGCTCATGGAAGTGGATCAAGTTGGCTTCCTCCTGATCCCTGGATCATGAATAGATAGATAGCTTTACCCAGTTAAGGTTGATGCAGTTGCATGCCCTTGCATCCTGGCTCCACTGTAATGTATGTGGCTGACAACCCCATGGACATAACTTTCAGAGCTCTATCTGAAACTGGTGAATCTTCCTTTGATCAAGCCCCACCATGGCTTCACTGCAATGAGCAACTTCTGATACTATCACTGATTCTAGCCCTTTGGACTGTGATAGTTTGACTATTAACTCAGGCTATCCTTGAGTCTACCCATAGCCCACTCATCTTCCTTCTCTTCCTCTAGCTTTGCATGAATTTTTTACAGATGTTTCCCACTCTTTAGAAATAAATTCCTCTACATGCCAAAGTACACATCCAGGTATACAGTGTCTAAAATTCGACCTGTCTTCCTGATACCTCTCCTCATCTACCTATCATTTTGGGTATATACCACATGAAAGAACTGCCATAATCAAGATGCAAGCCAGTTCCACCTTAACTAAAAGATTTGTTGTGCCCTTTGCAGCCTGTCCCTCCTTATCTAGTCCCAGACAATTGTTGATCTGTTGTCACTATAGGTTGGATGGAAATCTCTAGAATTTTATATAAATGGAAGCATACAGTATCATTCTTGTGCTCTTGCTTCATTCACTCAGCATAATAATTTTGAATATCAGCTATGTTATTGAATGCATTACTACTTCATTCTATTTTATTGCTGAGCTTTATTCTATTGTATGGAAGTCTATGCTTTGTTTTTCTCACAAAGTTGGTGCTTTGGGTTGTTTCCCATTTTCGGGTCACTGAATCAAGCCATTATAAATATTTGCGTATATGTTTTTGCATGGACTTACGTTTTCATTTCTCTTGGGAAATACCTAGGAGTAGAATGAATGGGTTATATGGTGTTAAGTGTTAAGTTCCACTATTTAGAAATCTTACAGCTATCAAAAGTGGTTTTATGGTTTTATGTTCCAACTAGCAGTCTATGAGCATTTTAATAGCTTCATATCCTCACCAAGAATTGGTTTGGTAAACATTTGTTAACTTTAGTTTATGGGTATTAATAATGGTGCTAGAGGGATACTTTACTTTTTAAACCATTCAATTCATTGAGTTTTCCTTTAGTAGTTAGCATTTGTTGTCCTAAGACATCCTGGCCTAGGCAAAAGTCACAGAGATATTCTCCTATGTTTTCTTTTAGAAGAATTATTACGTTTCTAGTTTTAACATTTAGTTTCATTTCAAATTATTTTTGCATATGAAAATGACATAAGGTTTCTTTCTTTTTTATTTGCTTCAGTTGGTTCTAACACTATTTGTAGAAAGAGACTTAATTCCTCATTGAATTCCCTGGCACCTTGGTCTAAAATGAACTGACCATAATGTGTGGTTCTATTTCTGTAGTCTCTTTTTTGTCCTACTGAGAATTGTTCTATCTTTATACCAGTATCACTGTCTGGATTACTACACCTTGATTACCCTAGGAAAGAAGGGAGGCAAGGAGAGAGCCATTATATCATTGTCGCGGCCCATACCTCTTATAAGAAAAATGCAGGCAATGAAATGTGAGCATATATAATCTAGTGCAGTAGAATTACAGATGCATTTGAAATCCATTCCTCTGTATTTCTGTGTATCCCATAAAACCATTTGTAACCCACACGGTCCCTCAGCCTGTCAGATCACTAGTTTGCACTCCAAATCCAAAAATATTTTATTGTGAAATCAAAGGGAAGTGAAATCCAGAGCTCATTTTCTGTTTGGTTGTATCCCAGTCAACCTTACCTGTGTACACCAAAACTTGAATTTCATGTAACTGTCATATATCATGGAAGATTATTCTTTTGGTTTGTTTCAAGCATTTAAAAATGAAAAAATAATCTTAGCTCTCAGGGTGTACAAAAACAGGTGGTGTGCCAGTTCGGGCCTATGTTTGTGGGTTGGTAACCCTTGATCAGAGTTGTCTGTGCATAGTCCAATAGCACATTGTCTAGGTTTCTACAGAAACACTAATAGGGCTTCACTGTAAAATGATAGTGGACCACAGCTGAAAGAGTTGGAAGACACAAACTTTGACAAGGAGTCCTTAAAGTAGTCTAAACACAGCAGGGGAAACAAAAAACAAGGACACAAGAGGAAATTGAAGCTCTGGTGCATACGGTTATGGCAAACATTGAATGCAGATCAACTCCTAGCCAGATTAATGTAAAACCTCACACTAATGGCCTATTTACCTCAGATCCTATTACTCAATGCATCATGTCTGGCTTTCAGGAAAAGATTACAAAGCATGCCAAAAGGCACTCAAAATCAGTCTGAAGAGACAAAGCTTCAAAACTCAGACACTGATATAACACAGATTTCAGAATTATCAGACAGGGAATTTAAAATAACTATAATTACAAACATAATACTACAGAAATTCATTGATCACAAAGAAAGACAGCAAGAGAAGAAAGGAAGAGAGAACTTAAAAAACAACCAGAAAACAAATAAAATGGCAATAAGTACATATCTGTCAATAATTCCTCGAAATATACATGGCCTAAATGCTCCAACCAAAAGAAACTGGGTGATAGAATGGATAAAAGAACAAGACCCATCTACATGATGCCTAAATTGACTCACCTCAGACCTAAAGACACATACAGACTGAAAGTGAAGGGATGGAACAACATTTACCATGCAAATGGAAACAAACAAAAAGCTAAAATGGCAACACTTATATCAGACAAAATTGACTTTAAAACAAACACTATAACAAGAAAAAGGGCACTACATAATGATAAAGGGATCAGTCCAACAAGAGGACATGACAGCTGTAAAATCTACACATCCATTGGAGCACCTAAATACATAAAACAAATATTAATAGTCATAAAGAGAAATTAATGATAATACAATGGTAGTAGGGGACCTTATCAACCCCCTTACATCAATGAATGGATCATCCAGGCAGAAAATCAATAAGGAAACAGTGGCTTTGAATGACACCATAGACCAGATGGACATAACAGATATAGAACCATCTATCCCAAAATAACAGAATATACATTCTTTCCAAGTGCACATGGAACATTCTCCAGAATAGATCCCATGTTAGGCTCCAATAGAAGCTTCAATAAATTTGAGAAGATTGAAATCATACCATGCATCTTTTGCAACCACAGTGGTATGAAACTAGAAATCAATCACAAGAAAAAAACGTAAAAACCCCATAAACCACATGATACTAAACAACCAGTGGGTCAATGAAGAAATTAAAGAAGTAAAAGAAATACATGGAGACAAATGAAAACGAAAAAACAATGGTCAAATCTTTGAGACACAATGAAAGCAATTCTAAAAGGGAAATATATAGCAATGCAGGCCTACCTGAAGAAATAAAGTAACTGATTAATGTCTTAATGGCTCTCATGCAAAAAATAGATGACATGAAAGAACTTATGGGTAATGTAAGCAGAGAGACAGAACTCTAATACAAATCAAAAACAATTCTAGAAACTTTAAAAAGAGACACATTAAGGGGCGCCTGGGTGGCTCAGTCAGTTAGGTGTCCGACTCGATTTCAGCTCAAGTGATGATCTCAGGGTTGTGGATCAAGCCACACATCAGGCTTCACGCTGGGTGTGGAGCCTGCTTAAGATTCTCTCTCTCTCTGCCCCTACCACCCCCACTCATGCAAGAATGCTCTCTCTAAAAAAAAATAAAATTAACGGGGCGCCTGGATGGCTCAGTCAGTTAAGCATCTGCTTTTGGCTCAGGTCATGATCCCAGGGTCCTGGGATCGAGTCCTACATCAGGCTCCCCACTCAGTGGGGAGTCTGCCTCTCCCTCTCCCTCTCTCAAATAAATAAATAAAATTAAAAAAACTAAAATTAAAATAAAAAAATAGACACTTTAGGAGAAATTAAGAGTACTTTTGATGGGATCATCTGTAGACTAGATACAGCCAAGAAAAGAATCAGTGAGCATGAAGAGAAGTCAATAGAAACATCCCAAACTAAAAGGCAAAGAGAAAAAAAAAACAATGAAAGAAAAAAACAAACAAGAGAGCAGAATGTACTGTGGGATAATATCAAAAGTCATAATATATGCATAATTTGAATACCATAAGAAGAAAGAACAGAGAAGAAATATTTGAATAATGGCAGTATATTATCCAAAATCAATGATAAAAAGCAAGCCAGAGACTCAGAGAACAGTAAGTGGGAAAAATAAACACCTATGCATATCATATTTGATTTACGGAAAACTCAAGACAAAGAAAAAAATCTTAAAAGAAGCTAGCAGGAAAAAAATCACCTTCCAAAGAATTACAATGGAAAACCTGTCAGTAAACACACAAACAAGAGGAGAGGAGAGTAAAAAATTTAATGTTTTAAAACAAAACAAAAAAAACCCCGTAGAATCCTAGGTCTAGGAAAATTGACTTTCAGAAATGGGTAAAAATGAAAGCTTTTCAAACAAAGATAAGGAAATCCATTATCACCAGACATGTTCTGGAACAAGCATTAAAAAAATCTTTAGAAGAAAAATGATACTGGTCAGAAACTTGAATCTATATAAAGATGGGAAGAGTGCCTGAAAAGGAATTAAAAAGTCATGAATAGATTTTACTTTTCTTTTTCATACTTGATAGAAAAAATAACCATGTGTCTGAAGCAATAATAGTAGCACTGTATTAGTGGTTATAACAGAGATAAGTAAAATGTATGACAACAATGTTACAAGTAACTGGAGGGAGGGATTCTGCCATCATATTCCTGCACTACACATGAAGTATATATTATTATTTAATGGTGATTTTAATTATTTTAATGTTCATCATAAACTCAAGGATGAGGACTAATTTTTTTAAAAAAGGCATTAATGGTATGCCAAGAGGTAATAAAATGGAATTTAAAAAATGCCTAGTTAAAACTAGAGAAGTCAGAAAATGAGTAAATGTAATGTACAAAGTTACAAATATAGTATATATTACTTCAACTTATCAATAACACATAAATAAGAATACCTTAAATACACCACTCGGAAGAGATTAAAAGAGATTGTTACAGTGGACAAACAAGTCCAAACTATATGTAGTCTACAAAATCCAATTTAATTAAAAAGACCTAGAAAGTTTAAAAGTAAAGAATGGAGATGAGACAGAGCAGGGACTGGACTCAGGTCCTTCAACCTCGACCATAAAATTCAGCATTCTTTGGTTACATCTGCAAGAAAGAAAGAAAAACTAAAATTCTAGGCCTCCCAAGTAACATATGTTGCAGGAATGTGGAGGCAGGATGCTTACTGAAACGAGCATGCTTACTACAAAGACTGGCAAAGACTAGACCAAACCAGTCTGTGTCAAGATAGACCGCAGTGCTTAACTTTCACTGACTTCTTCTCTCATTATAATACTAAAAATCATGCCCAGGGGTGGAGATTTAACATGCAAATGAAATATACGATTGTGAAGAAGCATGTTCCCTCAGCTGCACCCATGCCCTGAACTGCTTGCATTTCCCTGCCCCTACATGCTTAAACATTACTCATGTCCCACCTTGGCCCCTTAAAAACTTTCCCTGGCCACTGTTCAGAGAGCCAGTCTGACACTCCAGCTGTCCTTCATCTTGAGCTGTTGCCCCAGTAAAGCCTTGCCCCATTTCTACATTTGGGGTCCAGCCTTGTTTCTACATTTGCTGGGTCCAAGGATCCGAGTCTGGTAACATATTTTGGGTAACCATGAAGGGACCTTAAGATAAACTGGGACTTGGTGGGACAAAGGATGCTGGCCTGGGACCTGTGCCATCAACTAAGCAGCTGCCCAAACCTCTTTGTTCTGGAGTTTCCAGTTTCCTTTTTGTCCTTGCCAACACTCCTATTCTCTGGCAATACCCTTTCCCCATCCCTCCCCTCCTTTCAGGATTTTCTTTTCTATCTTCTTCTAGCACACTTTGTTCCTCCTTGTCTTTTTCCTTGAACCAAAGGACATAACCTCAGTCTGCCGGACTGCACCATGGCTTTCCTCCCTGGAGGGTGTCAGGGACTTGTCTTGGGCTGCGCAGATTCAAGTGGCCTTCAGGTGATGGCGGACACCACCCATGGGACTTGGCAGAGTTCCAGTCTCCAAATAGAGCAGGAGCTTACTGGTTCTTACCTTTGCTACAAATACCTTTGGAAAAAGGGATTCCGACTTAGGTCCCTTCCAGTCGTGACTTTGGGAGATTCCCGCCAAGACTGATCAACCTGGTAAGGGGTTAGAGTCCCTGTTTTGAGTTTAGAGTCCCCACTTGGAAGGGTCAGAGTCCTCATTTGGGCTTCTTTTTCGTTGTTCTTCTCTGTCTTTTCTCACCACCCTCTCTCCCCTCTGGAAAGTCCTGTTTTGTAACTTTGTTTAAAAACCCAAATTATGGGGCGCCTGGGTGGCTCAGTGGGTTAAGCGTCTGCCTTCAGCTCAGGTCATGATCTCAGGGTCCTGGGATCAAGCCCCGCATCGGGCTCTCTGCTCAGCAGGGAGCCTGCTTCCCCTTCTCTCTCTGCCTGCCTCTCTGCCTACTTGTGATCTCTCTCTGTGTCAAATAAATAAATAAAATCCTTAAAAAAAATTAAAAAAATAAAAACCCAAATTACTTTTCTTTTCTTTGTACTCATCTGAGGGGAGAAACGCTATGTAGACTTATATTTGCTTCCTCTAAAATTAACTAAAAAGGAATATTCCAAACATAAAGATTAAGAGTAAAACCTCTTGTTCCCATGATTAAGATAACATCTGGAACTTACTGAAATGTCCCTTGTCTAATAATTTGTGACTTCTTAGGTTGTCAAATAATTTGTAACTTTTTATGTTAAACCTGCACCAAATATTCCTTCCCAGGAGCACTTTATGGGGACTGTGCATCCCAGGCAGCTGTCCTAACTTGGGCTGGAATAAAATTCTTTTCATTCTCTTTAAAATTAGAAAGAACAAAAAAAAGGTTTGTTCATTTTGCGTTCACATTTCTTGCACACGCAACAGGATGTTGGGGCAACATGTTTGAGAATACCTAGAGGTCGTCTGGAACTCGGTGCTCAGTACTGGCATGGGCCCTCTGGACCCCTCCAACTTCGCAGCACCTCGCACGTGTATCAGATGAGTTCTGATGTCTGGACTTCCTTAATTTGAGTTGACGGTTACTGCTGAGGGTTACTGGTAATGTTTTCTAGGTGGGAAAATTTGAGGATAACCCGAGTCTCAGATGGCCCTTTGCTGTCTAAATTAGCTTTCTTGTACACACAATTAGAGAAAGCTGGCTGTAAGACTAAATAACCAGAAACTTAGAAGCCATTTGTTTCAATCAGTGAAGCCCCAGCTTTGGGGGAGGAACCAAAGTTCCCAGAGGTACTCTGGGCCTCATTTTGGTTTGTTGCTGTAGCTTTTGGTATCTTTGGACAAAACCGGCTATGTTCTAATTGAGAAGTGAAAAACAACTAATTAATGGATCCATAAATTATAATGCTATCTTGCAATTAATTTATTTTAATAAAAGGGGGCTATTTGGAAACTGAATCTTTAATGTCCTCTCCACAAATATTAGTGAATCAAAGCTAAATTTTGTTTGCATACTGTTTGTGTTTATGAGTCCATACGTGTTACAAATGTGAGATATTTTCTCTACCTCCAGACGGTACTGCTAAAATTAATTTGTCAAGGAGCTCTATTTCGTTGGTTTAAAGGCAAATGCTTATAAAAACTGGGCATTCTGAAACTCAGGCAGATAAAAATTAACCCAAGTGTTTCTCAAGTTAACAAGATCTGGGATAAAAATTCCCTACATTCAGACTTCTATGTTACTCCATAATAAAGATGCCTCACAGGAAGGGACCTAACTGATATTCCTGATAGAATGATGAGGAAAAAGAGGAAGATAGCAGATACTAGAAATCCTAAATCTACCTCCCCAAGCACAAGCACCCATTGCCCAACTCACTGCTGGCTTTTCCATCTCTTCCAGAGGACTAAAAAGCAACCAGAAAAAAAAAAAAAAAAAAAAAAAAAAAGCCTGTTTTGCAAGAGGGAAAGACAAAAGATGGAGGCGGAGGAATGGCCAAACTTTCAGTCTGCGTCTGGCCTTGCTGGTGGCTCCTCTGCCGGCTTCACCTCTGCCTCCCCCTCCTCCTGCTCCTGTATCACCACGTGGGCTGCTCAGGCAGCCAGGTCCTATCCCATCCCAGGTGCCTCTGGTGACATGGACTCCCACTCCTCGTATCTCCACTATCAAAGAGCAAAAAAGCACCCCAAGCTCTCAGGCCACCTCCTTCCGAGGTTCAAATTGGAGCACCTCCCAAATCATCATGAAGGGGCCTGAGGGCTTCCCTGGACTTAAGATATCTCCACAGGAGCCTCAGGTAAAATTGACAGTGGACAACATCTAATTGACTTGTTAGTGGACACAGGTGCAAAAGCGTCAATATTATAGCTAACCCAACGATGTTGGTTTCATTACAATAGACACATTTTTGGAGTTATCAACATCAAATATAATACAGATAATCAGCTTTTATTCTACCTAAATTTATTAGTTAAGTTCATGTTGTATCTATTGCAGTTTGCCAGCAAAAATAACTTAAAATGATGGTCAATTTTGTCTGTCTCATGAAATTTTCATGGGTAATTGTTAAGAGAAAATGAGTAAAATTTTTTTAAAAAGGTTTATAGCTTTCAAAATTTTTGGTAACTTGAAACTTTGAAGTTTTGTTAGTCTAAATGAGAAACTGGGTTAAATCCATTGGATATCTAAATCTTTTCCAAGTAAGATAGAATACCAAAGCATTTATTTTTTTTTCAAAGCATTGATTATTGAATGTAGTTTTGTCTGTTTTTGTCTTATAACAGAAAAAATAAAGATAAATTTGGGTCTGCTAGTAAACGTGGTTTATGTTTAACTAAAAGATTGTACTATAAAAAACACATGTTTCTAGAAATTATAAAATGTATTCATAAATTTCTGATCTAAAAAATATTTTGATGTAACAGTTCACAATTGCTTATTATTTAGTTTTTACTAGAAATTGAGGTTTCTGAGAGTTAAAATTCTGATAAATGGGGGCGCCTGGGTGGCTCAGTGGGTTAAAGCCTCTGCCTTCGGCTCAGGTCATGATCTTAGGGTCCTGGGATCGAGCCCCGCATCGGGCTCTCTGCTCAGCGGGGAGCCTGCTTCCCCCTCTCTCTCTCTGCCTGCCTCTCTGCCTACTTGTAATCTCTTCCTCTCTGTCAAATAAATAAATAAAATCTTTAAAAAAAATTCTGATAAATGTAGTTGAGACCACTAAAAATGACAAGAAAAACAACTTTGTATATAGAAAGTAGGAAATATGTTTAAAAAGGTATAGGCAATACAAATACATTTTTGTTGAGGAAAAAAAGTAATTTTGTTCTAAAACTAAGCTGGTTAGAGAAGGAAAAAATCTAAATAAAAAAGAAATTTGTAGAAGGTTTATGAAGGGGAATCTTTGAAAAAAATTATGCATGGTCAGGACTAAGATTGAAATAAATGAATTTTAAAAGTACACTACTATAAGACTGAGATTTGGCTTTTCTCCCTGTTAAAAAGACAAAGTTTTCTTGGAATGTTGGTCTGCTCTTGGTAAGAAATTGTAAACAAAGGTTTTAACTGCCAGAAAAATAGTGTTTCTATATTTTATCTTTATCGGGTCTTTGATTACTTAATAAAGTTAAGTCTCATCAATATTAAAGAGTTAAGTTTTGCTAACAACTATGTAACATTCTGTATTTGCCTTTAGAATCCCTTATTGCCACCTTGATTAAATAGATAATTAAGTTTTAAGTTTTATAATGATCTGTGATCCTATTTAGATATGTGTTTTAAAGCCTTCTGAGGTTTTAGACTTCCTAGAAATTCAAATCCTAAATAAAGTCTTTTTGAATAGACTTATTTACTTCATATATTAGGTTACATAGAAAGCATTATCAAACAAGTTATAATAAACCTTCTGAGGTTATACTGTATGGGTCAATGCTATAACTGCTTTAAAATTATATAAAATTCCTAGAGATTTAATATATCCTGGCATAATGTCATCACTAAAAATTCTAATTATTAAAATATGAAAATGTGTGTCATAAAAACCAAATTTCCTTGTCAACTGCATTATAATAAATTATTATCAGGTATTAACCATGTCCATTTTTGAGACTTGCCATTTACAGTTATTGTTCTGATGCTCCTGAAGAATGTTTCAGCTTGAAGGAAAGTCATGAAAAGAACTTTTGACAGATAAAGGTTTCTGATACCCTTAAGATCATGAAACTAAACTGGAGAAGGATTTCGGGAACTAATGGGAAAACTGCATTCGAACAGAACAAAAATTAGTAACATGGGACCAAATAAATTCAGAAAGATGATTATAGTTTTTATGACTCTTGTTTAAAACATTGCTAGTTCTCTAATGTTTGCTCTTCCAGATTTAAGAAAACTTTTTCTCGTAAGATATCTATGATTTAAGGAGGGAGGAGCAAGATGGCAGAGGAGTAGGACACCTAAATATTATCAGGTCCCAGGAATTCAGCTAGATAGTTATCCATTCTGAACAGCTACAAACTCAACAGGAGAGAGAAGAGAAGAGCAGCAATTCTAGGAACAGAAAATCGACCACTTTCTGGAAGGTAGGACGTGTGGAGAAGTGAATCCAAGGCAACGTTCGGGAAGATAGTCTGAAGGGGGAGGGGCTGGCTCCTAGCAAGTGAGAGAGCAGCAGAGCACAAAATCAGAACTTTTAGAAGTCTGCTCCACTGAGGGACAAGGCTCCAGAAGCTAAGCAGGGGGTGGAGCCCTCACAGAGAAAGTGTGGTCTCAGGACCTGCGGGGTCACAAAAAGACCAGGGGCGTCTGAGTGTGGCAGAGCTCCCAGGTATCAGAGCGGGGAAGCTGGCTGCAGAGACAGAGCCAAGGAGTGGGCTCTCAGCTCGGGGTTACCTTAAACCATGATCCAAGACACAGTCAGGCCACTGCTCTTTGGGCAGGAACACAACAAGCAGCAGATCCGGGGAGACTCACCTTCCTCCTCCTGGAGGAGTGGTGTGGGAGCGTGCTGCAGGAATCATCTGGGTTTGAAGACTCCGAACGGGGCAGTGCACCAGAGATAGAAACGCTCAGTCATGGGCCGGGTGAGCTCAGAGTGTGGCCAGAGACGAGGGAGATGGGAGGGATTGACTGCTTTTCTCTGAAGGCTCATTGAAGAGTGGGGCCCTGAGCTCTCGTCTCCTACGGGCTGGAGATTGGGAGGCCGCCATCTTCATTCCCATCCTCCAAAGCTGTACGGAAAGTGTTCAGGGAACAAAAGCTCCCGAGACCAAAACTAAGCAGATTACTTAGCCTGGCTCCTGGCAAGGGCAGTGGAATTCTGCCTCGGGCAAAGACATTTGAGAATCACTGTAACACGCCCCCCCCCCCCCCGGAAGATCAGCAAGAACATCTAGCTAAGACCAAGTTCACGGATCAATGAGAGCTGTGGAACTCCAGGGCTAGGAGAAAGCAACACACAGAATTCACAGATTTTTTTTTTCCCATGATCCTTTAGTCTTTCAAAGTTAAATTTTTTAATTTTATTTTTTCTTATGCTATTTTTAAATTTTTCCTCTTTCCTATTTTAACATTTTTTAGCTATTTTATCAATACCTTTTTAAAAATCTTTAATTTTCATCGTTATAGTCATATTTTATCCCTTCGCTGTATTTAACCTTATTTTTTCTATACATATAGGGGTTTTTTTCTTTAAAACTTTGGGATACAATTTCGTCTAATAGATCAAAATATACCCTAAATCTAGCGCATGGTTCTATTCTAGTCTCCAGCCTGATCTCATTCTTTCCTCTATTCTGCAAGCTGGTGTAGCCACTCTGGAAAACAGTGTGCAGGTTCCTCAAAAAGTTGAAAATAGAGCTACCCTACGACCCAGCAATCGCACTACTGGGTATTTACCCTAAAGGTACAAATGTAGTGATACGAATGGGCACCTGCACCCGAATGTTTATAGCAGCAATGTCCACAATAAACAAACTATGGAAAGAACTTAGATGTCCATCAACCGAGGAATGGATAAAGAAGATGTGTGATATATATATATATATATATATATATACACACACACACACATGCAGACACAATGGAATGCTATGCAGTCATCAAAAAACCCCCAAATCTTGCCATTTGCAATGATGTGAATGGAACTAGAGGGTATTATTCTAAGTGAAGTAAGTCAATCAGAGAAAGACGATTATCACATGATCTCTCTGATATGAGGAATTTGAGAGGCAGGGTGAGGGGTTGTGGGGGGTAGGGAGGGAAAAAATGAAACAAGATGGGATCAGGAGGGAGACAAACCATAAGAGACTCTTAATCTCACAAAACAAACTGAGGGTTGCTGGGGGTGAGGGGGTAGGGATAGGGTGGCTGGGTTATGGACATTGGGGAGGGTATGTGCTATGGTGAGTGCTATGAAATGTATAAGCCTGATGATTCACAGACCTGTATGCCTGGGGCAAATAATACATTATATGTTAAAAAAAGATATCTATGATTTACAGAAATATGATAAAATATTCTTTTGTAAACAAACTGAGACATTTGTCTTTTCTCCCTACCTGAACCTTTCAGAATTCAGAAACCCTCAGTGAGTATTCTTTCTTTCATGGCAATTATAATCGTTTGCATAAATTCAATAAAAATCAGTTCTCCTTGGAACAGGACTCCATTAGGCACATTGGTTATTTTGCCAAGGCTTTGATTGGAATGCCATATTTGAGGGAGACATACATAGACTCAGATATGACCAGACAGCTTTAAGGAATTAAGGTTGATTTTATGGAGCCAACAGAGTACCCTAAAAATGTTGGACATCCACAAAAGTGTGTTATCAAAACTATTTTTTTCTCCAAAGTCACCCTCATTTTTCTTTACTCTGCTCATAAGGCTTCTGGGAACCTTGCTTCCAGAGAAGAACGTCGCTTCCTGCCAGGTGTAGGAACCTCAGGGTAAGGTGGGCATCTTGAGAAGAGGAATTCACCTAAATCTACAGGTATTGCAGACAAATCTGATGGCAAGTATTGGGCTTGGCTTCCTGGCCTTGAGATGTTATTAAACTTTCAATTTAAAATTCCTTATAAAAAGTTCTAACAAAGCAGATTTAAAAACCCTTGTATGTTCAATTGCTATGCTTGCCGTGTTTATGTAAATAATTAAGCCAAATTTGTTAAAACTGGACTTATTTTACAAACAAATACTCTTTGGCTAACTGAGAAAAATGAAGGTGACTTTGGAGAAAAAGATTGTTTCAATAACACACTTTTGTGGATGTTAGATCTTTGAGTTGTTTGCCTATAAAAGTGGGCTGAATCCTAAATTCTTCTGATTTCCTCAAATATCTGGTTATGACTCGGCAAGTTAAGGTTTCAAATCTTTTCCCATTCTCTTGACCTGAAATCACTGAGAACTAAAATTGCTTTTTTTCCTAAAGTCCCACAAACTAAAGCTGGACAGCTTAAGGTAAACTTCAAAAAAATTGCCACAATGGCCCATGTTTACACAGTCTTTGTGCCTGTTGCTGTATGGGCCACTCAAAAAGATCATTAGGAACATCTGAACCACAAATCGGAAAAATCCATCAGATTTTTTGGTTTATTTGTTTGTTTTTTAACTTCTCCTGGGACCACTGGTGGCCATCCTACTGCTACCTATTTTTGGTTCCTGTTTAACCTATTAGTAAAGTTTGTGTCCTCCAAGCTCCAACAATTCCAAGTCAAGCTAATGGTGGCACAATGATTCCAACCTATACCACTATAGGAGGTTCTAGTCCCTATAAGTCATTAGAACAGTCAGCGAGAGATTTTTACACATCTAGGATAGGAGAGTGACAATGCCCCTGCTCAGCAGGAAGTATTTTCAGATGACACCTTCAGCACCTTCTGCTTAAGAAACATAAAATCTCTCAGTGGGGTGGGGAGTTATGCAAAGTTATGAAGACCTCTGTTCACCTGTAATAAATATACAGAAAAAAAATCTCTCAGTGGCAAATGAGACAGAGCAGGACTGGACTCAGGTCCCCTCAACCTTGACCATAAAATCCAGCATTCTTTGATTACATCCATAAGGGAAAAAAAGCTAAAATTTTATGCCTCTGAGCGGCATATGTTGCAGGAATGTGGAGGCAGGATGCTTACTGAAACGAGCATGCTTACTATAAAGACTGACAAAGACTAGACCAAACCAGTCTGTGTCAAGATGGACCCCAGTGCTTAACTTTCACTGACTTCTTCTCTCATTATAATACTAAAAATCATGCCCAGGGGTGGAGATTTAACATGCAAATGAAATATACAATTGTGAAGAAGCATGTTCCCTCAACTGCACCCATGCCCTGAACTTTCTCCATTTCCCTGCCCCTACATGCTTAAACATCACTCATGTCCCACCTTGGCCCCTTTAAAACTTTCCCTGGCCACTGTTCAGAGAGCCAGTCTGACACTCCAGCTGTGGTTGTGTCTCCCTTCGGCTTGAGCTGTTGCCCCAATAAAGCCTTGCCCATGTTTCTACATTTGGGGTCCAGCCTTTTTTCTACTTTTGCTGAGTCCAAGTACCTGAGTCTACTAACAGAAAGACATATTATGCTAACACTAATCAAAACAAAGCTGGAATGGCCGTATTAATTTCAGACTAAACATATTTCAGACAAGAAAAATTATCAGGGATATTTATCCAAGAAGATAAAACAATCCTTAATGTGTATGCACTTAGAATATTAAATTATCTGAGTCTGAAACTGATAGAACTGCAAGTTCTATTGTAGTTAGAGACTTCCATTCCCCTCTGTCAGTAATAGATAAATCAGGCGGACAGAAAGTCAATAAGGACACAGTTGACCTACACAGCATGATCATCCAACTTCATCTGATTTACATTTGTAGAATGCTCTTTCCCAAAGAACAAAATGCATTTCTTCTTAAGTTCATATGAAACATTTACTAAAAGAGACCACATTCTGGGCCAAAAAATCCCATATCTTAACAAATATAAAGAATAGAGAGGCGCCTGGGTGGCTCAGTGGGTTAAAGCCTCTGCCTTTGGCTCAGGTCATGATCTCAGGGTCCTGGGATCCAGCCCCGCATCGGGCTCTCTGCTCAGCAGGGAGCCTGCTTCCCCCTTTCTCTCTGCCTGCCTCTCTGCCTGCTTGTGATCTCTCTCTCTCTCTCTGTCAAATAAATAAATAAAATATTAAAAAAAAAAAAGGAATAGAAACCATATAATGTTCTCAGACCATAATGGAATTAACCTATAAATCAATAACAGAAAGCTAGCTAGAAAATCCTCCCCAGTGGTACTTGTGATGAGCACTGGGTGTTACATTTAAGTGATGAATTACTAAATTCTAGTCCTGAAAAAAAAAAAGTCTTCCCCAGTATTTGGAAATAACACCATACTTCTAAATAATACATGGATCAATGAAGAAGTCTCAAGAAAATTTAAATCAAAATACAGTTTATCAAAATTTGTGGGATGCAGCAAAACCAGCACATAGAGAGATATTTATAGTGTAAATGCATATATTAGAAAAGAAGAAATATCTAAAATCAATCACCTAAATTTCCCCCTTAGAAAAAAGCAGGAAAAAAGCAAGCAGGAAAAAAAGTAATAAAAATTAAGACAGAAATCAATGGAAGTGAAAACAGAAAACGAGGAAAATTAACAAAGCCAAAAGCTAGATCTTTGAAAAAGCCAATATGTCTAGTCATACTAACCATGAATAAAAAAGGGAGAAGACACAAATTATTACCAATATTAGATGTGAAAGAGAGGTGAGCACTACTGATTCTCATGGAAATTCAAAGGATCATACAAGAAGACCATGAACAAATTCATGCCCATGCTTTTGATAAGTTCAATGAAATGAATTAACTCCTTTAAAGATACAAACTACAAAATATCACACAAGGAGAAACAGATAATCTGAATAGGTCTATATGTATTGAATTAGTTAATCAATAATTAATCACCTTCCAAAAACAAAGCACTGGGCACAGATAATTTCGCTGGTAAGATTTCTCAGTAATTTAAGGAAGCAATAATACTAAAAATTCATAATAACTTCCAGAGAGCAGAAGTAGATGAAACACTTCCTAATTAACTCTATGATACCAGTATTACCTCCTCATACACGAAAACTAAAGACATTACAATTAATGGAAACTGTAAAACAACTTCTCTCAGAAACATATATGCAAAAATCCTCAATAAAATGTAGGAAGTCAAATAAAACAATCTATTTAAATAATTATACACCACGATCAAATGATATTTATTCTATGTGTGCAAGACTGGTTCAACATTCAAAAATCAGTAAAGGTAATTCAGCATATTAACAGGCTAAAGAGCATATAATCATATCAATTGAAGCAAAATATATTTGAAAAATCTAACACCATTGGGGCGCCGGGGTGGCTCAGTGGGTTACAGCCTCTGCCTTCAGCTCAGGTCATGATCTCAGGGTCCTGGGATCAAGCCCTGCATCCGGCTCTCTACTCAGCAGGGAGCCTGCTTCCCCCTCTCTCTCTGCCTGCCTCTCTACTTGTGATCTCTCTCTCTCTGTCAAATAAATAAAATCTTAAAAAACATCTAATACCATTCATGATAAAAAAATCTCATAAAACTAGGAATAGAGGGAAAATTGCTCAACTTCATAAAGAATAGCTACAAAAAACTCACATATAACATCATATCTAATGGTGACTTAATGATTTTTTAGTTTTTAATTCCAGTTAGTTAACATACAGTCTTATACTGGTTTCAGGTATACAATATAGTGATTCAACAATTATGACATCACCTGATGTTCATCACAAGTGTACTACTTAATCTCCATCACCTGTTTAGCCCCCCCATATCCCCCATACTTAAGACTCTGTTTCTTGGTTTGTCTCTCCCTCCCTCTCTCTTTTTTCCCTTTTGTTCATTTGTTTCCTTTCTTATTTCATATATGAGTGCAATCATACAGTATTTGTCTTTCTCTTAGTTCGCTTAGCATTATACTTTCTAGCTCCATCTATGTTGTTGAAAATGGCAGGATTTCATTCTTTTTTATAGCTGAGTAATATTTCATAGTATATATATACCACTTCTTCATCTATCTATCAATGGACACCTGGGTTGCTTCCATATCT
This sequence comes from Potos flavus, assembly GCA_028534135.1. Classification (NCBI taxonomy): domain Eukaryota; kingdom Metazoa; phylum Chordata; class Mammalia; order Carnivora; family Procyonidae; genus Potos; species Potos flavus. The sequence goes on from CM052901.1 coordinate 52,764,424, forward strand.
TGGCTATTATAAATATTGCTGCTATAAACATAGGGGTGCATGTATCTCTTAGAATTAACATTTTGGGGTAAATACCCAGTAGTGCAATTGCAGGGTCATAGGGTAGCTCTATTTTTAATTTTTTGAGGAATCTCCACACTGTTTTCCAAGGTGGCATTTCCACCAACAGTGTAAGAGGGTTCCCCTTTCTCCACATCCTCTCCAACACTTGTTTGGAGTGTTGTTGTTGTTTCCTGTCCTGTTAATTTTGGCCATTCTAACTGGTTTAAGGTGGTATCTCAATGTGGTTTTGATTTGAATTTCCCTGATGGCTAATGATGATGAACATTTTTTCATATGTCTGTTAGCCATTTGTATGTCTTCTTTGGAGAAGTGTCTGTTCATGTCTTCTGTCCATTTTTGACATATTATCTGTTTTTTGGGTGTTGAGTTTGAGGAGTTCTTTATATATCTTGGATAAAGAAGATATGGTCCATATATACAATGGAATATTATGCAGCCATCAGAAATAATACCCAACTTTTGTATCAACAAGGACAGGATTGAAGGAGATTATGCTGAGTGAAATAAGTCAAGCAGAGAAAGTCAATTATCATATGGTTTCACTTACTTGTGGAGCATAAGGAATAACATGGAGGACATTAGGAGAAGGAAAGAAAAAGTGAATTGGGGTAAATCAGAGGGGGAGACAAAGCATGAGAGACTGTGGACTCTGAGAAACAAATGATGGTTTTGGAGGGGAGGGGGTGAGGGGATGTGTGAGCCTGGTGGTGGGTATTAAGGAGGGCACATATTGCATGGAGCACTGGGTGTAGTGCATAAACAATGAACCTTGGAACACTGAAAAAATAAAATTAAATTAAAAAAAAAGAATTAACATTTTTGAATCCCTTGGGTAAATACCTAGCAATGTAATTTCTGGATCTTAGGTAGTTGTACTTTTAACATTTTGAGAAACCTCCATACCTTTCTCCATAGTGGCTTCACCACTTTGCATTCCCACCAACAGTATAAGAGGATTTGCCTTTCTCCACATCCTTGCCAACACCTGTTGTTTCTTGTGTTGTTGATTTTAGCCATTCTGACAGCTATAGTTTGTAGTTTTTTTTTTTTTAAGATTTTATTTATATGACAGAGAGAGATCACAAGTAGGCAGAGAGGCAGGCAGAGAGAGAGGGGGAAGCAGACTCCCTGCTGAACAGAGAGCCAGATGCGGGGCTCGATCCCAGGACCTTGAGATCTTGACCTGAGCCGAAGGCAGAGGCTTTAACCCACTGAGCCACCCAGGCCCCCCTGTAGTTTGTAGTTTTCATTGTAGTTTTAATTTGCATTTCCCTGATGGTAAGTGATGGTGAATATCTTTTCATGTGTCTGTTGGCCATCTGGATGTCTTCTTTGGAGAAATGTCTCTTCATACCTTCTGCCCATTTTTAATTGGATTATTTGGTTTTTGGGTGTTGACTTATATAAGTTCTTTATAGATTTTGGATACTAACCCTTTATCAGAGATGTCATTTGCAAATATCTTCTCCCATTCAGTAGGTTGTCTTTTAGTTTTGTTGTTTCCTTTGCTGCACAGAAGCTTTTTATTTTGCTGTAGTCCTATTAGTATATTTTCGCTTGTATTTCCCTTGTCTCAGGAGACATATCTAGAAAGAAGTTGTTATGGCCGATGTCAAAGAGGTTATTGCCTGTGTTCTCTTCTGAAATTTTTATGGTATCAGGTCTCACATTTAGGTCTTTAATCTATTTTTCATTTATTTTTGTGTAGGCATAAGAAAGTGGCCCAGTTTATTTCATTTGCATGTTGCTGTCCAGTTTTCCCAATACCATTTGTTGAAGAGAGTATCTTTTTCCCATTGGATATTCTTTCTTGCTTTGTTGAAGATTAACTGACCACATAGTTGCGGGCTTGCTTCTGGATTTTTTATTCTGTTCCGTTGATCTATGTGTCTATTTTTGTGTCAGTGCCATACTGTTTTGATTAGTACAGCTTTGTAAGATAACATGAGGTCTGGAATTGTGACACCTCTAGCTTTGCTTTTCTTTTTCAGAATTGCTCAGGCCATTCGGGGTCTTTTGTGGTTCCTCGTAAATTTGAGGATTGTTCGTTCTAGTTCTGTGAAAAATGCTGTTGGTATTTTGATAGTGATTGCATTAAATCTATGGATTGCTTTGGGTAGTATGGACATTTTAACAATATTTGTGTTATCTTCAATTTCTTTCATCAATGTTTTATACTTTTTGGAATACAGGGCTTTCACTTCCTTGGTTAAGTTTATTTCTGGGTATTTTATTATTTATCATGCAATTATAAATGGGACTGCTTTCTTAATTTCTCTTTCTGTTGCTTCATTATTAGTATATATAAATACAATGGATTTCCGTACAATGATTTTGTATCCTGTGAACTTACTGAATTCATTTATCAGTTCTAGTAGATTTTTGGTGCAGTGTTTAGGGTTTTCTATAAAAAGTATCATGATATCTGCAAATAGTAAAAGTTTTACTTTTTCCTCATTGCCTTTGCTGCCTTTTATTTCTTTGTCTTGTCTGATAATTGCAGCTAGGACTTCCAGTATTATGTTAAAAAAATGGTGAGAATGGACAACCTTGGATTATTCCTGATCTTAGAAGAAAAGCTGTCAGTTTTTCATCATTGAGTATGATGTTAGCTGTGGGTTTCTCATATATGACATTTATTATTTTAAAGTACGCTACCTCTAAACCCACTTTGTTGAGAGTTTTTATCATGAATGGATGTTAAATTTTGTCAATTTTTTTACATCTATTGGATGATCATATTTTTTATCTTTCATTTTGTTAATATGATACATCATGCTGATTGACTGCCTCCCTAATATAAAACCCACTTGCACCTAGTCAGATGTTGTTGAATTCAGTTTGCAAATAATTTTTGAGGCTTGTTTCACCTACGTTCATGAAGGATATTATCTAGTAGTTTTCTTTCTTTCTTTCTTTCTTTCTTTCTTTCTTTCTTTCTTTCTTTCTTTTTTTTGGTAGTGTCTTTGTTTTGTTTTTGTATTGAGGTAAAGCTGGGCTTGGGAAATGAATTTGGAAGTTTTACGTCCTATTCTATTTTTTGGAATAACTGAGAAGAATGAGTATTTACTCTTCTTTAAATATTTGACAGGATTTACCTGTGAAGCCATTTGGTCCTGGATTTTTGTTTATTGGGAGCTTTTTGATTATTGATTCAATTGTATGACTAGTAATTGGTATGTTCAAATTTTCTATTTCTTCCTCATTCAGCTGGAATTTGATTCAGTGTTCAGAGCTGAGAGGTATTAAAAAATCAGAATTTTCAGGATAGCGAATCGGTGACTAGTAGGGATGGCATTGGGACGTGCCTTTAAAAAATGGAAATATGGGAAGAAAAAGAATTTAAAAATGACAGGTGTTTCATTTCTGGGTAAATAGAAGTGAATAGTCACCAACCTATAATACTTGGACAAAATGCTTGAACAGCTGTTTAAGTGTTCTGAAAAGACAATATCGACAGGTTGTTTAGGGAAAACACAAGAATTCAAAGTATCATTAAAATTTCAGGGAATTTCTCTATTATTTTCTCCTCTATAGTGTACCTGGATTGGTTTGTACTCATCTCAGAGGGAAATACAGATATGGTACAGACAGAAAAGAAACCAGGAGAACTTCTTTTTTTTCTGGCTAGAGGAGTGGGAAACAGAGAACTCCTAAAGCTCTAAAAGAGGGAGAGGAAATCTTGGAATTTTTCTCTCTCTCCTTTTCTTTACTCTCTTGATCCTCAGCCCCCAGGGCAATCCTACAGCAGAAGGGGTGCCAAGCTACAACTCCAAAAGGAGAAGGAGAAATGCTTCTTTTTTTTTTTTTAAGATGTATTTATTTATTTGAGAGAGAAAGAGAGAGAGAGAAGACAGAGTGAGAGAGTGAGCACACATGCACAGGAGCAGGGGGAGGAGCAGGTGGAGAGGCAGAGAGAGAATCTTCGGCCAACTCACTGCCATTCAGTGCTGAGCATGACACTGAGATCATGACCTGAGCCAAAATCAGGAGTTGTACGCTCAACGGATTAAGCCACCCAGGTGTCCCTCTTTTTTGTTTTAACTCTCTTTCTCTGTTCTATCACTTCTGGGGTGAAGTGACATAGTCACAGTAGTAGGTAATTTCTATCTGGAGGATAGAAAAGGGGAGCCCCAAGAAACCAGAAAGTACTAGGAAGATTACAAAGAACTTAGTTCTTGGGAAAGTGCTATTCATGAACTATTTATAGCTAAATAGTTTTATATCTAAAAGTGCTATTTATTTATATTTAAAGTGCTATTTATGAACTATTTAGCTACAAATATATATTTAAAGTGCTATTTATGAACTATTTATAGCTAAATTATAGCTAAATATAAATTATTTATAGCTAAATAGTTCATTAATAGCACTTTAAATATATATTTTAGCTAAATAGTTCATAAATAGCTATTTATGAACTTTTCAGATCACCTCCAACTTTCAGATGTTTAGATTTGATCATAATTAGCCGACCAAAGGCTTTGAGAATTTTGCTACCTGATAGACCTCTGTCCAACAGGTCCCAGACTAACCACTAGGTAGTACACATGTGAAACAAATCCAAATAGCACTGCAAAGGTTTAGAAAACTGAACTGATAGTGGAATTATAGCCCAAAGAGGGCAGGTTGAAACTAGCAGCTTGACCTAACCAAACTGAGTGCCTGCTAAAACAAAAATATTAATATTGTTTATAAGATTTAACAGATCCAAAGTCTCATGATGTAACACTCAAACTGTTCAGAGTAAAACCCCAATTACTTTGACATACACAGACCACAGATACCTTAACTTTCATGGGAAAAGACAAACAGCTAACAACAAATGTATGACACAGATGTTGGAAATATATGATAAAGACTTAAAGAACTGTCATAAAAAGCATTTGATTGAGCAATTATGAACACATTTGAAATAAAGTTTAAAGTAGAAAGTATCAATAAATATATAGAAGTGATAATGAAAACACAAACAGAAATGCTAGAACAGAAAAATACAATAATCTAATTAAAAACTCCCTGGAAGGACTCAATAGCAGAATTGAGATAATAGAGAAACAAAGTCAGCAAACTTGAAGATAAATCAATAGAAGTGATCCAATTTGAAAAACAGCATGAACAGTCCCTGAATGCCTCAGGGACCTGTGTGACAATGACAAAAGATCTAACATGCCTATCATTGGAGTCTTAAAAAGAGAGGAGAGCATGGCTGAAAAATTAAGGAAATAATGGCTCTCAAGTTTTAAAGTTTGTCAAAAGACATATGCCTGCAGATTCAAGATCAGTGAACCCTGAAGAGGTAAACCCAAAGAAACACACTCCCAGACATGTCATAATCAAACAGTTAAAAACTAAAGGTAAAGGGGCGCCTGGGTGGCTCAGTGGGTTAAAGCCTCTGCCTTCGGCTCAGATCATGATCTCAGGGTCCTGGGATCGAGCCCCGCATCTGGCTCTCTGCTCAGCAGGGAGCCTGCTTCCCCCTCTCCCTCTGCCTGCCTCTCTGCCTACTTGTGATCTCTCTCCTCTCTGTCAAATAAATAAATAAAATCTTAAAAAAAAAAAAAACAAAATCTAAAGATAAAAAAGAAA
>CM052901.1:52770175-52808981 GCA_028534135.1 Potos flavus
CAGACAGAGAGAGAGGGGGAAGCAGACTCCCTGCTGAGCAGAGAGCCCGATGCGGGGCTTGATCCCAGGACCTGGAGATCATGACCCGAGCTGAAGGCAGAGGCTTTAACCCACTGAGCCACCCAGGCGCCCCCCAAATGACTGCATTTCTAACCATAAACCATAGAGGCCAGAAGGAAGAGGCTTACATTTTTCAACTGCTGAAACCTTTCAATCCAGAATTGAAAGGTTTCAATTCTGAAACCTTTCAATCCGGAATCCTATATACAGTGAAAATATCCTTTAGGAATGAAGGGGAAATAAAGATATTTTCAGAAGGACACTAAGAAATGCATTTAAAAATTGGTAAACAGTGGAGAAATTAAGATGGCAGCACAGTGGGAGAACCCTAGGCGCATATCATTCCCTCAAACACAACCAGGTAACTTTGAAATCATTCTGAATACCCAAGAAATCAACCTGAGGACTGACAGAGAAAACTCCACAACTAGAGAGTGAGAAGAGGCCACATCAAGGAAGGTAGGAAGTATAGAGATGTGGTTTGGGGAAAAAATGGATCATGGGTGCTGAGGAGGGGACGGAGCCTTGGTCATGGAGAAAGACCAGAGAGAGGGGCACACAGGAGAACACACAGGAGAACATTTCCACAGAGCCATTGGCTAGAAAAACGAGAAAGGCTGATTTTCAAGAGTTTTTGCAACCAGCCAGCCTTGAAGACTGGAATTTTAAAGGTCTGAGGGCTTGGCTGGGATAGATCCCTCAGGGTGCTGCCCTACTTCTAGAGAGAAGGCTGGCAAACAACCTGGGGGCAGGTGACAGAATCTGAGGAACACCTGGGGCACAGAGGGGTAGGTTATTCACTCTTTTTTTTTTTTTTAAGATTTTATTTATTTATTTGAGAGAGAGACAGTGAAAGAGGGAGCATGAGAGGGGAGAAGTTAAGAGGAAGAAGCAGACTCCCCATAGAGCTGGGAGCCCGATGTGGGACTCCATCCCAGGACTCCGGGATCATGTCCTGAGCTGAAGGCAGTCGCTTAACCAACTGAGCCACCCAGGCGCCCAGGTTATTCACTCTTATTGGAGAATGTCCTTGAGATGTAGAGTTCGTGGAGATGCCTCTCCAGGACAAAGGAGCTGATGGGTACTCTCTCCCTCTCCCATCTCTCAGCATAAATGATGCAGAGACACCTGCCAAAGGCAGCTCAGCCCCAATGATGGCTGCCTAGCCTGCTTGATCTGTGTCCCATGTCCCTGTGCTCTGATGTGACTGCCCTTCTCAGTCCAGCCTCCCTGAGTCCCAACACAGAAAGAACCTCCCCTAAAGGAACAACATAGGCCCCTACCCACAAAATGTCCCTAGACCCTGGAGTTCTGAAACTCAGCAGGCCTGGCTGGGATAGACCCCTGAGGGTGCTGTCCTGCTTCTGGAAAGAAGGCAGGCAAACAGCCTGGAGGTAGACAGCATGAAGGCAGCCATCTGGGAGGGTGCTTGGGACACGCTAGGTGGGGACTGTTAGCTTTTCTTAGGGTGCTTCCCTGAGAGCAGCAAGCACAGAGACAACTCTCCAGGGACAAAGGACCTGGCTGGTGCCATTTCCCTCCCCCTACCCTCTCTGCATAAACACAGAACTACCTTCTGCACCACAGTGCTGACACTGACTGCATAACCTGCTTACAACTTGTCCCACACCCTTGTGCTCTGCCGGTACTACCCTTCTTGGTCAGTTACGCCTTAGTCCCAGTGTGGTGGGCCCCTTCCCCAGAAGACCAGCGGAAACCTCTGCCTAGCCACATCTCACAATCACAGGCTTCTGCAAGACCTCAGTTCTAGTGGAAGTAGCATCAAGTCTCATTTAACAAGCAGACCTGAGCACATCTAGTTGAAACTTGCCACACTATGGACAAGGACCAAACACTGTCCACTGTAGGCCAGAAGAACCTCTGTAGATGACTGGTCTGAAGGGCAGAGCAGTCAAAAACAGCAGCAGAGTGCACACAGCACACACCAGAGACACTCCCTGAAGCAATAGGCCCTGCACGCTATATCTCTTCTTCATAAAGCCATTACTCTCAGGAGCAGGAAATAGAACAGGCTTTTCTAACACCAAGAAGAAGACAGAGACTTAGACAAAATGCAAAGACAAAGGAATTCATCCTAAATGAAACAACAAGATAAGGTCACGGCCAGAGATCTAAGTGAAATAGATATAAATAACATGACTGATGGAGAAGTTAAAGCAATAATCATAAGTATACTCGCTGGGCTTGAGAAAAGAATGGAAGACTTCAGGAGGCCCTTACTGCAGAGATAAAAGAGTTCAAAATGAAAGGTCAGAAATGAAAAATGCAATAACTGAGCATGAAAACAGACTGGATACAATGAACACAAGGATAGAAGAAGCAAAGGAACAAATACGTGATATAGAAGATAAAATATTGGAAAATAATGAAGCTGAACAAAAGAGAGAAAGAATTATGGAACACAAGAATAGACTTAGGGAAGTCAGTGATTTCATCAAACACAATAACATGCATATTATAGGAATCCCAGAAGAAGAGAGAAAAAAAAGGGGCAGAAAAGTTATTTGAGGAAAAAATTGCTGAAAACTTCCCTAATCTGGGGAAGGAAACAGACATCTAGAACCAGGAGGCACAAAGAATTTCCATCAAAATCGACAAAAGCAGGCCTGGGTTTTTGCCACGTGCGATCCCTCCTTTAAAAAGACACATTTTCCCCAGTTGACAAAACTAAAAGACAACCTACAGAATAGGAGAAGATATTTGCAAATGTATTATCAGATAAAGGGCTAGTATCCAAACTCTAACAAGAACTTATCAAACTTAACACCAAAAAAAAAAAAAAAAAAAAAAAAAATCCAATCAAGAAATGGGCAGAAGACATGAATAAACATTTCTCCAAAGAAGATACACAGATGGCTAACAGACACATGAAAAAATACTCAACATTTTTTTCGGCATCAGGGAAATACAAATCAAAACCACAATGAGATACCACCTTACACTGGTCAGAATTGTTAAAATTAACAAACTCAGGATACAACAGATGTTGGCAAAGATACACTGAAAGGGGAACCCTCTTACACTGTTAGTAGGAGAGCAAACTGGCACAGCCACTCTGGAAAACAGTATGGAGGTTCCTCAAAAAGTTAAAAATTGAACTCCCCTACGATCCAGTAATTGCACTACTAGGTATTTAACCAAAGGATACAAGAATAGTGATTCAAAAGGATATAACCTTCCCAAAGTTTATAGCAGCATTATCAATAGGAGCCAGATTATGGAAAGAACCCAAATGTCCATCAACTGATGAATGGATAACAGGAGGCAGTATAAATACAGTAGAATATTACTCAGCCATTAAAAAGAAAGAAATCTTACCATCTGGAACAATGTGGATGGAACTAGAGAGCATTGTGCTAAGCAAAATAAGTCATCAGAGAAAGACAAATATTATGTCTTTCATATTTCATAAAGACAAATATGATTTCACTCATATATGGAATTTAAGAAACAAAACAGATGAATATAGAGGAAGGGAAGGAAAGATAAAATAAGATGAAATCAGAGAGGGAGACAGACCGTAAAAGATTCTTAACTATAGGAAACAAACTGAGGGTTGCTGGAGGGAAGGTGGGTGGGGTGATGGGGTAACTGGGTGATGGGCATTAAGGAGGGCACTTGATGGAATGAGGATTGGATGTTGTGTGCAACTGATGAATCACTAAATTTTACCTCTGAAACTAATAATACAGTATATGTTAATTAAATTGAATTTAAATAAAATTTTTTAAAAAGATGCTCCCTTAACTCCTTCCCCTGTATGAACCCTTCTTCCTATATGCTCCTGTTAGAATACCCTCCCTGGACCTTTTTCTTGCTGTAGATGAAGCAGATTCTCCATTAGGTGAGTCTGCAGGACAATTTCTTGCATGCCGTCTTTGGGAATAAACACAGGGAATTCTTCAGATGTAGCTTCTAGTTCATTCCCCTTCGATTCTTCTTCCCTTTACTGCTGTGCAGGGAGGGGTTCCAGCAAAAGACATGTTTCTGAACATTATGAAAATTATGACATTTAAGACTCACAAGAAAACTATGAGGTGTGTAACATTATCTCCAATTTATAGACAAGGGTTTCAAGGCATAAAGTGGGTAGATAAAATACCAAAGTCACCCACATTGGAATAGTTGAGACAGAATTCTAACCCAGACTGTTTCGGCTCCAAAAACAACTGCATTATATAGTGAAATGGAGAAATAATGTGTTTTGATGTGGACTCAATGGGATTGGAGATACCTAGTTCTGTGCATGACAGCCAACTGATAATCAGAAAGTTTACGACGTTATTAAACTATTAGTAGCTTGAAATTGGTTACCATATGGTCACACCATAAAAATCAGCAAATGCTATATGTAAGAACCTTTTTTTCTCTGGAGTGCCAGTTTACTAACACACCACTGCCTCGATGTGATCTTGAGGAAAGACAAGGACTAGGCATTTCCATGGAAACTTCGGGAGGCTTAAATTGGTAATCCCATTTCATAGGCTTTTCTGTTGCCTTAGGAGAGATTTAATCCAAGCCTGTTTGGATTAAATACAGGAAAGCTGACAGATATTCATAGACTAAAACACAATATCCAGCAAAGGAAATCAATGCCTCACATCTTTTGCACACTTGTCAGATATTTTCCTTCCACATATGTTATTAATCCCTACAGTGTAGTGATTTCATCTTTGCTTTAAAAGGTCTTTAATATTCAAAATGTTTTAAATTAGGTATAGACTTATATCTGAAATAAAAATACTTAAAATTTTCTTATATATTTACTTATGTATTTACTATTTGTGGTGTTCTTTTAATTTCCTGCAAATAGAGACTTCCATCTGATAATATTTCCCTTTATCTTAAAGGATTTCTTTGAGCATTTATTTTAGTCAGGCTTGCCGGAGACAAAAATATCTCTCAATTTTTATATCTGAAAATATTTTTACTTTGCCTATTTTTGAAGTACTTTTTTGTTTCACATGGAATTCTAAGTTGACAAGATTTTGCTATCAACAATTTAAACATATAAGTCCACTGTGTTCCATGCTCCATGGATTCTGCTATAAAATCAGCGTAAACTTACCATTGTTCCCTCATATATAAGGTATTTTTTTTCCTCTAGCTGCTATTTAGACTTTATTTTTCAGGAATTTGATGATACTGTATCTCTGTGTTGTTTTCTAAATACCTTTTTCACTGGATCCTATAACATATTTGTTAAAACAGTATTTTCAAATTGGTCTTATAATTCCATAATTTGGGCCATCTCTTGTCTAGGTATACTGACTGTTTACTTTTTTGATCATAAGCCACATTCGTTTGATTCTTCATATACCCAGTATTTTAAAAACGGTATGTTAGGTATTTATATAAACTATAAGTAGAGATAGAAATAAAAAAAAAATACTTTCACAAAAAGGCATGGCTCTTCTTCCGTCAAGACATAGTATGAGGGGCACCTGGGTGGCTCAGTGGGTTAAAGCCTCTGCCTTAGGCTCAGGTCATGATCTCAGGGTCCTGGGATCAAGCCCCGCATGGGGCTCTCTGCTCATCGGGGAGCCTGCTTCCCCCTCTCTCTCTGCCTGCCTCTTTGCCTACTTGTGATCTCTCTTTCTCTCTGTCAAATAAAAAAAATATTAAAAATCTTAAAAAAAAAGACAGTATGAGGGGCTGGATCAATCTAATCTGTATTTAGCTGAACTTATTACTACTTTTGAGAGCAAGATAAGGATACAGAATATTTAAGAAACATTATCAAGCAAGTTGACCTAATTAACATTTATAGAGCACTGCACTACACAATGCAGATTATACTTATTTTCAAGTGCATATTGACCATTCACCAATATTGACCACATGCTAGGTATAGAATATACTTAATATATGTTTAAAAGCATTTAAGGCACATAGTGTTTGTTTTCAGATAATAATTAAATTAGAAATAATTAAATTAGAAATCAATAACAATGAGATGTCTATAAAATTCCCAAATATTTAGAAATTTAATAACATACATTGAAATAACAAAGGGTCAAGGAAGAAATGCCAAGGGAAATAAGAAAATATTTCACACTGAATGATAACGAAAACACAACATATCAAAATTTGATGCCACTGCAATAGCTCTTAGAGGAAAAAGTATAGCTATCATGCCTATACTGGAAAGGGAAAAATGTTTAAAATCAAAGGACTAGGCTACCACCATAAGAAGGTGGAAAAAAAGAGCAAATTAGTAGGATGAAAATTTAAGAGTGGAAATCACTGAAATTGAAAATAAACATTACAAAACAATCAACAAACTCATAGAAGTAGAGAAAGTTGTCCTCATCAGGCTGTTTCTTACCTATCATAGCAACTACCATGAGGGCCTGAAATTTGATCATTTTTAGCTATTTCATCCCAGAAGATTCCATATTGGGCTATGGGCCTATCATTCAGCTCCTGAAACTTAAACACAAATTTCAGAGGATAGCCTAGCCACACAGAATTGTCTAATAAGTAAGACTCAAAAAATTTTCTGGAATTGGGCTCTAGCTGCAATAGAGGAGGGAGCAGTTCCTGCAAAGAAACATTAGAGTAACATCACTGAATTTTTCTCCATGCTTTCTCTTTCTGAATTCTTTCTATTGATGGTTCCAGCATCCACCCAGGCACCTTCTTTTGTGCAAGATTAAATCCCACCTCCTCAAAACCCAAACATAGTCAAGTTCTATAAAACTCCTATCAAACGAGTAACCCTCTACTTGGCTGACCACTGTCTGATTTTACTGATTTAATCAGATCATCCCCTTGTCACTTCTTGAAGAAGAATGTCCCTATGATTTCTGTATGAAATCCCAAACCCCCCCAAAATAATTCTAAGCTTTCAGGCCACTAACAGCTTTCTGCCAAACACTGGTCTATCCAGACTACCATCATCCAGGCTGCTTATTTTTCAGTTCTCTCTGAAGAACAGGTGATCATCACTCCAACTTCAACACTCTCACATCCATTTGCTTGGTATTTCTTCTTCAACCTTTAGATCCACTTTAGATTTAATTTCCTCCAAAAAGCCTTCTTTGAACACGTAAATCCATCAGTTAAGTTGCCCGCTTCATGTGCTCCCACTACACCTGGTTCCACTAAAACAATATGTGAATTTAAGTAGGCTAGTTAACTTCTCAATGTCTCATTTTCTAGATTCCATGGGAATTTCTATATAGATAATAATGTCATCTGTTATATTATTTATATTTGCCTTTCTAATATTTATGCATTTTACTTCCTTTTATTGCTTATTATATTGGTAGGACCTAGAACACAAAAGAGAATAGAGAGGATATTTATGCCTTATCCTAATTTTACTGGAAAGATGTTCAAGTTTTCACCATGTTAGGTTTGATATTAGTTGTAGGTTTTTCATAAATAACCTTTATGGGTTGAGAACATTTTCTTATATTTCCAATTTGCTGAGAGTTTTTGTTATGAATGGGTATTAGATATTGCCAAATATTTAATACGCATCAATTGAGATAATCATATGGTTTTCACTTTTAGTTTCTTAATATGGTGAATTATATTATTTACCTAATGTTAAACCAACCTTGGAATTCTGGGATAAACCACACCTAGTCATGAAGTAATTTCCTTTTTATATATTTCTGGATAGGACTTACTAATATTTGTTAATGATTTTGGTATCTATATTCTTGGGGTATATTAATAAGTACTTTTATTTTTGGTATTAGGTTAGGTGCTGATCTCATAAAACAAGTTAGGGAGGATTATTCTTGGAAAAAATTCATGTAGAATTTTATTTCTCCCTTAATGTTTGATAGAAAGCAGCAAAGGCATCTGGGTTTGTTTTCTTTCTGGGAAACTTACTGTTCATTAATTTCATTTTCTTTAGATACAGGGCTTTTCAGATTAGTTATTGAGGAAGCTTTAATGATATATGTGTTTCAAAAATTCTTCCATTTCATCTAAGTTGTATAATATATTGATATAAAGTTGTTAATAACAATCCCTTATTATCTTTCTAATATCACTATTCTATATAGTGATGTCCCATTCTTCATTCCCATTACTGGTAACTTGTGTCTTCATCTTTTTCTTTATCAGTCTGTTTAGATGTTTATCAATTTTAGTGACCATTACAATAACCTCTGTTTAGCATTAAAGGGTTTCTCTCAATGTCTCAGTTTTTAACCTGTGAAATGAATGACAACAATACGACATCATAGTTTTGTGAGGAGTATAAAATGAGAAAATCCATTTAAAGCACTTAGAACTGTTCCTGGCACCTATGTAACATTTAGTAAATATTATTTAATATTATTAGAATGTATAGGTTACTGTGTGTTAAAAACGCTTTTAACTCTTCCTCTCCACAAGTTAATATCCTTAAAATGCAAACTGTCTTATATTTAATGACAGTATCTAACACAAAGTTTTGTAGAATTAATGAATGAAACATATAAATAAGCAATTAATACAGCCCTCTTTTGTAGACCACCCTACATTCCCACACTCTATGCATCAGTCTTCCCAAACCACTGAATATGCAACAACAGTCCCTGCCCATGGTGTCTACTCCAGCTTTCCTCTTCATGGTATCTGCAACATATGGGATGATTTTCCCTAGCTTTTCCTAGAGTTTATTGTCTAGACCACCTCTCACTCTCCTTGTAGGCACAATATGTTCATAATAGACAAGACCTAGAGCACATATAATCTAGGGGCCTGGAGGCCTGACAGAGGAATGGGTGATGGGTGCAGGTGGTGATCCAATAAATAACTGAACCACTGAGTCTAGAATGAAGGAGCAAGCCTCAAGAAGAAAAGAAGTTACCTGATTTACACTCCTTAGGAACCTTGCCACAGAAGTTCTAGCCTACACAAAAGAAATTGTGCTGTGGACACAGACTAGGAAGTTTATATACAATGGGGAAATTTGAAAAGGGTGAGAGAAGTAATCAGAAAAAACAGAGAACACTGAACTCCTTTAAAGCCCTTTAATTCCCTATAAACACTTAAAGCTAGAGGAGCTAAGATGGCTGTATAGGATGAGAACCTTAAGCCCCTAAGCTCTTCTTGTCCCTCAAGCACAATGAAATAACTATTAAGTCATTCTGAATACCCCAGAAATCAACCTGAAAACTGACAGAACAAACTCCAGAACTAAAGGGAGAGAAGGAGCCACATCAAAGAAGTAGGAAGGACAGAGAGGGTTTAGGGGGGAGAAACAGGTCCTGTGGAGGGAAAAGAGTCATGGTGGCAGAGAAAGGCACTAGAGAGAGGAGCACATGGGGGAATACACGAGGAGAAACAAAGCCATTGGCTGGTAAAATGCGAGGGGCTGATTTTCCTGAGTTCTTGCAACCAGTGGGGCTTAATAGTTGAGTTTTAAAGGTTGGCAGGCTTGGCTGGGATAGAGCCTTGAGGGCACCGCCCTGCTCCTGGAGAGAAGGCAACCAAATAAGCCAGGGGCAGAAAGCATGGAAACAGCTATCTGAAGAATCCCTACGGTACACAGGGACAAGATTGCTCACTCTTCTGGGAGCACATCCCTGAGAGGTAGCTTTCACAGAGACACCGCTCCAGGGACAAAGGATCTGGCTGGCAACATTTCCCTCCCCCACCCCTCAGCATAAACACAGAGCCACTTGCAGAAAGCAGCTCAGCCCCCCAAACTGGCTGCCTAACCTAATTACACCAAGTCCCACATGCCTGTGCTCTGGCAGACTGCACTTCTTGGTCAAACCTGCCCAAGTCTCAGCATGGTGAGACCCTCCCCCAGGAGACCAGCACAGGCCCCTGGATACCATCTCCCTAAAGCTTGGAGTTGAGTTTTAAAAGTCACTAGCCATGGCTGGGATAGGATCTGGAGGGCACTATGCTGCTCCAGGAAAGAAAGCAGGCAAACAATGCAGAGGGAGACAGTGTGGAAACAGCAATCGGAAAAATGCCTGGGAAACAGGGGGGAGATTATTCGATCTTCTCAGAGCGCCTCACTGAGAGCAGCAGGCAAGGAGACCACTCTCTGGGGACAAAGGAGGTGGCTGGTGCCATTTCACTTCCCTGCCCATCTGCATAAACACAGAATCACCTGCAGTAACCAGCCCATGCCAACACTACCCGCCTAACCAGCTTACACAAGGTCCAACACCCCTGCACTCTGGCAGTACTGCCTTTCTTGGTCAAGTCTGCCTCAGTCCCAGCTTGAGGATCCCCTTCCCTAGAAGACCAGCAGAAACCCATGCCCACACCACATCACCTGACCAGCAAGTTCTGCAGGGCTACAGTTCTAGTGGAAATAGTATCGAGTCTCATTTAACAAGCAGACTGGAGAACACCTAGTTAAAAACTCACATTCTGGCCAACCACCAAACACTGAATGGGTTAAACAGGAAATTAAAGAAGCAATAAAAAATACATGGAAGCAAATGAAAATGAAAACACAACAGTCCAAAACCTATGGAACCTATGTAAATGCAAGGAAATCTTCCAAGCTCATTCTATGAGGCCAGCATCACCTTGATTCCAAACCAGTAAAACCCCACTAAATATCAGAATTATAGACCAATATCCCTGATGAACATGGATGCAAAAATTCCCACCAAGATACTAGCTAATCGACTCCAACAGTAAATTAAAAGTGTTATTCACCATGATCAAGTGGGATTTATTCCTGGGCTACAGGTGTGGTTCAATATCCACAAATCAATCAATGTGATACACCACATTAAGAAAAGAAGGATAAAAACCATATGATGCTCTCAACTGATGCAGCAAAAGCATTTGACAAAATACAGCAATATTTCTTGTTAAAAACCCTCGAGAAAGTAGGGATACAAGGAACATACTTCGATCATAAGGGCCATATATGAAAGACCCACAGCTAATATTAGCCTCAATGGGGAAAAACTGAGAGCTTTTCCCCTAAGGTCAGGAACATGACAGGGATGTCACTCTCACCACTGTTGTTAAACATAGTACTAGAAGTCCTAGCTTCAGCAATCAGACAACAAAAAGAAACAAAAGTCATCCGGGGCGCCTGGGTAGCTCAGTTGGTTAAGTGACTGCCTTCGGCTCAGGTCATGATCCTGGAGTCCCAGGATCTAGTCCCACATCAGGCTCTTTGCTCAGCAGGGAGTCTGCTTCTCCCTCTGACCCTCCCCCCTCTCATGCTCTCTGTCTCTCATTCTCTCTCAAATAAATAAATGAATCTTTAAAAAAAAAAAAAAAGAAACAAAAGTCATCCAAATTGGCAAGGAAGAAGTCAAACTCACTCTTCGCAGACAAAAATGATACTCTGTGTACAAAACCTGAAAGACTCCACCAAAAAATTGCTGGAACTGATCCATGAATTCAGCAAAGTCATAGAATATAAAATCAATGTACAGAAATCTGTTGCATTTCTATACAACAATAATGAAGCAGCAGAAAGAGACATTTACAATTGTACCAAAACCTGTAAGATACTTAGGAAAAAACCTAACCAAAGAGGTAGAAGATCTGCACTCTGAAAAATTTGAACACTTATGATAGAAACTGAAGAGGACACAAAGAAATGGAAAAACTACTCCATGCTCATTGGTGAGAACAAACATTGTTAGAGTGGGTGCCTGAGTGGCTCAGTCGGTTAAGTGGCTGCCTTCGGCTCATGTCATGATCTCAGGGTCCTGGGATCGAGCCCCACATCAAGCTCCCTGCTCAGTGGGGAGCCTGCCTCTCCCTCTCCCTCTGCCTGCTGCTCTGCCTACTTCTGCTCTCTATCTCTCTGTCAAATAAGTAAATAAAATCTTTTAAAAAAGGAAAAAAAGAAGAACAAACATTGTTAAAATATCCATTCTACCTAAAGCAATCTACACATTAATGAAATCCTCATCAAAATACCATCAGGATTTTTCACAGAGCTAGAACGAACAATCCTTAAAAGTTTGTATGGACCACAGAAGACCCCAAATAGACAAAGCAATCCTGAAAAAGGAAAGCAAAGCTGAAAGCCTCATGATTCTAGACTTCAAGTTATGTTACAAAGCTGTAGTGATCAAGACAGTATGGTACTGGCACAAAAACAGACACATAGACCAATGGAACAGAATAGAAAACCCAGAAATGGACCCATGGCTATGTGGTCAACTAATCTTTGACAAAACAAGAAAGAATATCCAATGGAAAATAGACAGTCTCTTCAACAAATGGTGCTGGGAAAAGTGGACAGCAACATGCAGAAGAATGAAACTGGACCAGTTTCTTCCATCATACACAAAAATAAATTCAAAATGGATGAAAGACCAAAATTTAAGACAGGAAATCATCAAAATCCTAGAGGAGAACACAGGCAGTAACCTCTTTGACCTTGGCTGTAGCCAACTACTTACTAAACACATCTCTGGAAGCAAGAGAAACAAAAGCAACAATAAACAATTGGGACCTCATCAAGATAAAAAGCTTTTGCACAGTGAAGGAAACAATCAACAAAACTAAAAGGCGACTGATGGAATAGGAAAAGGTATTTGCAAATGACATATCAGATAAAGGACTAGTATCTAGAATCTATAAAGAACTCATGAAAATCAACACCTCTAAAATAAATAATCCTGTTAAGAAATGGGCAGAAGACCTGAACAGACATTTCTCCAAAGAAGATAATACAAATGGCTAACAGACACATGAAAAATTGCTCCGCATCACTTGCCATCAGGGAAATACAAATCAAAACCACAATGAGATACAAACTTCCACCAGTTAGAACGGCTAAAATTAACAACTGAGGGAACAACAGATGTTGGCAAGGATCTGGAGAAAGGGCAACACTTTTGCACTGTTGGTGGGAATGCAAAGTGGTGCAGCCACATAGGAAAATAGTATGGAGATTCCTCAAGAAGTTAAAAATAGAAGTACCCTACAACCTAGCAATTGCACTACCAGGTATTTATCCAAAGATACAAAAATGCTGATTAGAAGGGTCACATGCACCCCAATGTTTATAGCAGCACTATTAACAATAGTGAAATTGTGGAAAGAGCCCAAATGTCCATTGACTGAGGAATGGATAAAGAAGATTTGGTGTATATATATACAATGGAATGTCACTCAGCCATGAAAAAAGAATGAAATCTTGCCATTTGCAACAACCTGGATGGAGCCAGAGTGTATTATGCTAAGTAAAATAAACCAGTCAGAGAAAGGCAAATAGTATATGATTTTACTCATATGTGAAATTTAAGAAACCAAACAAATAAACATAGGGGAAGGGAAGGAAAAATAAAGTAAGATAAAAACAGAGAGGGAGGCAAACCATAAGTGACTCTTAACTATAGAGAACAAACTGAGGGTTGCTGGAGATGAGGTGGGTGGGGGATAGGCTAAATGGTGATGGGCAGCAAAGAGGGCACTTGTAATGAGCACTGGGTGTTATATGTAAGTGATGAATCACTAAATTCTACTCTTGAAACCAGTACTACACTATATATTAACTAACTTGAATTTTTAAAACAATCTGTCATTCTACTATCAAGTAACTCTCTAAAAACTTTAGTAAGCATAAAAAAATTTAGTAAGCATAATATCACACAGAGAGCTTATTATTTAATGCATATTTTTATGCCTGAATCATGCACCTCAAAACTCTTCTAGCCTCTATCCAGTTCCCAGTTCCAAAATCACTTCCACAATTTTAGGTACTTGTTACAGCAGCAGCCCACTTCTCAGTACCAGTTTTTGTCTTAATCAGTTCAGGCTGCAATAACAAAAACACCACAGAATAGGTTACTTAAACAACAAACCTTTATTTCCCACAGTTATGTAGACTGAGAAATACAAGATCAAGACACCATTAGATTTGTTTTTTGGTGAGGGTACTCTTCTGGTGTGCTAATGGCTATCTTCTCATATTCTCCCGTGGTAGAGAAAGCAGAGGGAGACAGCAAGCTCTCTAGTATCCATTCTTATAAGGGCACTAGTTCATTCATGAGGGCTCCATCCTTATGACCTAATTACCTTCCAAAGGCCCTACCTCTAAATACCATCACAGTAAGGATTAGGATTTAAACCTACAAACTGTGGGGCAGAGGGATGGGGGACACAAAATTCAGTCAATAACATTAAATTCCCAATTGCAGAGTAAAACACATGATGAAGTGACTTTTGTTTAAAATATTTGTATATATCTTTTTTTAAAGGCTTATTTATTTATTTATTTGACGGAGAGAGACACAGCGAGAGAGGGAACACAAGCAGGGGGAGTGAAAGAGGGGAAGCAGTCTCCCCGCCGAGCAGGGAGCCTGATGTGGGGCTTGATCCCAGGACCCTGGGATCATGACCTGAGCCAAAGGCAGACGCTTAACGACTGAGCCACCCAGGAGCCCCTATTTGTATGTATCTTGATCATGATGCCAAAAGACTCCTTAAGCAACAGCAAGTCCGCTTCTGATTGCATGTGGTAGGCACTTCCTTTGCTCACATGGTTATTGGCTTTCTCAGTTTCCAGACACCTTCCCTCATTATGAAGAGCAGAGGCAGTATGGTCTAACAATATGTAAACCCTCACTAGAAGTCCTGGAGGAGGTTTCTGGAATAGCCCTAAAGGTGTAGTAGGGGAGAAAGTGGCCCATGGGAACAAATCTTAGAACAATGAGAGAGTGGTTTTTAACACTTTCTCCCCTTCTACTGACCCTCATTCTCTTTCTCCTTCTCCTCCACTACAGTTTCTACTTCTCTAAGACAAACTTCCTTTTCATCAGTCACTGAGGCTGGATGACATCTATCACACTCACTCCATCCCTATCCAATGTCGTCATGCACTGAAATAAAGTTCTCAAGACACCAATCTGAGCGGCAGTGCAGGGCTGCCTCTGCAAGGGAGAGCAGCAGCAGCTGAATCCTGCATGTAGCTTTTATTTTGTTTTGTTTTTATCAGAAAAGCAAGGACAGATGCCTCCAAGCGTGGGAAAGGAGTACAAAAGGATGGCAAATATCTTGAAGCAGGCTTGCATTTTCCCCTAAGCGTAGGCACGCAGAGAGGCAGTAGGAGGTCATGGGATAAGGGAGGGGTGGGATGTTTGGGCTGGCAATCACCAGGTGCAGAAAGGGGAGACTGAGGGTCACATTCTTTCATAGCTTCTCATTTATGCCCTGCCCCTGGGGATTGCGGGATCCTGCTCCTACTGGGCCGTTGGGTTCAACAGCCTGAGAGCAGGAACGCTGGTGACATTTCGGCTGCTTCCACAGTTACTCCTTGGGGCTTATAATATATTTTCTAAGAATAACTCCACATCCAATTCTACACGTTTAACCTCTGGAAGGCAACCCCACTCTGTCCATCCTATATTCACGTGGCTCCTCTCCTGATGTAATCCCCTATTAGTGTCAATTAGATTGCTGGGTGAGACTCCCAAATGACCTGCACATCAGCAGTCTCTCTTCTCCTAATTCATCTGCAAGGTTTTATCACTCCTGGAATATCTGTCTAGTGTACAAATATGAACTCTATCTTATTCCACTGTTCCAAATCTCATTCATTCATTTAAAAATTTTTATTAATTTCTATTATGAGCCAGATATTCTTCTGGGCATTTGAGAAAATTGTCTTGTTCATCTTCAACATAAACTTAAAGCCCTTTGATTAAACAGATTAGAACCATCAAGGTCTGGCTTTTGCTTGCTTTCTAGGCCAAAGACATCCCCACCACATATGTTCCAGCTACCTCTGATTCTTGAATCTAACCCACAAAAAGACCTTACAGAGTCTTAGATTACTTACTAATCTCCCTCCATTATTACACCATTCAAGATTATGCTCATCATTCAACACCACCTTGAAGCAATCATAGTTTACCAAATTTGAAATTTTTTATCTCCCTCCATCCCATCCCACTATTCTATCACTGAAGTTAATACTTTCATTATAGGACAGATCACTCACTGGCTCTATATATATTAAGATCATCTGCACATGTATGGGCTTTACTTTTTAATAGATATCTCCTGGAGGGCAGCAATAGTGCCCGCTCCCTTTTTTTAAAAAAATATTTACTGATTTATTTTAGAGAGAGAGAGAGAGACAGCATGAGTGGGGGAAAGGGGCGGAAGGACAAGGAGAGAGAGAGAGAAGCAGACTCCCCACTCAGTGTGGAGACAAATGCAGGACTCGATCTCACGACACTGAGATCATAACCTAAGCTGAAATCAAGAATTGGGTGCTTAACCAACTGAGTCACCCAGGCATCCTACAACAGTCCCTTTTTTTACCTATGCACTCCCTACAGTACCAAGGATACTGCCTTGCACAAAATAAGGACTCAAAACATGTTCAGGGACAAGTAGTTAGAAATGGGAAAACAAGATCTGAGGGTCCAGTAGTCCTTCTATGTTGTGCATGTTATACATTATACTAGGTATTGGGGTTTAACGTCGTGTAGTACCAGAGGCAGGGAAAAAGGAGAAAACAATCTTTCTTTCACCAGTGTCCTGAAATCCTCAGCCTCTTTTCCAGATTTGGTTATGGAGCTGAAAGTCCACAGGCTGCTTGCTTAAGCACATCCAAACTACTCCTGGTTTATCCAGTCCCAAATAAATAAAGGTGCCATGATGATTCCTCATTCTTTAAATTCTGAATGAAAAAGAGGAGAATGAACAAAAAGACAGAAGGGATGAGGGCATTGTGTTTGTTTCACTGATTACATACACACTCACAATTCGGTCCCCTTATCTAGCTAACCTCAAGGTTTACCTTGGATTAAGAACAAGATTTCTTCTAGCCCCAGGAATAGAGTTAAAATGTATAACTGGGAAATACAGTCCTACGATACCTATTGCATGATGGAGAACTGTGGTCATTTCCTAGTTGGTGGTAATGGTGGGATATTCAAAATTCACTGAAGACCAGGATGTCTAGCATCCCGAATGATGGGGGGGAAAAAGCCAGGGCAGAATGGTCCCTTAGCATCTTTCTTGTCTCCATCCCCCTATACAGGGCACAGCCATGTTGCCATGGGATTTCAAGAGGAACACACCAGTGCCTACTTCTCTTCATGCTCCTGTTATAAATTACCCAAGAGATTACAAGGTGCATTGACTTCTGTTAGTAAAGGTTTTCCCTTTGATAGAAGGATGGCAAAGAACAAATAGGATAAACTGGGAGGAGGCAAATCAAGAAGGACAGATTACCTCAACAGCTTCTGATCCAGTCTACTCAAAATTTGAAGTTCAAGACAGATTCAATACATTTGTGTGGTAATAGGCCAAGTCCATGTGAACGAGTTTCTCAAGCATGAAAAAAAAAAGCCACTTCTCACTGAATCTATTCTTCAGTCCAATTGTTTTGTGTTAAATACAGACCACGTGGAAAGAGATAGGGTGGTTAAAACACACCATCTTAAAAGCCCCCAGATTCTCTAAGCTTTCCAATATTACCTATCAGGGAATAAAAAGTCCTAGGCAACCTTTCTGGAAATACTAAAGTAAGAAGAGAATTCACCTTGTCTCAAATAGAAATTTGTAGTTACAGAAAGGGTTTTTTCCCACTCTCTTTCCTCCATCACCTTTATTGTGCACATATCTTATTTCATCCATTATAAAATGTACATTCCCCCCACACACACATTCTAACATCTATTAAATCAGGATGAGTCTTGGAGCACCTGGGTGGCTCAGTCGGTTAATTGTCTGACTCTTGATTTTGGCTCAGGTCATGATCTCAGTGTTGTTAGACCAAATTCTGCGTTGGGCTCCTCACTCATCGGGGAGTCTGCTTGAGATTCTCTCTCTCTCCCTCTCCTGCCCCTCTCCCAATTCTCTTTCTCTCTCTCTCAAATAAATAAATAAGTCTTTAAATCAAGATGAGCCTTATGTTCAATGGCAACATACAGTTCAATTGGCAGAGTTTTTAATTTCCTGTTACTCCATGAAATAAGGGTGTAATTGATAGCATCTTAGACGGGGCGATAAATGTTATATTGAGTAACTCCTATGGATTCTAAAGACTACATATTAGATATTTCATCTCTAAATACTGACCTATCCTTTTGGTTCCTACCAGCATTATCTAGACCACACTTTGCCCTCTCCCATATGTAGTCTCGAAATAACTTTCTGTCTGGTTCCTAGCTCTAACTTCTATCTTCAATAATACCTACAAGAAACTCTATCTATAGAAAGGTTTTCCTAGTCTCCTAGCATTTCTCTGTACAGAAACATTACTACCATACACTGTTCTAAGAACTTTATATATGTGAACTCACTTAATCTTAATAAATTACCATTTATTTTCCATTTTAAAGATGATAAAACTGAGGCTCTGAGAGGTTAAGTAGCATTCCCAAGATGTTATAAACCTGCTAAGTGGTGGCACTTTTTTAAAAAATATTTTTTTTATTTATTTATCAGAGAGAGAGAGCGCGCGCACAAGCAGGCAGAGTGGCAGGCAGAGGCAGAAGCAGGCTCCCTGCTGAGCAAGGAGCCCAATGTGGGACTCGATTCCAGGACCCTGGGATCATGACCTGAGCCGAAGGCAGCTGCTTAACCAACTGAGCCACCCAGGCGTTCCAGTGGTGGCACTTTGATTAAAACCCAGGGAGTCTGGCTCCAAAGCTTGTTTCTCTAATGATTCAAGACTCAAACTCAAACATCTAAAACTGAAAACATTTTCCCCTACATTCAAATCATGCTCAGTTCTCACCTTGTCCTAGAGACCTTCCCAGATGTCATAGGTTAGAATTAACTCCTCTCTCCCCACCTCTCTCATTGAGCAATCTCTGCTCATCAGAGACTCCATTCTCAACCCTCCTCTCTCCCTCTTTCTCTCTTCTCCTTTATTGTAAACCCTGAAGGATATCTCTGTATCTTCTCACAGAAATATTGGGGGCTGCAAACAAAGGTGTTCATGGATTTGAAGGCATCTCAAATGGATTTTGGGTAACCTAGAGCCCATTTGGTTCTACCTCTTAATAGATGGTAGACAAAAACTTAATAGATAAAGATGAGAAAATTAGAGATCAGACACATTAAGCAATGTTTCCCGAGCCATTCAGATACTTAATTATAAAGCCACAGCTCATGGTCTAGAAGAATCTTTTCATAATTCTTGTTGTAGAATTATTTCTAATCTACATGTCATTCCAGATGATACCAGTGATGGTGTTACAAGGTTGACAGGACTCCAGTTCAGGAAAGAAGGAGAAAAGGAAATAGTAAAAACAGAAACAAAGGAAGTGGGAAGAGCTTGCTCTTGCTATCCCCTGCTCACTTGCTACTCCTCTAAACCTTGGAATTTGTGACCTTTTTAGGAAATTTCTAGGCAAGGCCATAAAATCTGTGCTTGAGCATGTGCAACCTATAACAAACATATTGACATTATTACAACTAGTCATTTACTCTAATTGTACCATGCCAAAATAATTGGTGACTGAGAGTAAAACAAAGGCCATAGCAGACTTGCTCCATTATACCCTTTTCATTTACACTTTCAGTTTGGTCCCCTGATGCACAGGCCATGGCTGTCTGCCATTCCTGTCTCCTTGAGGCTGGTTGCAAAAGATAGTCTAGTCTCCCCCAACGAGGTGTAATGGAGGACTATGTACTTAACTGATACACTCAGTTCATGGAGGAGAGTAAAACTTTGTGATTGAGAATTATGGTCATCCCCTGGAGTGGAAAGGATAGTCCTGGGGACTACGACATACAACCTTTTTTTTTTTTTTTTTTTTTTTTTTTTTATTGGAACCAAGGTCTCCGTTCTGGGAACTTTCCTAGCCCATCTCCCAAGGCAAAAACGATGACGACGCCTGGGGCTCATCTGGGTAAGAATTGAAGATTGCCTTCTGACTTGAAAAACACAAGCCTGTCCTGAGTCACCGCGGCGGACCGGGGGCCTTAAGAGAACGCACAGGCTGGGAAGGTGTGTGCGCCTCTGAGACATCCGAAGTGCCGGTTCTGACTTTCAAACACCGAGTTATTCCCCCGAAGGGGGTGCACCGTTCCTGGAAGTACTGCAATACCAGGTCGATGCGTGGAGTGGACGGAGCAAGCTCCTATTCTATCTCCCTGCTCCAAAAATCCATTTAATATATTGTCCTCGGATAGAGGACGTATCAGATATCAAACTGATAAGAACAGATACTACACTTGATCTTAGCCAAAAGGCCGAGAAGCGATCGACATACAGCCTTTTATGTAATAGTGGTAGTGCTTTGCATAGCCAGATTTGGATCCTGCCTTGGCATATTTTTTCTGATTTTACATCTTCATGGGGCTTCAGCAGGAAGGAAGCAACCTCTGGGAGATGGCAAGTTGGGGCAGTACATGAATTCAGTAGTTTCTGCCCATAACTACCCCAAACAAGTGACCTTCAAAATTTCTTACGGTGTTTTTCTTAATCCATGGTCTTGTAGATACGGTAGAACTTGAGGAAGTTTCTTAAGAATAGATAATAGTATTTTTATACTTCAGACTTACATGAATTGTTCTCACAAGGAAAAAAAAAAAAAAAGACACCGTGTCCGCATCCTTCACAGCTTCTCTCAATAAGCAGACTTTAACAATGTATTTCTGGTGAGAGTATATCTGGTCACTATAACAATTTTGATAAAAAAGGAAAAACTAAACAATGTGATCTTTGCAATTAGTCTTGATATATCATTTTTATCCCTGGTCAAGTAAGCTTCACAAATTCCTATGAGAGTGCAATGTGGCCATGTAAAACAGTAGGGCCAGTGTTGCCTAATACATACAGGCTTGGAAAACCAGCCCTATTGAAATTTTCTAGAAATCTTTCTGCAGCAAGGAATATAGTAGTCATTTCAAATACAAATTAAGGAAATAGGAGGGTATTTTTCTCTCTGCCTGTTTTTGTATTGTCTTCCTCTCTCTGTCCTCTTTTTTGCTCAGAATGAAGACTCCCCCTCCCCAACAGACACATGTACACACACACACACACACACACACACACACACACACACACTTCAACTAAATTCTGGAGAACCTATCTCTACTGGCATCTCTAAAAGCTGATCCCTTTTATCTATTTGCACTAAGCCTTCCCTAGTTCTTTTTTACCCTGTTTTGCTAACTTCCTTTCTGGTTCCTGCATGTAGTTTCTTCCTTTCAATGTTCCCAAATGTTTATTTAAAGTACAGATTTAATCTTGGGGCGCCAGGGTGGCTCAGTCAGTTAAGCATCTACTTTCAGCTCAGGTCATGATTCCAGGGTCCTGGGATTGAGCCCCGCATTGGGCTCCCTGCTCGGCGAGGAGCCTGCTTTTCTCTCCTGCTCCCTCTGCTTGTGCTCTCTCTCTCTCTACCAAATAAATAAATAAAATCTTTAAAAAATAAATAAAATAAAGATTTAATCTCTTAGTATTTCACTACACAAAAATCTCCAATCACTCAGGATGTTCCATCCTATATACCAGGAGTTGGCAATTTTTTTTCTAAAGGGCCAGATAGCAGGTATTTTAGGTTTTGTAAGCCATATGATCTCTATTGTAATGACTCAACTCTGTTGTAGTACAAAAGCAGCTATAGACAAAACACAAATGAATGGGCATGGCTAGGTTCCAATAAAATTTTACCTACAAAAGCAGATAATAGCTAGATTTGACCTGCTGGCTGTAGTTTGCTTGGACCACTATTAACATACGCAGCCTCCCTTTAGCAAAATTTGTTCCCTCCTCCTAGCTCCCTGATATCTGCCTGTGGTTAAGATAAAACTTCCCTACTCTACATGCTTGTGAACTGACTCAGAATGCAGGCCTACTCAATTTATTCCAGTAGTCCCTCAGCCCCCTCCCCACCTACTTTCTGCTTCCAAGATATAGAAACACAGAGTTGCCTATCAGGATAAACTAGGAGGAAGACTCACCAAGAGTCACCAAATATCTACAATATTTACACCAAAATATCTACAATAGAGGCAAGGAAATGAACTACCAGGAAGAGTTCTTCTACCAAGTGACTGTGAGGGAACTGATTATACGACAGTAATATTTTAAGATAGGCAAAGGGAAGAAAAATAACAATAATAGTTTACTCAGAAAGTAGAAATGATTGGAGGGAAGCTGTCAAGGCAGAAAAAGTGGCCAAAGAGGTTTTCTCTTTTCACCTGCTTTTAAGGACCTCTGGCGTAGTATAACATTCAAGAACCTGGGCCTTAGACTCAGGCTATCTATGTTTTGAATATTGGCTCAATCACTTACTTTCTGTGTGAATTCTAAGCAGGTCTGTGTCATAATTTTTACATGTTTAAACAGAGAATGATAATCGTACAATCTCTGAGAGTTTTTGACAGGATCAAACTAACAGTGCATATAAACCACTTAAAACAGGGCCTAGCGCATGGTAAGTAGTCAGTAAGTGTTAACTATTACTATTATGGGAATCTGGGGACAGAGCCAGCATTCATAGATCTGTCAGATAGTAATGAGTTTGCAGACTTTGGAGTGGCTAGTTCTGTCTCAGTGACTGTGCCCCAGAACTTCTGTTCGGACACAAGATAGCTTTGTCCACCAAAAACACCCAAAGGCCTGCTGCCCTGAAATGTTATGGAATTAAACTTTTAGCCACAACACAGGAATAAAAGGGTTTTTTCAAATAAAGAACTCAGTAAAAAACATTTTCTTCTGCCAATCATATTAGTGGCCAACTCCTACTGATTTTATCATGTCCCAAACCAAGCTTTTTTTGTTCTTACTCTCTTTGTCCCACATTTAGGCATTTATCTTTCAGCTGGAATATCTCCTGCTTTCTGTTTCACTGTCTTCAATCTATCCTCCACTCTTTTCAGGGTGATCTTTGTACAAATCAGATTCCAATACATTTTTCGCTGCCAAAATTAAAAATTTTCATTCCTCTTCACTACTTAATGAATAAATCCCAAATTCCTCTGTTGGGCATTCAAGGTCCTTTACATTTTGGCTCCATGCTACTATATTTTAAGTGAATTAGGTCCATACTTCATTAACTCTGCATGGTTAGTATTTTCATATTGAATTTAGTTTAAATTTATTTTTAAAATTAAAATAAAGCAAAACTTATTTTTGATGTACAGGTCAATGAATTTTAACACAGGTGTAGATTCACATAACCATTACCATAATCATAATGAAGGATAGTCAGCCAAAAAAATTCCCTCATGCTAATATTTTCTATTCACACACTACTGCCACTCTTTATCCCTGGGAACCACTGATCTATTTTCTTGACACTTTAATTTTGTCTTTTCAAGAACAGTACATAAATAGAATCATACTCTAGGTGACATTTGGAGATTAGATTTTTTTAACTTAGCATAATGTCTTTGAAAATCATCCGATTTGAATATATTAGTAATTTATTCCTGTTTGTTACTGAGTTGTATTCTGTGGTATGAATATACCACAGTTTGTTTAATCATTCAACCATTGAAAGGCATCTGGGTTCTTTTTAGCTCTTATGAATAAAGCCACATGAACACTGGTGTACAATTTTTTGTGTGTGTACAGCAGTTTACGTTTCTCCGGGATAAATGTTCAATAATACAATTGCTGTGTCATGTGGTAATTATGTGTTTGATTTTTTAAGAAACTTCCAACTTGTCAAGGAGAAGGCAACTGAAGGCAGTCAAGGGCCAGCTCCCCTCACCCCCCAAAAATGAGACAAGCTCACTCCACAGGAGAAATAGTGAGGATGCTATATGAGGTGCTGGCAGTGGTATAGATAAGACTGTAACAAAAAGTTTATAGCTTTTTTTCTCGAGCTCATCTACAGTATAAGAAACAGAATAGTGGACCTCCTTCATTGCCCTCCTCCATAAGCTGACTGCCATGGCAAGAAATCTTGCTAACCCGGAAAGTGTGATTTCACCTTGATTATTAGTATTGGGGGGGTGGCCTGAAAAATTGCAAAAAAGAAATATCAAGTTCTTCACCTTGTAAGGTTAGGACTGTAGAAAAATATAGAGCCTTAGAAGCAAATACTTCCCTCCTGACTCCCCTCCCCCTCCATAGGCTATCAAGCTGCTTTACCTGCCTCCATTCCTCCAGGACTGGTGGAGTTTCAGGGGAACACAACTGTGAAAAATTGTCCTAGATAGTGGGTTTTCAGGGCCTATGCTACATTTAAATCATTCTGTGATGAGAATTTGAGCCACTTCCAATTATAAATGTTGGAAGAATGGGTTTATGTGGATAAAGTGCCAGAGCAGGGCAGCAGTAGAGTATAATGATTAAGAGTGTGGGTGATGACAGAAAATGTCTCATAAACCTATGTACGAAGAACTCTTACGAATTGAGCAAAAAAATAATAATAGAAAAAGAGATCTGATGTGGTTATCAGAGGTGGAGGGAGAGGGGGAATCGGAGGAAGGTGGACAGAAGGTATGGATTTCCAGTTATAAGATAAATAAGTACTCGGAATATACTGTACAACTCGATGACTACAGTTAACACTGTACGTGGTATGATATATAGGAAAGTTGTTAAAATTAGAGTAAATCCAAAGAGTTCTCATCACAAGGAGAATTATATTGTATCTGTATGAGATTATGGATGTTAGCTGAACCTTATTGTGATAATCATTTCACAATATATGTAAATCAAACCTTTATGTTGTATGACTTAAACCTATACAGTGAATTATGCCAATTATTTTTCAATAAAACTGGAAAAAAATATTGAGTGAACAAGACCATCCTCCCCAAAAGACCAAAACCCAAGAGAAAAAATGGGGTAAATATGTGAATAGACAATTCACATAAGGGATATAAAAATGGTCCTTAAGCATATGAAAAATGTCCACACTCACTCAAAATTAGAGAAATACAAAGTAAAAATACAGGGACACCATTTCTCACATATCAGACTGGCAAGAATATGATAATGCATTCTGCTGGGTGAGACTGAGGGAATAGGCACTCTTATACATTGATGGAAGGAAGGCAAACTGCTACAACTCTTCTGGTGATAAATCTAACGATTCTAACAATTCTATCTATGTCTTTATTTTTTAAAAAATCACAGCTTAGGGGGCACCTGAGTAGCTCAGTGGGTTAAAGCCTCTGCCTTTGGCTCAGGTCATGATCTCAGGGTCCTGGGATTGAGCCCCGCATCAGGCTCTCTGCTAACCAGGGAGCCTGCTCCCCCCTCTCTCTGCCTGCCTCTCTGCCTACTTGTGATCTCTCTCCCTCTGTCAAATAAGTAAATAAAATCTTTTAAAAAAAATCACAGCTTGAGGCTCCTGGGTGGCTTAGTTGGTTGAGTGTCTGCCTTTGGCTCAGGTCGTGATCTCAGGGTCCTAGGATCGAGCCCTCCATTTGGGCTCTCTGCTCAGTGCGGAGTCTGCCTCTCTCAATCTCTCTCAAAAAAATAAATAAAATCTTTAAAAAATAAAAATAAACAAAAAATCACAGCTTTATTGAGATATAATTCATACTCCATACAATTCACCTATTTAAAATGTACAATTCAGGGTGCCTGGGTGGCTCAGTTGGTTGAGCGACTGCCTTCGGCTCGGGTCATGATCCCAGAGTCCCGGGATCGAGTCCCACATCGGGCTCCCAGCTCCACGGGGAGTCTGCTTCTCCCTCTGACCTTCTCCCCTCTCATGCCGTCTCTCACTGTCTCTCTCTCTCTAATAAATAAATAAATAAATAAAATCTTTAAAATGTACAATTCAGTTTTTTGTTTGTTTTTTAGTAAAGCCACAATGTTGTATGACCATACTACAATCAATTTTGGATCATTTTCATCACCCCAAAGAGAAATTCCATACACATTAGCAGTCACTCCTCATTTCCCTTCATACCACTCCCCACCTCTAGCCCTACACGATCACTAATATCTAATTTTTGTTTGTAGATAGCAAAGAGGTATATATGAGGATAGAAGATTGAACATTCACAGAAATCATGGGACGAATGCTGAACTTGCCTAGGTTGTGAAATTGAGGATTCAAGATACATTTACCTAAATTCCCTAGGAAAAGGTAACTCTGAGTGATATCTGTATTAAAAGTGAACACCACCATTGATTTAGACCAAGTATAGCCCTACCACCACTAGGTTTAACCTGTTTCAAAATCCTGACGGAGCAGTTTTTGAACTATGTTGAGTCAAGGTATTCACATGATTCCAGGGAAAATTTCATAAATTCTATACTGAGAAGCCCTCCAGATAATCAAGGAAATTCACCAGTTCCTATGGTTCCTGGATATTGTTGATAGTTTCTCCATCATCATTGCATAATGATTACTTCACTAAATGATTTATACAGGAAAGGAAAAAGTTATACAGAACAGCCACATTACAGGAGATGAACTATTTCTTCCATAATATTGGCCTAAAGAGATCCATCCATTTACCCTGGCAAACTCCTCCTCTCCCTCTAATTCTCAAAAAAGGCTGTTCATGGACAAAGGCAGCTACCCAATGTGAGAAAAAAGACATGGATACACTACCTTGTAGGATCCCAAAATTTCATGGAAGTGTAATCTAATCATCACAATTCAGAGCAGTAGATACCAGAAAAACTGTCTATGCCAACGAAGGTAGACTCTCTTTTACAAATATTTTAACTTTTCCTTTTCCTATGACCCTAGAGTCAAAACAGCCACAAATGTCAGAGAGGTGGCAGAGGACTCCTATCCTGCAAGATTATCTGGCCTGGGATTATTCTGGTATCATTGTCAGTTGGATCGCAGCAGATGGGTACTATGCAGAAAAGTGTTAATGTAGCAGACCTGAGACAGCTATTCTTAGAAAAAGCCTACTTATCAGGTTGGTCCTTGGCTGGCATACGGTAACTTGGTTTTTGGAGTATTTCCAGTCAAAAATTAGCTGATTAGGGCGGCTCATGGTGCCTAGACTATTTGTTCAAGCAATGTGGTTTAAGCCTAAACACCTGCTTTCCTTCTTGGAGTCTGGAATTTTGGTATGTGTTAAAAAGAGAGTGCTTACGTGATTAGACTCCAATAAAAATCTTGGGCACTGAGTCTCTAACGGGTGTTTATAGTAGACAATATTTCACATATGTTGTTGCAGTTTTGTTGATGAGAGAAGAGTGTGCTCTGTGTGACCCCTCATAGGCAGAAAGAGCATAAGGAAGCCCACACAGGGATTCATCCAGATTCCACCTGTGTCTTTTTCCTTTATGGTCTACTGTGTATCCTTACTGCATCACTATAATAAATCTTAACCACAAATAAAACTATATATTGAGTCCTGTGAGTTTTTCTACCAAATTGCCAAACCTGGAGATAGTTTTGAGGATCTTTGACATATAACGCTTATTCACCTAGCCACTCACAGGTAACGCCAATGGTCAAAGAGTGGTCTAAGTCTTGGGGAAGTGGCCTCTACTTCAGGTATGTGGTTCTTCCACATTACCCTAAAGGGCCACTGCGACCCATTAAAAACTCTAAATATGTCTAGTAAGTTAATAATTCATTCATGCAACAAATATTTATTGAGTACCTACTGTATGCCAGGTATTACAGTTTCAGACTGAGGACAGGCCTGGAAGGCCCAAATTATTACTATATCCTATGCTGACCATCAAATTCTTCATGTAATACCATTTTATTGGACTTCAACATGGATTTTTCTCCTTCCTAAAGTTTTTTTTTTTTAAAGATTTTATTTATTTATTTGAGAGAGTGAGCAAGCGAGCATGGGGTGGTAAATCAATAGGCATGCTTTATACAAGTTCTGGAAATGCATCCACACTGTTATACTTCCTCAAACAATATGACTAATTCTACTCTACTACATTCATTTTCTTTATAATAATTCACTACATTGTTCACCAAAACACTGAACCACAACTGTGGTTTTCACTCCCACAGCTTTCCAATGCCATTAAGCAAATACCACAACCCTGGCTGTCCACTTAGTACCAAAAAAGGTAAAAGCCACTCAAGAAGATCTATGAGACAGTATGCTAAATAGGTCCAGGAGAAATATAAAAGTGTGACATGTTGTCTTGCTGTCTTTCAGACATATCAGCATCACCCCAACCCTATAAATAATATCTGTAGCTATTGAAGATCATGCTAGCCCTTTAATTTCCAATTGCTTTCCACCCAGTTTTAATATCTCTCTTCACTCCCTGCTAGGTCCAGCACATCAAAGCCATCCCATGCCTCTCCACCTGCTTGGGAAACTCCATATGGGAACCAAAATGCGTGGTAAAACAAGTATTAGACTCCCACTGATACTAATCAGCCCCAATACTTGGTACAATTGGATGGGTATCAACTAGAAGAGCAGTTGTAGGAGCTTTCTTTTCACCATAAAACACCACAGGGATGCCTGGACGGCTCAGTCAGTTAAGCATCTGACTCTTGATTTTGGCTCACATCATGATCTCAGGGTCGTGAGATCAAGCCCCATATCAGGCTACGCACTCAGCACGGAGTCTGCTTGAGATCCTCTCCCTCTGCTCCCTCCCAACCGCTCATGCTCTAAATACATACATACATACATACATGCACTCTAGAATATGTCATAATTTTCCTTCAGGCAAACCTGGGAACAGTGTGCCCCAACCCAGGAAAAAGTAGTATCTGTTCTGCCATTATTCCTTTAATCTGACTGATGCACCAAAGTATCACACCTCAGCCAACTCATAAAACCAAGCTACAAACACTAACAGGTGTTCTATCAATCACCTCAGTCCTCACTCACTACTTCTCAAAACACATTGTCATTTTGACATTCTTTTTCTCTACCCCGCTCACCCATCCACCCCGCTCACTGCTGCCATTGATCCCAACTCATTTGCATTTGTTCCTGCTCTCATTGTTTAATGTCTTTGGCTCTGCGTGTCTGGCTCTGTGTCTTTGGCTCTGCGTGTCTGGCTCTGTGTCTTGGCTTCAAATTCCTGCCTCTAGCACTCTTTCATTTGAAATAACCTCCAGTCAATTTGCCCTACTTCTTAGTCCTCATCCTTCATACATTGTTTTTAGCTTGATTTGTTTTCTGGTTTGGGCATCCCAAGATGGTAGTGGGCATCCCTGCTACTACTGGGCCCCATGAAACCCCCACCTCTATCTTGGCCAATCTCCACTTATTTCCATATAGAGGCTGGATGTGATTTTGATCCTCTTGTTTTTATGTCTGTAGTTGGACTCTGGTATTTGAACTTTGTCTTTCTCCTAGACCAGTAGATGGCACACATCTTCCACAGAGTAAAAATTTCAGGCCAATAAAGTTTAGGCCATATAATTTCTGTCACAACTACTCAACCATGCTGTTATTGTGGAAAAGTAGCCAGAAACTATAGTTTAAAAAATGGACATGAATGTGTTCCAATAACATTTTATTTTTAAACAGTCAGTAGATTGTCTCTCTGGCTCTTGACCTCCCATGTTACTTTGGATATGGTCTATCCCTATCATAAGCCTTCTGTCCCAGGCTATTTGATTGGTGCCGAGGCTACCATATGAGAGGAAGATTTATACAAAATCATGTCTAAAAATTAAAGTAATTTCCCCCCACCAAAGCTGTTCTCACCACAGCCGCTAGCACGGTTACTAATAAGCACCGTTCATTCAGGCACTGAAGTTAGAAATGTGGTTGTTAGCTTTGACCTATCCCCTTTCTCACTTGCCAATTGGTCAAAAAGTTCTGTTGAGTTTTTTCCCAAAACACTCTTACGTTTGCCCACTCTATTTCCTCCCCACTTCCTCTGTCACCCCTCTTGATTTAGTCCACTATAATATATTCCAGCAAGACCAGATTACTTGAAGTTACCCAAATATACTGTGATGTTTCACAAATCCACTACATACTTCCTTTTTCCTGGAATCCCCTCCCCCTTAACTCCTACTCCCACCTTTTATATTCTTGGTGAACTTTTATTCAATATTAAAAATACAGCTCAGACTTTCCCTAATACAGGTAACCATTGCCTCTTTAAGTCTACTTTGTTTAAATAGTATACCTTTGATCTGTCTAAGAGATATATTCCAAAAGCCAAAATTCATGAATAACGGAAAATTTAGATTAAGATGGTCAAATAGGAGGTCCTCCACACATATCCCCTTTAAAGCAACAATAATTTGATAGCAATCCACAGACAGGAGTGCCTTTGAGACAAATTTGAAATCCAGGTAAAAGATGTAAAATCCCAGTAGAGTCCAACACCATTTTGAGAAGGGTCATTTTGAGAAGGCAGTCATATGCCCAGAGGGCAGGCTTGCCAACTGTGGTCCTGGATACAGAAATAGAAACAAACCTTTCCCCCCTGTGGACTCAGCTACAGCCCCATTTGGCCTTGGTCCTATCATCAGCACCATTTGCCAAGGGAACCAGGAAGAGATATGCCCACCCATGCCCTTAGGTAACAGGCTCACCAACATTGGTCCAACTCCCAACATTGAAGAAGCCTTGTGGTTAAGCTCCATCCTCTCTCAGCCATGATCTGAGAGCAATCCTGCCCACCAAGGGATCTGGCATGAGGCACACCCATCCACACTCCCATAGGCAGGCCTGAAGGCTTTGGACCTGGCTGTGGACATAGAAGCAGCACTGTGACTTGGTTGAGCCCTTCTCAGGTACAGTCCAGAGCCATTCCTGCCCACCCAGGGAACTTCCCAGTAACCTGGTAAGAGCCCTCTAAAAGATCCAACAGGAGCTACATCTATCCATACACCTGGTAACAGGCCTACCATCTGCAGACCTTGAAAAAGAATGTTATCCTAGCACCAGTCCTACTGAACAAGGTCCTGGAGGCAGTCCTACAGCCCAGGCACTAGGCAGGATCCACAGCTGCCTAAACCACTGGTAAAAGAACCACCAACCAGTCCCTATGATGAACCCAGCAACAGTCACATGACCTACATCAACCCTACTTAACTGAAGTCCTGGATGCAATATTGTCAGCACAGGGACCCAACAAGAGAAGGTCTTCACCTGCTGAAATCAGTCTATAAAGACTGTAAAAGGGGTTTGCTACTTTAAATGCACAGATATCAACACAAGGCTACAAGGATCATGAAGAATCAAGCAAATATGACACCACCAGAGGAAAGTAATAAATCTCCAGAAACTGATCCCAAAAAAATGCAGTTCTATAAACTGACTGACAAGGAATTCAAAATAATCATCTTAAAAAAGTCAAATGAGATGCAAGAGAAACAGATAACTAAACAAAATCAGAAGTAACTCAATGAAAATGAGAATTTTAATAAAGAAATAGAAACCATTAAAAATGAACCTGAAGCTAATCAATACAAGATAAAAACTGAAAAATTCCGTATAGAGCTTCAACAGTAGACTCAATCATGCAGAAGTAAGAACCAGCAAACTTGAAGACAAGTCATTTGAAATTAGTGAGTTAAGGGAACAACAACAACAAAAAGGAATGCAAAAGAGTGAAGAAGGCCCACAGAGCCTATATGACAATACAAGTATACAAACGTTATACGCATTATAAGAATCAAAGAAGGTGGGGCGCCTGGGTGGCTCAGTGGGTTAAAGCCTCTGCCTTTGGCTCAGGTCATGATCTCAGGGACCTGGGATCGAGCCCCGCATGGGGCTCTCTGCTCAGCAGGGAGCCTGCTTCCCTCTCTCTCTGCCTGCCTCTCTGCCTACTTGTAATCTCTCTCTCTCTGTCAAATAAATAAATAAATAAATAAATAAATAAATAATCTTAAAAAAAAAAAGAATCAAAGAAGGAGAAAAGAAAGAGAGAGAGGAAAAAGAAAGCTTATTTAAAGAAATAATGGCTGAATGCTTCCCAAATTTTGGGATGGATATGGATATCCACTTTCATGAAGCTCAAATATCCCCAAACAAGATCAAACCAAAGATTATCCCAAGACACATTATAATCAAATTATAAAAAGTCTAAGACAAACACAGAACTTTGAAGCAGCAAGAGAAAAGTAACTTGTCATATAAAAAGGAACCCCCCCCCCCCAATAAGGCTACCAACAGATCTCTCAGCAGAAACCTTGCAAGACGGGGATGCCTGGGTGACTCAGTTGGTTAAGTGTCTGTCTTCAGTTCAGATCATGATCCCAGGGTCCTGGGATCGAGTCCAACTTCAGGCTCCTGGCTCAGCAAGGAGCCTCTTCTCCCTCTGCTTGCCACTCCCCCTGCTTGTCCACTCTCTCTCTTGACAAACAGACAAAAAATAAATAAAATGTCTGAAGGGAAAAAAAAAAAAAGGAAAGAAACCTTGTAGTACAGGAAGGAGTGGAATGATATGTTCAAAGTACTCAAGGTAAAAAGTGCCAACCAGAAATACTATATCCAGAAAAGCTATAGCTCAGAAGTAGAGAGATAAAGACCTTCCCAGGCAGTTTAGAGCTGAGGAAGATCATCACTACTAGACCAGCCTTACAAGAAATTCTAAAGGGAATTCTTCGAGTTGAAATGAAAGAAAGCTAAGAAACAACATGAAAACATATGAAAGCATAAAGTAAAAGTAAATATATAGTCAAAATCAGAACACTCTAATAATGTAATAGTGGTATGTAAATCACTGAACTCTCGAAAAACGTTAAAAAACAAAAGTATTAAAAATTGACCATAGGGACACCTGGTTGGCTCAGTTGGTTAAGCACCTGACTCTTGATATCAGCTCAGGTCAAGATTTCAGGATTGTGGAATCAAGCCCTGTGTGGGACTTGGTGCTCAGCGGGGAGTCTGCTGGAGATGCTCTCTCCCCCACCACCTGTCCCTCCCCCCACTTATGTTCTCCTCTCTCTCTAAAATAAATAAATAAATCTTTAAAAAATAACTATAGCTACAACAATTTGTTAATGGATCCCCAATATTAAAAGTTGTGAAGGGTGATATTAATAGTTATAAAATGTGGGAGAGGAATAAAAGTATTAAGTTTCTTCAAGTGGCTGAAGTTCTTATTAGCTTTAAACAGAAATGTTTTAATTATGTTTTATGTAAGCCTCATGGTAACCACAAAATAACCTCTAGTACATACACAAATGATAAAGAAAATGAAAGCATATTATTAGAAAAAATATAAAAGGACAGCAAGAGAAGTATAAAGGAGCAAAGAAACTTTAAAGTACAGTCAGAAAACAACAAACAAATTGGCAGTAGTGAGTCCTTATCTATCAATAATTACTTTAAATACAAATGGATTAAATTCCTCAATCCAAAGACATAGAGTGGCTAAATGCATTTTTAAAAGTTCTAATAATATGCTGCCTCCAAGAGATTTACATAGCTTTAAGGTATGAGAAAGAGCAGGGACGGGGCTCGAGATCCCTAACCCAGAAACTTACAGGAAAAAAAATTACAACAACCCAGTTCTCTAGCCCAGCTTGCAGGTGTTGCTGGACATCAGGAAGCCAGAAGCCACAAGCTCCAAACAAGCCCCATGGCCCAGCTTACAACCAGTTCTCCTCCTGCAAAAACTAGACCAGAGCAGCTTGAGCAACAGTGGACCCCAGCAACTGACCTTTCATCGACTTTTTTCCTGATTATAATGTAAAAAATCATGCCCAGGGGGTAGAGATTCAACATGCTAATTAGACATGTAATGTATAATAAAACATGATCTTTAAGTGTGCAGGGCTGATAAGTCCCTGCTTGTGGAGTGATTCTTAGAAAATATATAAGCCCCAAGGAGTGACTGTGGAAGCAGCCAAAACGTCACCAGCGTTCCTGCTCTCAGGCTGTTGAACCCAACGGCCCAGTAGGAGCAGGATCCCATGATCTCCAGGGGCAGGGCATAAATGAGAAGCTATGAAAGAATGTGACCCTCAGTTTCCCCTTTCTGCACCTGGTGATTGCCAGCCCAAACATCCCGCCCCTCCCTTATCCCATGACTTCCTACTGCTTCTCTGCGTGCCTACGCTTAGGGGAAAATGCAAGCCTGCTTCAAGATATTTGCCATCCCTTTGTACTCCTTTCCCACGCTTGGAGGCATCTGTCCTTGCTTTTCTGATAAAAATAAAACAAAATAAAAGCTATGATATGCAGGATTCAGCTGCTGCTGCTCTTCCTTGCAGAGGCAGCCCTGCACTGCCGCTCAGATTGGTGTCTAAGAATTTTATTTCAGTGTGCGACCACACCTGCCTCTACATGCTTAAACATCACCCTCTTCCCCGCCTAAGTCTCTTTAAAACCTTTCCTACCTCTCCTGAGAACACTTTCCTTTGTGCTGTCTCCCTTGTGCTCAAGCATATGCCCCAACAGCTTTGTCTGGAACTCCTATTAGGCCTCTTGTCAATTTCTATTGCTTGGAGAGCCCAAGGGCCCAGTTCAGTGACAGGCACATGTTGGCTGAAAGTGAAGGGATGAAGAAAGTTATTTCATGCAAACAGTAACCAAAAGAGAGCAGAAGTGACTGTACTTAGTAGGCAAAATGGGCTTTTACTCAAAATCTGTCACAATAACCAAAGGTCACTAGACAGTGATAAAGGGGTTAATTCATCAAAGGATATAACAACTGTAAATAGAAATGCAGTCCATTTTGGAGCACTTAAATATATAAAAGAAATATTAACAGAACTGAAGAGAGTATTAGACAGCAGTTCAATGACAGTAAGGGACTTCAATACTTCACCTCAGGGAACTAAAACAAACTAAGACCAAAGTTAGCAGAAGAAAGGAAATAATGAAGATTAGAACAGACATAAGTTACTATAAACTGAATAAACAATAGAAAAGATCAACAAAACTAGGAATT
Organism: Potos flavus; assembly: GCA_028534135.1. NCBI lineage: Eukaryota > Metazoa > Chordata > Mammalia > Carnivora > Procyonidae > Potos > Potos flavus. The sequence goes on from CM052901.1 coordinate 52,804,860, forward strand.
GAGTTTTTGAAAAGATAAGCAAAATTGACAAATTTTTAGCTACACTAAAAAAAGGAGAGACTTAAATAAAATTGTAAATGAAAGAGGAGACATGGCAACTAATACCAAGAAATAAAAAGGATCATAAGAGATTACTATGAACAATTATACAGCAACACATTGGATGAACTAGAAGAAATGGATAAATTTCTAGAAATATACACCCTACCAAGACAGAATCATGAAGAAATAAGAAAATCTGAACAGGGGCGCCTAGGTGGCTCAGTGGGTTAAAGCCTCTGCCTTCAGCTCAGGTCACGGTCTCAGGGTCCTGGGATGGAGCCCCACATTGGGCTCTCTGCTCAGCAGGGAGCCTGCTTCCCCATCTCTCTCTGCCTACCTGTGATCTCTCTCTCTCTCTGTCAAATAAATAAATAAAATCTTTAAAAAAGAGAGAGAATCTGAACAAACCAGTAATGAGTAAGGATTTTTGAATCAGTAATCCAAATCTGTCAACAAAGAAAAGTCCAGGTCCAGGTAGCTTCACTGGTAGATTCTGACAAACATTTAAAAAGAATTAATGCCAACTGTTTTCAAACTCTTTTCCAAAAATTGAACAGGAGGGAACACCTCCAACTCATTTTACAAGGCCAGCATTACCCTGAACCAAGGCCAAAGGAGGACACTAAAAGAAAAGAGAACTACAAGCCGATATCACTGATGAACATGGATGCAAAAGTCCTCAGCAAAATACTAGCAAACCAAATTCAACAGCATATAAAAAGGATCATATACTGGGGCGCCTGGGTGGCTCAGTGGGTTAAAGCCTCTGCCTCTGGCTCGGGTCATGATCTCAGGGTCCTGGGATCGAGCCCCGCATCGGGCTTTCTGCTTGGCAGGGAGCCTGCTTCCCCCTCTCTCTCTGCCTGCCTCTCTGCCTACTTGTGATCTCTCTCTCTCTGTCAAATAAATAAATGAATAAAATCTTAAAAAAAAAAAAGGATCATATACTATAATTAGGTGAGATTTATTTCTGGGATGCAAGGATGGTCCAATGTATGCAACTAAGAAATGTGATATACTGCAGTAACGGAATAGCGAATAAAAATCATATGACCATCTCAATAGATGTAGAATATACATTTGACAAAATTCAACATCTTTTCATGATAAAAACTTCCAACAAATAAGGTATAACAAAAAGTACTTCAACATAATAAAGGCCGTTCATGATAAGCCCACACCTAACACCATACTCAATGGTGAAAATCTAAAGCTTCTCCTTTAAGAAACAAGACAAAGATGTGCACTTTCACCACTTCTATGCAAAACTGTGCGTAAAGTCCTAGCTGGAGCAACTAGGCAAGAAAAGGAAATAAAAGGCATCCAAATCATAAAGGAAGAAGTAAAATTGTTGTTGTTTGCAGATTACATGGTCTTACATAGAGAAAACTCTAGAGATTCCACCAAAAACCTGTTAGAACAAATGAATGAATTTAGTGAAGTTGCAGGATACAAAATCAACATACAAAAATCAGTTGCATCTCTATATGCTAATAATAAACTATTTGTAAGGGAAGTTAAGAAAATAATCTCATTTATAATTGTATCAAAAAGAAAAATAGAAATAAATTAAACAGCAGAAATGAAAAATCTATACACTGAAAACAATAGGACATTGGTGAAAGAAATTAGACAAGACACAAATAAATGGTAAGGTATCCAGTGGTCATGAATTGGGAGACTTACTATTATTAAAATGTCCATACTACTTAAAGTGATCTATAGATTAAAAGCAATATATATATATCCAAATATATATAAATATATATATTATATAATAGTTATATATATTATATATAGTTATATATATTATAGTTATAATACTACATATAACATATATATTTATATATATTTGGATATATATATTATATATAATATATAAATATATATATATATCCAAAGGAAATAAAACTTGTATCTCAAAGAGGTATCTAAGCTCGTGTATTCATTGCCGCCTTACTGACAGTCTTCAATATATGGAAACTACCTACTGTTCATTGATGGATGAATGGATACAAAAATATAATGGAATATTTTTCAACCATGGAAACAAAGAAATACTGTCACTTGCAACAACATGGATGTACCTGGAGGACATTATGCTAAGTGAAATAAGCCAGGCACAGAAAACATACTATATGATCTCACTTATATGTGGAATAAAAAAGGTAAATTCATAGAAGCAGAGAGTAGAAAGGTGGTTGCCACGGGCTGGGGTCAGGGGGAGGGAATAAGGAAATGCTGGTGAAAGGGTACAAACATAGTGTCATAAGATGAATAAGCTATGGAGATCTAATACAACATGACTGTAAATTAATAATACTGTATACTTGAAATTTACTAAGATTGTAGAACTCAAGTGTTTTTACTATACACACACACACATACACACAATGGTAAGTACAATGACATATCACCTCACACCTGGAAGAATGGCAATCATCAAGAAGACGTTGGGATAAGCACTGGGAAGAATGTCAAGAAAAGGTAATATTTATGCACTGTTGGTAGGATTGTAAATTGGTTCCACCACTAAGGAGAACAGTATGGAGGTTCTTCAAAAAACTATAACTACCATATACTCCAGAAATCCCCCTTTTGGGTATATATACAAAGGAAATCAAAAGGGGTTACCAAAAAGACATATGCACTCCCAAGTTTATTGCAGCATTATTCACAATAGTCAAGATATGAAAACAACCTAAGTGCCTGCCAATAGACGCATGCATAAATAAGTAAATAAGACTGCATTTTATAAATATATATATACATATATGTGCGGTGTGAATATATATGTGTATGTGTGTATATATGTGTGTGTGTGTGTGTGTGTGTGTGTGTGTGTGCGCATGTGAAATACCATTCAGCCATGAGAAAAAAGACATTCTGCCATTTGTAACAACATGGATAGACCTTGAGGATATTATGCTAAGTGAGATAAATCACACAGAAAGACAAATGCTATGTAATATCTCTTATATGTGAAATCTAAAAGAACTGAAATCATAAAAGCAGAAAGTAAAATGATAGTTACCAGAGACTGGGAGTGGGGGATGAGAAAGATGTTTAAGGGTACATACTTGCAACTAATAGATAAATAATTTTCTAAAATCCTAATACACAATACAGTGATTATAGATGACAAAACTATATTATAAATATTAAACTTGCTAAGGACTAGATCATAAATGTTCCCACCACTATAAGAATGATAATGATGTGATAGGATAGAGGTATTAGCAATGGCAATCGTGTTGCAATAGGAATGTATAAAATCAATATGTTATACACTTCAGGGGTAGAGGAAGATGGTGGTGGAGTAGGAAGACATTAGGCTTGCCTCGTTCCACAAAAACAACTAGTTAATTATCAAATAATTCTAAATACCCTGGAAATCAACCTGAAGACTGAAAGAACAAATTACACAACTAAAGGGAGAGAAGAGGTCACATCAAAGAAGGTGGTTCAGGAAGTACAGAGACATGCTTTAGGGGAGAAATGGATAATCAGTGCTGTGGAGGGGAGGGAGCTGTGGTTGCAGAGAAGGGCAAGAGAGAGAGGAGCACACTGGGGAATGCACAAGGAGAACATTTCCCCAAAGCCATATCTTGGAAAACAAGAAAGGCTGAATTTCATTAGTTCTTACAAGCAGCAGGGCTTAAAGTCTGGAGTTTTAAAGGTCAGCCAAATTGGCTGGGGTAGAGCTATGCTCCTGGAGAAAAGGCAAGCAAACACCCGAGGGGCAGACAACATAGAAGCAGTGATTTGAAGAAAACCAGGTACAAACCAGGGATGGGGGGGTGGAAGTAGAGGTGAGGGTAGGAGGGTGGGGAGAGAGTGGGGAGGTGGGAGGGTAGGGGAAGATTATTCGCTCCTCTAGCAGTGCTTCATTGGGAGGCAGCTTTCACAGAGATGCCTCTCTGGGAAGAAAGGAACTGGCTGGTGCCATTTCCCTCCCCTACCCCTCAGCATAAACAAAGATCCACAGGCACGAAGTAACCCAGCACCAGCATTGGCTGCCTAACTTGCTTACACCAAGACCCACCCTGCTGCACTCTGGCTGGACTGCCCTTCTCAGTC
>CM052901.1:52809481-52888991 GCA_028534135.1 Potos flavus
GACTGAGAAGGGCAGTCCAGCCAGAGTGCAGCAGGGTGGGTCTTGGTGTAAGCAAGTTAGGCAGCCAATGCTGGTGCTGGGTTACTTCGTGCCTGTGGATCTTTGTTTATGCTGAGGGGTAGGGGAGGGAAATGGCACCAGCCAGTTCCTTTCTTCCCAGAGAGGCATCTCTGTGAAAGCTGCCTCCCAATGAAGCACTCCAAGAGGAGTGAATAATTGCCCCCCACTTCCCTGGTTTGTACCAGGTGTTCTTCAAATCAGTTTTTGTACTGTCTAGCTCTGGTATTTACTTTCCTTTTCTCCAGGAGCAATGCAGTGCTTTCTTGACTCTATTCTGCCTAACCCAGCTGACCTTGAAAACTCCAGGCTTTAAGTCCTGCTGGTCGCAAGAACTCAATGAAATTCAGCAGCTCTCCTTTTCCAAGACCATGGCTTTTGTGGAAATGTTCTCCTTGTGCATGCTCCTGTGTGCTTCTCTCTCTCTCTCAGCCTTCTCCACAACTACATCTCTATTCCCTCTGCAACATCTGCTATCCCTTTCTCTTCTACATCACATATCCGTACTTACTACCTTCTTCAATGTGGTCTCTTCTCTCCCTTTAGTTGTGTAATTTGTTCTTTCAGTCTTCAGGTTGATTTCTGGGTTGTTTAGGATGATTTGATAGTTACCTAGTTTTGTTCATAGGATGAGACGAGCCTAGGGTCCTCTTACCCACTGACATCTTTCCTCTTTCCTCACCTTTTGTATCAATTTTTAATTTAAAGTCTTTTTGTCTACTATTAATGTAGCTACCCTAGATCTTTTTCAGTTTTTATTTACATGGGAGTCTTTGAAAAACTGTCTTCCAAATTGTCTGTACCATTTTGCATTCCCACCAGCAATGGGTAAGATTTCTTGTTTCTCCACATCCTTATCTGCATATGGTGTTGTCAGTATTTTAGAGTTTTGTCTTTCTAATATATGTAAAATGATGGTTTATTGTTTTACTTCATTGTTATTTTTTATTTTTATTCTTATTTTTAATTGATTTTTTCAATGCACCCATTTCAATTTTCTGTAATATATATATGATATATTTAAAAGATATATATATGATATCTTATAGAAAGATAATCTTACATAATCTTATAATCTTATTATAATCTTATATAAGAGATATAAAATTTAAGATATATATATAAATATATATATATGTATACACACACACAAAGTTTTTTTCATAGCGCTTACCCTTGGTAATACAATTAACATATTAACATTATAATAATTAAGTTCAAATAATTAATTTGAATCAATACCAGCTTACTATAACAGTATACTAAACTCTACTCTTTTTCAGCTCCAGTCCCCACTTTATGTTGGTAACTGTTTCATATTGCATCTTCGTATATTGTGTGCCTGTTAACATAGATTTATTATTATTATGGATTTATCTTTTATATCACATATTAAATAAAAGAAGTATAAACCAAAAATGCAATACTAATAGCTTTTATATTTACCTACGTAGTTACCTTTACCAGTATTCTTGATTCCTTTTAATGGTTTCAGTTATAGTTAGTGCCCTTTCATTTCTTCCTGCAGAACTCTGTCATTTCTTGAAGGACACTTCTACCAGTGATGAATTCTATCATTTTTTTATCTGTGAATATCTTATTTTATCCTTCACTTTTTGGAGAATAGTGTTGTATGTTATCAAATTCTTAATTGATAGATATTTTTCTTTCAATACTTTAAATATGGCATCTCACTGCCTTCTGGCCTCCATGGTTTCCAAGGAGCAATTAGATCTTAATCTTATTCTTATATGTGAAGTTGCTTATCTTTTCCTGCTTTTAAGATATTTCCTTTGTTTTTGGTTTTTTCAGTTTGATTATAATGTGTCTGATTGTGGATATCCTTTAGTTTATGCTATGTGTAGTTTATTGAGCTTCCTGGATGTTTAGATTCAGGTCTTTTAACAAATTTGTGGAGTTTTCAGTCATTTCTTCAAATATTCTTTGCTCCTCCTTTTCCTGCTCTCTTTCTAAACTCCCATAATGCATATGATATTATATTTGACAGTGCACTACAAGTCTCATGGGCTTTGTTCATTTTTCTGTCACTTTCTCAATTTGCTCTTCAGACTGGATAATTTAAGTCAATCTGTCTTCATATTCACCAATTCTTTCTTCTGCCTGCTTAAATCTGTTGTTGGATCCCTCTAGTAAATTTTTCATTTCATGATTCTCCTTTTCATCTCCAGGATATCTATTTGGTTCCCTTCTCTGTTTTGTATCTCTTCATTTATATATTCTATTTTCATTCTTCTGATCTTTTTAGTTCTTTATACACAGTTTCTTTTAGCTCTTTGAGCATCTTTAAGACAGTGCATTTAAAGTCTTTGTCTAGTAAATTATTGGCTGGGCTTCCTGGACAGTTTCTATTGATTTATTATTTTCCTATTTGTTTCTTTGTATGTCCTGTAATTTTTTGTTGTTGAAAAATATACATTTAGAATATTATAAAGTAGAACTCTAGAAATTAGATTCTCTACCTCTTTAGGGTTTGTTTTTGCTAACTGTTGTAAGTTGGTTTTGTTTGCTTCTTTAGTGATTTTTCTATATTAAAGAATGTTTTCTTTGTTATATGTGGTATCTAAAGTCTTTGTTTCTTAACCCTGTGGTCAGTCAGTTGTTTGATAAAGGCTTCATGAGTGTCTGGAGTCAGAAATAGAAAAGAAGAAAAATACACTTTCCCAGCCTTTGCAGATTAGCTCTGTGTTGGTCCAGTCCTTTACTCTTTCAACTCCTTCCATGCAGTTTATGTCTCTGCTTTAGTCTTTCCCTACTTTTTAAAAGCCTGAGGGCCAGTTAGAAGTGAAAGCTTAAGGTCTTCTCTGGCCTTTTCTGAGCAGGCATTCCACCCTGCATGTGTGTACCCTTCTTAATTCCATGGTACACAGGGCAGCTTTTAAATACTTATGATCCCACTTGTTTTGTTGATCTCTTCATTCCCATGCTTTTTATTCTGTTAATTGCCTGTCTCAAGTGTTGTCTTTTGCCCCAGGCTGCTGCATTCAATACCTGTGCCTATGAATACTTTCAGCAAAGGCCACCCAAGAAGGTGCCTCAGGCCTGGGAATGCTGAGTCAGATATACAGGGAAGCCTTTATGTTGGTCTTTGAAGGAGCTGTAAGACCATCAAGACTCACAACCACAATTCTTTGATAATAAGGTCTATATTGCTACCTCTGGCATTTGTAAAACTGCACCAGGCTATTCCCACAGCTCCTTCTGATCTTGGATGTGAAGAATGGTAAGAGGAAGTTTAAAATGCCACAGCATTCTCTTACCAAAAAGCAACAGCTCCTTTCTTCACTAACTTTACCCTCTTGATTGTTGTACATTTTTTATTAAATTACAGAATTCTGCAAAAGTTGATTCTAACAGTCTTTGCCACTTCATTTATAACTTCTTGGGGAAAGACAAAACCCTGGAATTCCCTACTCTACCATTTTCGGTGACCAACAGTGTCCATTTTGAGATTTAAAAAGGTCCAGGAAATAATTCTCAGAAGCTAGAAATCCTTCAAAAAGATTCAGAAGAAATGAACACTAATAAGGCGAAAAACCCAGAAGGAATATTTCCTGGAAACCAAGTTTCTAAATAAGTAAATAACCAGCTTCTGAACAAGCTGGAGGCCCAATAAAATATACCCATTTAAGCATATGTGCATGCCTATGTGAATCATGGTATTCTCATATCTAAAATAGTTTTGAAAGTCTCCCATATGCAAAACAGTTAAATGTATCACATCCGACTACTAAGATAACAAACCAAACATCTAAAATAACTCCAATAGTTCTTATACCTAGCTGATAATCAGAATCACCTACTGAGTTTTTAAAGTACAAATTCCTGTATCTTCACCCAGAGATTTGTTATATGAAGAGGACCCTATAATCTATATTTTTATTAGTTCCCTAGGTGGGTATTGAAATCATCCAGACTTGAGGATGGCTGCCTAAAAAGTAAAAGAATGGCCGGTATGAATAACTTTTTCAGAGGAGTAAATGAAATCTGGTGTGGCTAGTTTGCTCTGAACAAGGAGAACATAATGAGAAATGTATCTAGGTTCTGCATTTTAAATTCTATTCTCTGTCTAAAGTCTAAGAAACATCTAATGGAAAAAGTAGATATCAAATATATTCATTTTGACATTGAATACATTATTTTAAAACCATCCTATGAAACTTTGGGATTGCTATAATAAAGAATATTTTTAATTAAGACTTCTTTTATCCTAAAGTATTCTAAAACCTAGCCTTACTGAAAGGCTTACCTTTCTCAGAAAAATAATAAATAGCTGACAATAATTAAGTACTTATTATATACCAGACACCCAAGCACTTTACACATATTTTATCATTTAATTCCTGTAACAACCTTATAGCGTATATAATTTTATCCTCATTTTACAGGTGAGGAAACTGAGGCCCAGAGAGATTAAATAATTTGCTTAGGGCCACAGAACAAGTAAGTGGCAGAGCCACATTATTAGTACATGCCAAAGTAAATGTAATATATCACTACAATAAACTCCCCTCCCAAATGAGTCATTAATTAAAAGAGAACTTCCTATTGTAAGTGAACATTCATCTCGATAGACTCAATTTTCAACCTTCCCACTTTTCTTTTACAAGTCCTTTTGAGCTTTACTATCTAATTTGGAAGCCACTAGCCACATGTGGCTATTAAACACTTGAAAAATGGCATCTGAATTGAGATGTGCTGAAGCATAATGTACACACCAGCTTTCAAAAATTTCATACAAAAAAAGAATATAAAATATTAATAATTTTATGTATATAACATGTTGAAATGATGTTTCTGATATATTGGACTAAATAAAATATTAAAGTTAACTTCACTTGGTATTTTTTAAATTTTTGAAATGTTCTTCTTAGAACAATAAATTACATGCCTTGTATTATATTTTTGGTCAGCATTGTTGTAGAATTTCTTCTATGTCCTTCCTGCTATGTTTTTTGACCATCTCCATCTAGCCGCAAATTAGGATTATTCTAACATTCCCATTTTGGGAACCCTACAATATGCATCTGGTGAAAGGAATTATGAGGTATGCTTTGTTTTAACACTAATTATCTGTGATGAAATGTCCTTACATGTACTCCACATTTCCATACTTTTTCTCCATACCTAGTTGCAAAGAACCAGTAATTACATGAAAGAAAAAAGGAGAAACAGTGCAAAAATCTATTTGATGATAACTCCAAGTACTTAACTTCCCAGTAGTGAGCTAAAATTTGAAGGAACAAAGCAGGTGTATAATTACACACATCACCACATCACTATACAATCATGCATGGCAAGTTACCCATAGAATGACTGTGTACACTTATCCAAGAGATTCATGATAAAAGATTAATTTTGTAAAAGTTTATAATGACTCTTGTAACATTTCATTTTATTTATTTATTTCATTTCATTTCAATAACAGCTTTATTAAAGTATAGATTACATGCAATAAAACCCACCCATTGCAGGTATGTAGTTCAGTGATTTTCATAAATGGATAGAGTTGTACAATCATCAGCTGGTATAGTTATAAAACATTTCTATCACCCCCAAAAGTTTCTTCATGCCCATTTGCAGCACCTCACTTTTCCAGCCCTAGGCAACTACTGATCTGCTTTCTCTTTCTAAAACTTACCTTTTCTAGACATTCATACAAATGGAATTGAACAATATATACAGTCTTTTGTATCTGGCTTCTTCGCTGTGCATGTTTTTGAGTTTCATCCATGTTACAGCATTCTGTTAGAGTTCTTCAAAGAAACAAGATCAATAAAATGTATATAACTATGTAGAAAGGGATTTATTACAAGGGCTTAGCTTATATGATTACTGAGGTTAAGTCCCATGATCTGCCTTCTGCAAGCTGGAGGCCCAGGAAAGCCAGTGGTGTAATTTCAGAACCAGGGGAACCAATGGTGTAAGTTTTAGTCCAAGTCCAAAAGCCTGAGAACCAGGAGTACCAATGTCTGATTACAAAAGAAGATAGATATTTGAGGTCAATCAAACAACAAATTTGCCTTTCCTCTACATTTTTGTGCTATTCAGGCCCTCAAAGGATTGAATGATGCTCATGCCAAATCGGTGAGGGTAATCTTTACTGTCTGTTGCTTTAAATGCTAATCTATTCCAGAAATTCCCTCACTGACACACCCAGAAATAATGTTTTATCAGCTATCTGGGGATCCCTTAGCCTAGTCAAGTTGACACATAAAATTAAACATCACAAGCAATAATATTTTCATTTTATATGACTGACATATTCTTAGTCTCTTCCTTTAATAGTGAAAAAGGCAATATTACAAAGATCACTAGAGGAAAGGCAGAACTACCAAGATAAGTGCCCCCGTGTTTTATAATAAAGGCCCTTATTTTTTTCTTCAGAAGTATGTAACTTGTAAAAGGAAATTTTGCAAGGAAATTGTTTTTCCCTTAGGCTTATTGATCCTTACAGATTTCAGGAATATAAGGAACTTGAAAAGTCAAGTCCACTGTCTAACTAATATGAAAAAGTCCTCTACAACATTTCGAAGTGTGTGTAATGGGAAACTCAGTCCTTTCCAATGCTGCCAATCCATCATTGTCATAGTCATCATCATCATCATCATCAAAATCATCATTTTTTTCTTATATTGAGCTAAAATGTGTTGACCTGTAGCTTTTACCCATTGATTCTATTTCTGGCCACTGTTCTTGATCGTATAAACCAATCCCACTTGCACCATAACAGACATAAAATTACTTAAAGATAGCTGTTCTCCACCTGGAAACTTCACTGGTTTCCACTCATTTTTCTGTATACACATTGTCTCGTTCCAACATCTTCAAAGTGGTGAATAATTGCCTTCCCTGACCCACAAGTACTATAGCAAGTGGTCAAGCAAATGGTAGTTAGGACTTTCACTTTTTGCTTACCAGTGATTGTTCAGCTATAGGGATAGAAAGAGATATACCAAACAGCAATTTGTCAGCCACTCTTTAAGATTGGTCTCCCAACAACTCTGCTATCCTTCACTCCATTTTAAGGAGATGTTATTAACCCAACTCAGAGCCTAGTTCAACTGATTCAGTCATGCAACATGTATGTGCAAAATCGTAAATCCTAGGTTGACCCACCAAGGCTTCTTGTTTCCATTTCCATTTGTATTGTCAAAGTAGAGTGTGTGCTTCTTTCAATCATTCTTAACCAGGATTTTTTAACTGGAAAGGAAAAAAAAAAGTTAGTATCCATCTCTAGGCAGGTATATTATGAAAAAGAAGACATTACCTGGTCAGATTTTTGCACAAACAAAATAGAATCTTTTTTTTTAATTAACATATAATGTATTATTTGTTTCAGGGATATAGGTCTGTGATTCATCAGTCTTACACAATTCACAGCATTCACCATAGCACATACCCTCCCCAATGTCCATCACCCAGCCACCTCATCCCTCCCCCCACCTCCAGCAACCCTCAGTTTCTTTCCTGAGATTAGGAGTCTCTTATGGTGTGTCTCCCTCCCCAGTCCCATCTTGTTTCATTTTTTCCCTCCCTACTCCCCACGACCCCCAGCCCTGCCCCTCAAATTCCTCATATCAGAGAGATCATATGATAATTGCCTTTCTCTGATTGACTTATTTTGCTTAGCATAATACCCTCTAGTTCCATCCACATCATTGCAAATGGCAAGATTTCATTTCTCTTGATGGCTGCATAGTATTCCATTGTATATATACACCACATCTTCTTTTTCCATTCATCTGTTGATGGACATCTAGGCTCGTTCCAGAGTTTGGCTATTGTGGACATTGCTCCCATAAACATTGGGGAGCACATGCCCCTTCAGATCACTACCTTTGTATCTTTAGGGTAAATACCCAGTAGTGAGATTGCTGCGTCATAGGGTAGCTCTATTTTCAATTTTTGGAGGGACCTCCATACTGTTTTCCAGAGTGGCTGTATCAGCTTGCATTCCCACCAACAATGTAGGACGGTTCCCCTTTCTCCACATCCTCGTCAACACCTGTCATTTCCTGACTTGTTAATTTTAGCCATTCTGACTCATGTGAGGTGGTATCTCACTGTGGTTTTGATTTGTATTTCCCTGATGCCAAGTGATGTTGAGCACTTTTTCATGTATCTGTTGGCCATTTGGATGTCTTCATGGGAGAAATGTCTGTTCATGTCTTCTGCCCATTTCTTGATTGGAATATTTATTCTTTGGGTGTTGAGTTTGATAAGTTCTTTATAGATTTTGGATACTAGCCCTTTATCTGGTATGTCATTTGCAAATATCTTCTCCCATTCTGTTGATTGTCTTTTGGTTTTGTTGACTGTTTCCTTTGCTGTACAAAAGCTTTTTATCTTGATGAAGTCCCAATGGTTCATTTTTGCCCTTGCTTCCCTTGCCTTTGGCAGTTTCTAGGAAAAATTTGCTGCAGCTGAAGTCGAAGAGGTCGCTGCCTGTGTTCTCAAGGATTTTGATGTGTTACTGTCTCACATTGAAGTCTTTCATCCCAAAATAGAATAGTTTTAACAAAGTTCATTCAAATGATTGTTAAAAGGATAAATTTTTAAGACTCAATAAAAATAGACCTGGAAATGAAGAGAAAGAAGATGTATAGCTGATGAATGACTTAAGGAAATAGCCCCTAGAATATAGTATCATTCTCTATTTGGATTTTTTTCCCATTTTTCTGACCTTAAGTGTTTATCATTGTGTATGAAAACCATTTTTTAATTAAAAAATTTTTTCCCCAAATACTTTTATTTTATTTTTTCAGTGTTACAAGATTCATTGTTCCTGTATCACACCCAGTCTTCCATGCATTACGTGCCCTCCTCAATACCCACCACCAGGCTCACCCAACCCCCCACCCCTTCCCCTCCAAAACCTTCAGTTTGTTGTTGCTCAGAGTCCACACTCTCTCATGGTTCAAAATTTTTTTCTTTTCTTTTCTAGAGAGAGCGCACATGCAAGTGGGGGGGAGGGTAGAGGATGAAAGAGAGAATCCCAAGCAGGCTCCACACCCAGTGCGGAGCTCAATGCAGGGCTGGATCCCAGGATGCTGAGAACATGACCTGAGCCCAAATCAAGAGTGAGATGCTTAACCAACTGATCCACCCAAGCACCCCTGAAAACCATCTTAATTCAATAGTTTCTCAAGACTGAAAGCCATGCCTTATAGTTTCACTTTGCCTTAACACTTAGTATAAATGCTCAAAGATAGTGGTGACTAAAGACAGTTAGGCCTCACTTTGTTCAAATGACATTCTGAGCAAAAATTATGTATATATCACATAAGGCAGTGAAGAATGATTGGAGAAGGTATATATACAGTTCATGCAAAAAGCCCTGGAGGCTGGAATCTAGTCCCAGCTCTACCATTAACTTGCTCTGTGACCTTGGACAAATTATTTGATACAACTCTAGTCCTTTTTTTCCCAGCTGTAAGATGTGACAGATAAACTAGATAATCGCTAAAGTTTCTTCCAGTTCTGATACTCTACAAAATCATAGTTCAGATATAAGAAGAAGTGTTAATATTTATTTTATCCTTGCCTTGTGCTAGATACTATGTTAAACAGCAGTTACATGCATTAACTCATTTGAATCTCAAGTAACCTTGTAAGATAGGTAATGTTAGGGAAGTTAAGGAACTAAGGTCACAATGTGACTTCTAAAAGTTCTAAAAGTGAATTACATAAATTACATAAAATTACAAAAATTACATAAATTACATAAAAATCTAAAAGTGAATTACATAAAAGCCTATAAATTGAGCAACTTTCCCAGTCACATGAATTGTGACTAAGGTCACAAAATAGTGCAACTTGGTTTTTAACCCAGGCAGTTTGACTTCAGAGCTGCCATGCAACCTCCATGCTAAATTAACTCTAAATATATAAGAGAAGCTTGTTATTTAAAGATGTTCTCCAGTGAATACTTTGAGAAAATGAATGGTCATCTCCTAATTGATTGGCTTTTAAGCTCTTACATAGCTCAAGAATTTCCATTTGGTGGAATTTTTAAAAATCTGGTTACATCTGTGTTCATTGAGTGAGTACAAATTCTTAATTAACTCAGATTTAAGATGAAGAAAGATAGCAAAGGATGGGATTTAATCATCCTTGCCTTCCCTCATCTTAGCAGGCTGGTTGTTTTCCTAAAGTGTTATTCTACTGAATACAAGGCTCAAAAATGATGGTATGGAAAGATGGATTAGAAAAATGATGTTTTGGGGCACCTGGGTGGTGCAGTGGTTAAGCGTCTAACTCTTGGTTTGGGCTCGGGTCGTGATCTCAGGGTTGTGAGATCAAGCCTTGCATCAAGCTTCACGCTCAGCATGGAGTCCACCTAAAACTCTCTCTCCCTCTGCCCTTCCCCCTTCCATTCTCTTTCTCTCTCTCTCAAATAAATAAATAAATCTTAAAAAAGGAAAAGAAAACTGTTTTTAAATATCACTAATTTTCTCTTTTTTTTCACAGTGACTGTACTGAGCCCAGCAGAAAAAGGTAAGATAATGTAAATTGCATTGGTCAGAATTGTATCCCTCTTTCTATTTAAAAGTGAATTACATAAAAGCCTATAAATTGAGCAACTTTCCCAGGAATACTGAGTTGAGTGGAAAGTTTAGGATAACATTTTTCAGGAGGCATACCTGGAGCTTACCCAGAGATAAATCAGAACATATTTTCAGTGGCCCCTTTGGCTGTAGGACAGGAATTGGAAGTTACCAGTATTTATGATAAACACATAGGTAACCATGTTGTTGGCCATAGTGACCCTAGGCTCTTGCTTCATCACTGTTGTCCTAGGTACCTTCCCTTCCTCCACAATTCATTCCTTCTTAAAGGTGTGGAATAAGGGTACCACAAGGAAATTTAAAAGAATAAATCCTTCACCATCACAGTTGTAATATATTTACATATTTTTCTCCACTCTTCACCCCCATCTGTCTTAATCTGCAATTTATGCTACCACTGTGAAGAGACTGAGGAATTTTCCATTAAAAAATGTGTAAACTAAGCTGGAGTCTTAACAAACACAATCTCATATTATTTTTTCAGGCATAACCATAAGTATTTATGTAGCCACTTTATATAGCCACTTTTAATTCTCATTTCATGTGATTAACTGTTGAAATTCATTACATAATGTTTATATTATGCATTTCTGTTTTTTATTTGTTTTTTATTTTAATGCAAGTATACTTAACATAGAGTATTACATTAGTTTCAGATGTACAATATAGTGATTCACAATTCTATGCATTACTCAGTGCTCATCATAAGTGTATTCATTAATCGTCATCACCTATTTCACCATCCCCCAAACTAACTGCCCTCTGGTAACCACCAATTTGTTCTCTGTAGTTAAGAGTCTGTTTTTCGGTTTGTCTCTCTTCACCTTTTTTCCCTGTGCTTGTTTTGTTTCTTGATTCTTTCTTGTTTTGTTTCTTAAATTCCATGTATGAATGAAATCATATGGTATTTGTCCTTCTGTGACCAACTTACTTCACTTAGCATTATACTCTCTACCTCCATCCATTTTGTTGCAAATTTCAAGATTTAATTCTTTTCTGGAGCTGAGTAATATTTGATTGTATATATTTACCACATCTTCATCCATCAATGCACACTTGGGCTGCTTCTAATTTTGCCTATTATAAATAATGCTGCAATAAACATATGGGTGCATGTATCCCTTTCAATTACTGTTTTTGTATTTTTGAGGTAAGCACCCAGTAGTGCAATCACTGCATCATAGAGTAGTTCTATTTTTAATTTTTTGAGGAACCCCCATAATATTTTCACAGTGGCTGTACAAGTTTGCATTCTCACCAACAATGCAGGAGGGTTCCCCTTTCTCCATACCCTCACCAACACTTGTTGTTTCTTGTGATTTTGGTTTTAGCCATTCTGCAGGTGTGAGGTGATACTTCATTGTGGTTTTGATTTGCATTTCCCTGATGATAAGTGATGAGCATCTTTCATATGTCTTTTGACCATCTGGATGTCTTCTTTGGAAAAATGTCTGTGTATGACTTCTGCCCATTTCTTAATTGGATCATTTGTTTTAGGGGTGTTGAGCTGTATAAGTTCTTTACATGTTTTAGATACCAGCCCTTTATCTGATATATTATTTGCAAAAGTCGTCTCCCATTCTGTTGGTTGTCTTTTGGTTTTGTTGACTGTTTCTTTTGCTATGCAAAAGCTTTTTATCTTGATGAAGTCCCAATAGTTCTTTTTTGCCTTTGTTTCCCTTGCCTTTGGAGATGTGTCTGCAAAGCTGTGCTGCGGCCAAGGTCGAAGAGGTTTCTGCCTGTGTTCTCCTCTAGGATTTTGATGGATTTCTGTCTCTCATTGAGGTCTTTCATCCATTTCGAATTTATCTTTGTGTATGTGTGAGAGAATGGTTGAGTTTTATTCTTCTGCATGTGGCTGTCCAGTTTCCCCAACACCATTTGTTGAAGAGTCTTTTTTCCATTGGATATTCTATACTGCTTTGTTGAAGATTAGTTGACCATGAGTTGAGGGTCCATTTCTGGGTTCTCTGTTATGTTCCATTGATCTGTATATCTGTTTTGTACCAGTACCATACTGTCTTGATGATTACGGCTTTGTAATAGAGCTTGAAGTCCAGAATTGTGATGCCACCAGCTTTGGTTTTCTTTTTCAACATTCCTTTCACTATTCAGGGTCTTTCGTGGTTCTATACAAATTTTAAGATAGTGTTTGTTTTAGCTCTGTGGAAAATGCTGGTGGCATTTTGGTAGGGATTGCATTGAATGTGTAGATGGTTTAGAGTACTATAGACATTTTAATAATATTTGTTCTTCCAATCCATAAGCATGGACTTTCTTTCCATTTCTTTCTGTCCTCTTCAATTTCTTTCATCAGTGTTTTCTAGTTTTCAGAGTATAGGTCTTTCACCTCGTTGGTTAGGTTTATTCCTAGTCATCTTCTCATTTGGTTGCAGTTGTAAATAGAATTGTTTTCTGAATTTCTCTTTCTGCTGCTTCATTCTTGCTATATAGAAATGCAACAGATTTCTCTATGTTGATTTTGTATCCTGCAACTTTACTGAATTCACATATCAGTTCTAGCAGTTTTTTGTTGGAGTCTTTTGGGTTTTCTATATAGCACTTCATGTCATCTGCAAATAGTGAAAGTTTTACTTCTTCCTTGCCAATTTGGGTACAATTCTTTTCATTGTATGATTGCTGTGGCTAGGCCTTCCATTACTATGTTAAATAACAGTGATGAGAGCGGACATCCTTGTCTTCTTCCTCACTGTAGAGAAAAAGCTCTCAGTTTTTCCCTATTGAGGATAATATCAGTTGTGGGTTTTTCACATATGGCTTTTATGATGTTGAGGGATATTTTCTCTTAACCTACTTTGTTGAGTGTTTTTATCACGAATGGATGTTGTACTTTTTCAAATGCATTACCCTGATACCAAAGCCAGATAAGGACTCCACTAAAAAAGAGAGCTAGAAGCCAATATTCCTGATGTACATGGATGCAGAATTCCTCAGTAAGGGGTGCCTGGGTGGCTCAGTCATTAAGCGTCTGCCTTCAGCTCAGATCATGATCTCAGGGTCCTGGGATTGAGCCAAGCAACGGGCTCCCTGCTCAGCGGGAAACCTGCTTCTCCCTCTCCCACTCCCCCTGCTTGTGTTCCCTCTCACTGTCTCTCTCTGTCAAAATAAATAGATAAAACCTTTAAAAAAAAGAATTCCTCAATAAAATACTACCAAACCAAATCCAACAACATATTTAAAAATCATTCCTCACAGTCAAGTGGGATTTATTCCTTGGTTACAGGTGTGGTTCATCATGTGCAAATCAGTGTGTTATACCACATTAATAAAAGAATAAGAACCATATGATCATTTCAATAGATGCAGATAAAGCATTTGACAAATAAGCATTCATGCTATTAATCATTTAACAGAGGGATTGGCTATAGAGGCAACCGAGTAGAGTGGTGGGAAGACAGTAGAACATAGTAGTTAAAAGTATGGGTTCTGGAGCTATCCTCAATAAATTCTAGTCCTGGCACCACCACTTCCTAGTAAATTATTCAACCTTCTTGTGTCTACTCTATCATTTGTGGAATAGAAATACTAATACTACCTATTTCATAGAGTTACTGTGAAAATTTAATGAGCTCATACACGCAAAGGAGTTAGAACTGTGGTAAGTAAAGCCATACTGAGGTCTAACTAATATTTGCTACTATTATTATAGCCATAGAGCAAGTCTTGAGTTGTCTCTTATTCTCATGTATGGTTCCTTAGGTTAGAGATCACTTTATTTATGTATATAAACATAATATAAACATAATTTTCCACAATATACTTTCAAGACAAGTTGGGCTGGGGCTTTACTTAGGCTCTATCATAATAAGAATAATGACAATAATGTTATTTTTGGATACTATCATTTATTGTGTTGGGTATCCTGCTAAGTATTTTATGTACATTAAGTCCTTCAGTATTTACATAAATGCAGTGATATAGACACTCTTGTGTCCATTTTATTGTGAAGGAAACTGAAATTTAGAAAGGTTAACTAAATTATCCCAGGTCATCTAGCTAGTAAGTGGGAGAATTCAAACCCATAACTGTCTAACTTCAAAGTTCGCACTCTTAAGTAAACCTGCACTTGTCTTTTACTTTTCAATCTATAGCTTCCTTATTTGCTTAGTTGAGCTCCTTAATGAGAAACCTGATGCTCAATTGCTGTTTTATCTAGTGTCCAAAGTTCTATAACTTCATTTTATATATATTACCAGTGAACTCAATTGCACCAGTGTGGAGTGTCATTTGTAAGCTCAACTCGGTTCAGAGCCTTCCTAGTAGCATCAATCCAGTCAACGGGATTTGAATTCTTTAGATTATGTTACCACAATGTATGATTTCTTCTTCTTTTATCGACTATTTGACAAATCTCCACTCATACCTCCTCTCTGATAACCATCAGTTTGTTTTCTATAGTTAAGATACTGTTTCTTGGTTTATCTCTCTCTTTTCTTTTTGAATATTCTTTCCTGCTTTGTTAAAGATTAATTGATCATATAATTGTGGGTTTAATTCTGGGCTTTCTATTCTGTTCTGTTGATCTATGTGTCTATTTTTGTGCCAGTACCATACTGATTACTACAGCTTTATAATATAATTGAAGTCTGGAATTGTGATACCTCCAGTTTTGTTTTTCAAGATTATTTTGTATATTCAGGGTCTTTCGTGGTCATAATGTATGATTGTTTGTTTGTTTGTTTCAAGTTTTTATTTAAATTCCGGTTAGTTGACATACAGTGTAATATTAGTTTCATATGTAGAATTTAGTGATTCATCACTTATATACAACAACCAGGGCTCATCTCAACAAGTGCCCTTCTTAATACCCATCACCTGTTTAATCCATCCCCCTGCCCACCTCCCTTCCAGAAACCCTCAGTTTGTTCTCTATAGTTAAGAGTCTGTTTTATGTTTTGCCTCTCTTTTTTCCCCCATATCATCAGTTTTGTTTATCAAATTCCACATATGAGGAAATCATATGGTATTTATCTTTCTCTGAATGACTCATTTTGCTTAGCATAATTCATTCTAGCTCTATCCACATCATTGCAAATGGCAAGATTTCATTCTTTTTTTGTGTGTTAAGATCTCCTACAATTAATGTGTTCATATTAATACGACTCTTTATTTTGATTAACAGTTGGCTTATGTAGTTGGCTGCTCCCATATTGGGGGCATAAATATTTACAATTGTTAGATCTTCTTGGTGGATAAACCCTTTACGAATGATGTAGTGTCCTTCTGTATCTCTGACTACAGTCGTTAGCTTAAAGTCTAATTTATCTGATAGGAGAATCACTACCCCATCTTTCTTTTGAGCCCTGTTGGCCTGAAAGATGGTTCTCCATCCCTTCACTTTCAGTCTGGATGTATCTTTAGGTTCCAAATGTGTTTCTTGTAGACAGCATATGGACGGGTCCTATGATTTTATGCAGTCTGCAACCCTGTGCCATTTTATGGGAACATTTAGGCCATTCACCTTGAGAGTGATTATTGAAAGATAAGTTTTTATTGATATCATTTTGACTAAGAAGTCCGTGTTTCTATAGATTGTCTCTGTAAATTTCTGTTCTAAGTCACTCTTGGGTTCTTTCTTCTTTTATAGAATCCCCCTTAATATTTCTTGTAATCCCGGCTCGGTGGTCACATACTTTTTTAAACCTTGCTGGTCTTGGAAGCTTTTTATTTCTCCATCCATTTTGAATGTCAGCCTTGCTGGATAAAGTATTCTTGGCTGCATGTTCTTCTCATTTAGTGTCCTGAATATGTCTTGCCAGCCCTTTCTGGCTTGCCAGGTTTCTCTAGACAGGTCTGACGTTATTCTGATGGTCCTTCCTCTGTACATAAGGAATCTCTTCCCCCTAGCTGCCTTTAGGACCTCTTGTCTAAAA
Organism: Potos flavus; assembly: GCA_028534135.1. Taxonomy (NCBI): domain Eukaryota; kingdom Metazoa; phylum Chordata; class Mammalia; order Carnivora; family Procyonidae; genus Potos; species Potos flavus. The sequence continues at coordinate 52,826,022 of CM052901.1, forward strand.
TTATGATTCGTGAATTTTACAATTAAGTGTCTGGAGGTCTTTCTAGATTCGTTGATCTTGGGGGGTGTCCTTTCTGCCTCTAGGACACAAACACTTGTTCCATTCCCCTGATTAGGGAAATTTTCATCCAGAATTTGTTCAACTATATCTTCTAGTCTTCTCTCTTTCTCCACCCCCTCAGGGATCCCAATATTTCTGACATTGGAACGTTTCATGGCATCATTTATTTCCCTAATTCTGTTTTCATGGCTCCTAAGCTGTTTGTTTCAGGCCTCCTCCTGATCCTTCTTTTCTATCAGTTTGTGTTCTAGATCACTAATTCGATCTTCTGCCTTGGTTACCCTAGCTGTTAGAGTATTTAGATTAGATTGGATCTCACTGATAGTATTTTTTAGTACCACCAGATCAGCCCTCACTTCCACCCTTAGAGTTTCTATGTTGCCACTAATGGTCTTCTCCAACCTAGCCATTGCCTGGATAATTGTTACCCTGAATTCCCTTCCCGACATACTGTTTATGTCCATATCCAGTAGTTCTGTGGCAGAAGGCACAGTCTCTGAATTTTTCCTTTGTTGGGTGTTCCTCCTCCTAGTCATTTTGGTGAGAGGTAGTTGGGGGGATATATAGGTGAATATATCAATCATGATCTAGGCAAGGTGCACCCTGGAAAGTTTTGGAGCAATTGGAAGTTACCACCAAAAAGAAAGAAGAAAGAGAGAGAAAGAGAAAAAAAAGAGAAAACCCAGCCAAAATGAGCCCCAAAAGTAAGATTTATAAGGTACATAAACAAAAACAAACAAAAAGACTGACAAAAGTAAAAGACAAGAAAAAAAAGAAAAACCCAGCCAAAATGAACCCCAAGAATAAGATTTATATAGTATAAAAACAAACACAAACACACAGAAACAGTAACAGAAAAATAAGATGGGAAGATGGTTATAAAACCTCGATGTGGACAAGGAAGGTTATTTCAGTCCTTCCTGGGTAAATCTTGTTATCTTTGTTAAAGGACTCAACTTTCCAGAGATACAGGGAAATTAAAACTGGTTTATATATAGGGTTAGTATTGAATAGGGAAAAAGGATTACCTTGAAGCTTATATCTATATGTATAAAAAAAAAAGAAAAAGAAACACAGGTATATGTATGAAAAAAGTTCAAGTTAAAAGTTATTATGGAATATGTTGTATTAAACCTCTAGTTGTGATGGTAAGTAGGTTAAAAAAATTAAAAGAACAAGAATCATGAGAACGAATTTAAAAAAAAAAGAAAAAAGGAAGAAAAGTTGTATCTATGAAATATACAGGTTTGGGGGCAATACCAGGAGCTTAATATATTGTTTTCCCCTGATGTTGGGGTTTTACATTTTTATGAGGACCCTGTGGTGGTTGTCCTCTTGTTCTTTTGGCTTGTCTTCTGGGGGAAGGGCCTGCTGCGTTGTTTTTTAGTCAGTCTTGCTTGGGCTGAGTCACCCTGCCCCCTATCAAGGGGCTTGGCTCCGTGGAAACCAGTTTCTCAGGCTTTTGTTCTCTGGAGGTTTTTGTTCTTTGGCGGCTTTTGGCGGCTTTTTGGAGGATAAGAGTATAGAATCTGTCTGCACCCAGACCTCTGCCTCAGAGAGAAGCCTCAGTCTGCTCCCCTCTGGGGGGTCCAGAACACACAGACTCCCCCTCGGCAAACTCCGCTGCACACCGCAGCCTCCCACAGGTGATGTGCCCCCCAGCCACCATCTCAGTGGTCCTCCGAGGCCCCCGCTTGTCTCTGTACCCCATGCCACTAAAACCACAAGTGATATTGGTCTGGGCGAGTCTGAACCTGGGTGACTGCCATTGCTGGGACTGCTGTCTGGGGTCCATGCCCAAGCCCATTGCGCTCAATCCTGCAAAGGCGCAGGCCACTGAAGGCTATGGGCCAAGGGATCCCAACTGGAGTTCCTGCTGGGTTCTCTCAGGTGCAGGCGGGAGTGTGCTTGGACCCCACGGTCGCACAGGTCATGGAAGGCTTCAGGCAGAAGGATCCTGACTGGTGTTCACGCCGGGCTCTCTCAGGCGCAGGTGGGAGTACGCCCAGCCTGAGTGGTGGTGCAAGCTGCAGAATGCCATGGGCTCAAGGACCACAGACTGGACCCCCTGCCAGACTCTCTTTGGCACGGCGGTGACTGTCCTGGATCCGTGGGCTTAGGCCTGTGTCCGTGACCGCCCAATTCCACCAGTTGCCCCTTAAGATATTTTGCTCTTTTTGAATGCTTTTAACCAGTCTCCAAGTAAATGCTGGTCCCCAATCACAGGGCACTTCCGTATTTGGGTATTACTTTCCAATTACTTTCCAGCTTCTGGTGGCTCCCTCCCCCTTCTGTTTATCCTCCAATATCAGTCCAAGCGTTCCCACTCCGTGTTACCTCTCCACTGATGTCTTCTGCCCCTGTAGAGATCCAGAAGTGTATAATCTTACATCTCAGGCTGATTTCATGGGTGTTCAGAGTGTTCTGGTAGATATTTAGCTCACTTTAAGGGACCAGTTGAAACAGGGTCTCCTACTTCTCTGCCATCTTGCCCCTCCTCCCCTCTTTTTTGTGTCTGAGTGATATTCCATTGTAGATAAATACCACAACTTCTTTATCCATTTGGACAACTTTCTTACACCACATACGAAAACAAATTTAAAATGTGTGAAAGACCTAAATGCGAGACAGAAAACCATCAAAATCCTAGAGAACACAGACAACATTTTTGACATCGTCCATAGCATCTTCTTTCTAGATACGTCTCCAGAAGCAAGGGAAACAAAAGCAAATATGAACTATTGAGAGACTGTGAACTCTGAGCAACAGACTGAGGGTTTTGGAGGGGTGGGGGTGAGGGGTTGGGTGAGCCTGGTGGTGGGTATTGAGGAGGGCACATATTGCATGGAGCACTGGGTGTGGTACATGAACAATGAATCTTGTAACACTGAAAAAATAAAATAAAAGTATTTGGGGGAAAAAATGAACTATTAGAACTTCGTCAAGATAAAAAGCTTCTGCACAGTGAAGGAAACAATCAACAAAACTAAAAGGCAGCCTTTGGAATGGGAGAAGATACTTGCAAATGACATACCCGATAAAGTTTTAATATCTAAAATATATAAAGAACTTATCAAATTCAACACACAAAGAACAAATAATCTATTTACGAAATGGGCAGAAGTTATGAATAGTCATTTTTCATGTATGATGAAATTACAATGTATGATTTTAAAGCTCCTTCCTGACATTAGAATTCTCATTCCAAGTACTTATCTCCTGATAGCTCTCAAATTTATCAATATAATAGAAAATTAGATTTTGCTTCTTTTTTCTGCAGTGGGGCATAATGGGACAAAGCACAGGATTTAGGGACAGAAGATCTGAGTTGGACTTACAGCTCTATCATTTACTAGCTCTATGATTTTTAGTAAGTAACTCAACTTCTCTGACCCTCAATTTCTATAAAAGGGGGTGAGTTTAGTAACATGTTACAGATTTATTATAAGCTAGCAAGCATGAAATTATATGAAACTAGAAGTATACAGCAGTAAACTGCTTTGTAAATGTTAAGTATGAACGATCTCAGTTATAACATTTTTATGTCAGGGTTCTTAAAGACAGTGGGATAAATAAGCTGAAATTAGATTTGATTGTAACCAGAAGATTGAAAGTTAGACTTGTAAGGAACTAAAGATTAGAGTTGGTTACTAGGAGATGCCATGAAATTTATTTTTCAGGAAGTATTAGACACCCAAGTATCTGGCATGAATTGGTAAGCCTTGCCTAGAACCTGACCAATAGGCCTGATGAATATCTGTGGTCCCTTCTAACCCGATGAATTTGTGTCTTGTTTCAATTTATACTGCACTATTAAAGTAGTGTAGGAACTGCCAGCAGGAACATTTGGCATTGGCAAAAAAAATATTATTGCCAAATAAATGAAGACCTCAAATCACATAACCTTTTATTCAGTCTCCACAGCTTAAGAAAACCATAATCAAACATACTGCAAAAGTTTTTCCATTTCTTGTCTGCTTAATGGTTCTTTTACTGGGTTGAAGAACTCCCTTCAAATTTATAACCACCCAAAACCAATAGTTACTTTATTTAAAAATATCGTCCTTTAAATATAAAATAAAATAAAATAAGGTCCTTTGCAGTATAGAAGATGTGATTATATGTACACACACACATACATACACATGCAGTGGAATATTACTCAGTCATCAAAAAGAATGCAATCTTGCCATTGGCAATGATGTGGGTGGAACTAGAAGGCATTATGTTAAGTGAAATAAGTCAGTCAGAGAAAGACAAATACCATATGATTCCACATATATGTGGAATTTAAGACACAAAACAGATGAACATAGGGGAAGGGAAAGAAAAATAAAATAAGATGAAAACTGTGAGGAAGGCAAACCAAAAGAGATGCTGAACTCTAGGAAATAAACAGGGTTGCTTTAAAGAGGTAGTTGGGGAGAAGGGATAATTGGGTGATAGGCATTAAGGAGGGTACTTGATATAATGAGCACTGGGTGTTATATGCAATGACAAATCACTAAATTCTACCTCTGAAACTAGTAATTTATTTGAGAGAGAGAGAGAGAGAGAGAGGGCATGAGTGGGGGGGAGGGGCAGAGCAAGGAGAGGGAGAAGTAGAATTCCCACTGAGCAGGGAGCATAATGCCAGGCTCAATCCCAGGACTGGACTTGATCCCAGGAACCTGAGATCATGACCTGAGCTGAAGTCAGACGTTTACCTGACTGAGCCACCCAGGTGCTGCAATATATTCTTTTAGAAGTGGGTTAGCCTTTAAAGAGAGCTTCATTTGGTTCCCCAAATCCACATTATATAGTAATTTTACAATAATAAGTATAAAATAGTCTGTTATTAAGAACACTGAGATAAGTGCTCAAAACCTAATTGAAGATTTCCTATGCAGTATGAATGTGAGTATAATAGATCATACTGTGGCCCAAACTTTTTCCTCCCAGTGCCCTTTCAACTTTCTGATGTCTCATATATGGCCAATAAATCAAGATTAATATAGTCAAGAAGTGGACATAAAGCAAATATTCAACAATACATTGACAAAAAAAATACATTAACAGATCATTCACCATAGTCAAGTGGTGGGATTTATTCTGGGGATATAAGGATTTATATTTAATAATATATTTAATAATAGTATTTGCAAATCAATCAGTGTGATGCATTACATCAACAAAACAAAAGATACAAATCATATGATAATCTCAATAGATAGAGAAAATGCATTTGACAAAAATCAACATCCATTCATGATAAAAAGTCTCAACAAAGTGAATTTAGAGGGAACATCATACCTTAACATAGGAAAGGTATATATATGAAATATATATGAAATACCCACAGCTAACATCATACTCAGTGGTGAAAAATTGAGGGCTTTTCCTCTAAAATCAGGAACAAGACAAAGATGTTCACTCTTGCCACTTGTATTTAACATAGTACTGGAAGTCCTAGCCACAGCAATCTAGCAAGAAATAGAAATAAGATGCATCCATATTGGTAAGGGAGAAGTTAAATTGGCACTATTTGCAGATGATAAAATACAATATATAGAAAACCCTAAAGACTCCACCAAAAACTATCAGTAATTAGGGTGCCTAGGTGACTCAGATGGTTAAGTGTCCACCTTCAGCTCAGGTCATGATCCCAGGGTCCTGGGATCAAGTCCCGCGTTAGGCTCCCTTCTCAGCAGGGAGTCTGCTTCTTCCTCTCCCTCTGCTGCTCCCTCCTGCTTATGCTCTCTCTCTGTCAAATAAATGGATAAAATCTTAAAAAAAAAAAAAACTACCAGAAATAATAAATGAGTTCAATAAAGTTGCAGGACACAAAATAATACCAAGAAATTGATAGCATTTCTACGCACTAATAATGAAGTAGCAGAGAAATAAAATAATCCCATTTACAATTGCACCACGAAAAAAATACCAATAGAAAACTTAACCAAGGAGGTGAAAGACCTGTACTCTGAAAACTATAATACATTGATGAAAGAAATTGAAGGTGATACAAACAACTGGAAAAATATTTCATGCTCATGGATTGGAAGAATTAATATTGCTAAAATGTCTATACTACCTGAAGGAATTTACAGATTCAATGCTATTTTATCAAAATACCAACAGCATTTTTCACAGAACTAGAACAAATAATCCTAAAATTTGTGTGGAACCACAAAAGACCCCTAAATACCAAAAACCATCCTGAGAAAGAAGAACAAAGCTGGAAGTACCACAATTCCGTATTTCAAGTACTCCAGTATTTTAAGATACACTACACAGCTATAGTAATCCAAACAGTATGGTACTGGCATAAAAATAGACACATAGATCAATGGAACTAAAGAGACCCCAGAAACAAACCCACAGTTATATGGTCAATTAATCTATGAGGAAAAAGGCAAGACCGTACAATGAGGAAAAGACAGTCTCTTTATTAACTGGTTCTGGGAAAACTGGACAGCTGTGTGCAAAAAGAATGAAACTGGACTACGTTTTTACACCATAAACAAAAATAAACTCAAATTGGATTAAAGACCTAACTGTGAGACCTGAAACCATAAAATTCCTAGAAGAGAACATAGGCAGTAATTTATCTGGCATCAATCATAGCAATATGTTTCTAGGCATGTCTCCTGGGGCAAGGGAAACAAAAGTAAAAATATACTATTGGGAATATATCAAAATAAAAAAGCTTTTGCATAGTGAAGGAAACCATCAACAAAACAAAAAGGCAATCTACTAAATGGGAGAAGGTAATTTCAAATGATGTATCTGATAAGAGGTTAATATCTAAAATATAAAAAGAAACATCTGAACACCAGATATTTTTTTGGAAAGACAATCCAATTTAAAAATGGGCAGAAGACCTGAATAGACATTTTTCCAAAGAAAACATACAGATGACCCACAGACATATGAAAAGATGCTCAACATCACTCATCATCAGGGAAATGCAAATCAAAACTGCAAGGTATCACCTTACATCTGTCAGAATGGCTAAAATCAAAACCACAAGAAATAACAAGTGTTGGTGAGGATATGGAGAAAAAAGAACACTCATGAACTGTTGTTGGGAGTATAAATTGTTATAGCCATTGTGGAAAACAGTATGGAGGTTTAAAAAAAAAATAGAAATACCGTGTGATCCAATAATCTCACTAATTGGTATTTACCCAAAGAAAATGAAAATACTAATTTGAAAAGATTTACGCATGTTTATATGCATGTATATGCATATATGTTTACTGCAGATTTAATTACAATAAACAAGATATGGAAGCAAACTAAGTGTCTGTCAATTTACAAATGGATAAAAAAAAATAGTGTGTATATATACAATGGAAAATTATGCAGCCATGAAGGAAAGAATGAGATCTTGCTATTTGCAACCACATGGATGGACCCACAGAGTATTATGCTAAGTGAAATAAGTCAGACTGTGAAAGACAAATACCATATGATTTCACTCATATGTGGAATCTAACAAATCAAATGAATAAACAAAAAAAGAATCAGACATATAAATACAGAGAACAAAATGATGGTTGCCAGAGGGAAGGGGGTTCAAGGATGGGCAAAATGGATGAAGGAGAATGAGAGATACAAGCTTTCAGTTATGGAATGAATAAGTCACAGGGATAAAAAGTACAGCATAGAGAATATAGTAAATGATATTGTAATAACATTGTATGGGGACAGATGGTAGCTACACTTTTGGTGAGCATAGCATGATGTATAGAGAAGTTGAATCACTATGCTGCATACCTGAAACTAATCTAATGTGTGTCAACTATACTCAAATGAAAAAAAAATTAAAAAATAAAAAATAAAAATCTAGTGGTGTCTATTGTGTACTTGGTAAAAACTTTAAAAAGTAATTTTACCTGGTGGTGGGTATTAAGGAGGGCACATATTGCATGGAGCACTGGGTGTGGTGCATAATCAATGAATCTTGGAACACTGAAAAAAATAAAATGAAATTTAAATAAATAAATAAATAAAAAGTAATTTTGCTCCTTCACATTTTGACAAGTCTCTTTTGATATAGCTGCACCTAAATGTACCTTTCAATGCTGTTACTCCCCTGCTTTTATCCCTCCCCAGTGGCCTGAGCTAGAACTTACATGCTCCTGTATACTTCCCAATATGACTCTTGCAACAGTTTACTCCTTGGTGGGGGCATATATGGAGCCAAAATGATGAGTTCTATGTGTGTGAGGAAAGATCAGCAGAGCGCAGCCAATGCTATTTCAGAGTCATGATTTTGCTTCCTACCCTAGCTGCATACCACTTGGCACTGCTTTCTATCATACAGACTAGAATTCCCAATACATTTAAATATGGCTATAAGAAAAATGAAAATATTAGGCTGGGAAGTCAGAATAAATAGCTACCTATTATTCTAAATGTTAGAAAATCTAAAGTGAAAAGATAGCAAAGGAAAAGGCCCATTTTTGTGTGTTTATTTGTTTGTTTAGAGGTTGTTAGAGTCAATATTTTTATTATTACCTGTTAACAGACGGAGGGACTAGAGACTAAAAGATAACTAAGGTTGGAGAATCATAATACATTCTATTTCAGAGGTGCCTAAGTGGCTCAGTTGGTTAAGCATCTGACTCTTGATCTCAGCTCAGGTCATGATCTCAGGGTTGTGGGATTGAACCCAGTGTTGGGCTTCATGCTTAATGTGGAGTCTGCTTGAGATTCTCCCTTTCCCTCTGCCCTTCCCACTCCCCTCCGCTCATGCTCTCTAAAATAAATAAAATCTTTTTAAAAATACCATTTCAAATCCACTTGTGTGCCATCTACTGCTCTAATGTATCTTAGCTGTATCGATTCATTTACTTCTCATCATAGCCCTATGAAGTATTATCATATGCTCATTTATGGATGAAAAAACTGAGTATAGACTGTATTCATTTTTTAAGGCTGTCATAACAAATTATGACAAACATGGTGGCATAAAACAACCAAAATTTATTCTCAAATGGTTCTGGAGGGCAGCAGTGTGAAATTATGATATCTACGGACATGCTTCCTCCAGAGGCTTGAGGGAAGATACCAAATCTTATCTCTTCGAGCTCCCAATGGCTGCCTTTGTTCCTTGGCTTCTGAGCTGCATCACATCACCCCAGAAAAGACTCATTTTTAGATCTCTTTGGGGTTTTTTTTTGTCATGTTTATTGAGATATAATTTACATACAATAAGAATCGCTCTTTATAAATATACAAGTTGATGAGTTTTGACAAATATATACAGTGATGTAAAAACCACCACCATCAAGATAAAGAATATTTACATTATCCTCAAAATAACCCTCTTCCCCATTTACAAGCTGTCTTATCACTTTTCACCTTGGCAACCAATTATCTGTTTTCTCTTCATATACTTTTACCTTTCTCAGAATGTCCTATAAATTGAATCGTAACCCTTTGTATCTGGCTTTTTTCACTTAGTAATATGCATTTAAGGTTCATCCATGTCAGTGCATATATGAGTAGGTTTTTTTTATTTTTACTGCTGAGTAGTATTCTACATTATAGAGGTACCCCAATTTGCTTATTTATTCACAAATAAATGAGCATTTGGGTTGTTTCCAGTTTGGGGCTATTATATCAAGCTGATAAGAATATCCATGTACAGGCCTTCATGGAAATGTATGTTTTTATTTCTCTTGGATAAATATCTGAGAGTGGATTGCTAGGCTGTATGGTAATTGTATGTTTAACTTTCTAAGAAACTGCTAAACTGTTTTGCAAAGCAGTTCTACCATTTTGCATCCCCATCAGTGATATATGAGAGTTCCAGTCTTCTACATCCTCACTGTCACTTGGTGTTGTCAGGGATTTTAAACCATTTTATTGTGTATGATGTGGTATCTTCTTGTGGTTTTACTTTGCACTTATGTAACGATTAATAATAAGCATCTTTTCATGTGCTTATTTATCATCTCTCTATCTTCTTTTATGAAGTGTCTCAGTCTTCTACCTATTTTTTATTGAGTCTTCTGTCTTATTATTGAGCTGTAAGAGATCATTAAGTGTATAGATACCAGTCTATCTGTTTTTAAGCAAATATGATTCCTTTCCAGGGAGCAAAATTAGGAACAATAGGAGAGACTTACCAGGAGGCATATTTCTGCTTAATATGAGGAAGATGTGCCTAAAATCTAACAATAGAATGGGCTGCCCCAAGAATTAAGTTTCCCATTACTTCAGGTATTCGAACAAAAGCTGAATGAACATTATTAGCAATAGTGCAAAGCAGATTTATACATTTATACATCATGGAGACTGTTGATATAAATTGTGTCTAAGGACTTTTCCAAATCTAAAATTTTATATTAAAATAAATCAAGTCAACATTATATTAATGAGGTACAGAATTTATTGGTTGCATCAAAAAAAAGGAACTACATTCTGAGGGAACCAAGCTGGCATTGTAATAACCCCAGCCACTTTCCCAGCCAGTGAAAAATTGGCTTACAAATCCCTAGCTACTATGTAGAAAGTAGAGATTCTCTGTTCTGCTTTGGTGTCGACTATGAGTATCCCTGACAACATGGAGGCATTGAGCTATATTTAATCCAAATGTTACATACAGAATGGTGGCATCCCAACTATCCATTTTAAACAAGGTAAGTAGCCAAAGGTTATTCCCTAAGTGATGCTGCCCTGTGTACTTATTTATTTCCACAATCGATGAATCAATGAAATGTTAAGTAAGCATTTGATCAAAAAGAACACTGGAAACAAGCCACTTTCCTCTTTTTGAACGAAGCCATAGTGTGTCTTCCCCTGAAGTCTGTGTAGTTTTTACCACCTTGTCTCAGAAAACAAATCACTAAGACTTAAGAGGAAGGAAAGGAGAGGAAGAAAATTGATGTCAATTAAGTCCTAAGAGTATGTGACATACTTTTAAACATTTAAGTCAATTAGTTCTCACAACTTTGTCAGGCAAACTGATAAGGTTGTTTTTTCGTGTGTGTATACATATATCATGAGATCAGCAAAGTAAACCAGCTTCTCAAGGGCACATAGTTATTAAGTGGCAGATCTAGAGTTCAAACCCAAATAATCTGAATCCATATCCGTTGTAATTTTGCTTGGCATTTTAGTGCTCAAAACAGACCAAAGAGAGAGGCCTCTTCAGCACAGAAAAACAGAAGGGCTATAATCCAAGTTTATAAACACATATAGGCTATATATTTTGTTAGCTTTGTGTTGTTTCCAAATTCCAATATGCTGGGACTAGAAAGCTCTTTGTAACTGAAAAAATACTGAGTTTAAGACAATTAAAATGAAGCCCTGCTTTGCACAGGGACTGGCAAACTTATGAGACTCATTATATCCCAGAATTGGTATAAACTGTAGATATAATCAGCTTCATAAAAGGTTTATATAAATTGATAGATGGTAGATGCCTAATGGATAATTAAGGGAACATAAGATATTTGAGAGACAACCCTAACTTTTGAAATTGATATCAATAAGGAAAATCATGCTCTTTTAGAATGTGATGCCTATCTTGGCACTAGAATTTGATACTACCATCAGACAGATTCCTAAGGAGTAGCTGACTAAACTTTGAAAACTGCTCTTGGGGCGCCTGGGTGGCTCAGTCAGTTGAGTGTCCATCTGGTTCTTGGTTTTGGCTTAGGTCATGATCTCGGGGTTGTTGGATCGAACCCTGTGGCTGCACTCAGCACTGAATCTGCTTGGGATTCTCTCTCTCCTCTCCCTCTGCCCCTCCCCCTGCTCGTGCTCGCTCTCGCTCTCTCCCTCTCACTCTCGCCCCCTCTTTCTCTCTCAAATAAATAAACAAAATCTTTATAAAAAGAAAACAACTTGAGAAAATCTTATATTCTCCTGGTGCAGGGGGTAGCTAAATAATAGGAACAGCTCTTGGACAATTTTTGTGTTCTCATGAATTATCCTTAGCTCTTTGGCTACAATCTATGGGCCTCTAACCCCATTCTCTCCAAATACTCCTTCAAATAGCTGAGAGAGAAGGTACAACTCTTTGTTCAAGTTTTTAAGGCAGTGAAAGTAAATTAAGGCAGCGAATTCAAATATTAGAACCAAAACCGCATTGATAAGTGTCTCCTACTCAAAGAGAGAGATGACTGTCTCGCTGACAAATTTCCCTTTGATAATAATCTGGGAATTTCTGTCTTGAGCCAAAATGGTGATTTTGGTGAGGATTCTTTCAATTGCTAAAGCTACAGCTGCTGTTCCTATTTGAATGATGGTGTATAGTTAAAAGGTACACCCTCCTCCCCATTACCCAACCGTACCAACTCAAATGCTTTTAGTCATCAATTGATATAAAAGATATTATAGAAAATAGTATCTTTTTAAATGAAACACAGTTTTCAACAATAGCTTTTAAGAAAAGAGGTATGATGGATAATTGGCACAATAACAGCCTTAGCATTTACTTGTCTAAATATATATTAAAATTTCATTATTTTCCTCTCTTCCCCATTTTGGTGCTCTTCTTGCTGCATTTAGAGCAGCTTATCCTCTGCATTCATTCTTATTCCGACAAGAAAGTGTATGCATGTGCATACACACACACACACACACACACACACACAAAATCACTCATTTTCCATTAGTCCCGGGAGCAACAGATAAAAAGACATCCTGTTGGCAAAAGATGTTGCTAATAACAACTTTATGCTACTTCTACTGTGGTTTCAGATTCCATAATTTTTATCAAGATGTTTATGAATTATTATTTCAGGAAAAAAGTTCAAGTAGCTTTCTCATTTCAGAAGCTACTTCCATAATGGAATATTCACAGTGCAACACAGTGACTAAATTCAGAAAAACTATATGCCTAAGGATTTTCCTTGGCAGTTGGTCATGTTCCTTATAAGCAAAAGACTCTACCCTGCCTGTTTGCTTTAAAAAGATGTTTTCCTGTTTCATTCCAATGTCAATGAGTAGTGGCAGTTTAGGAATACTGTTCACAAGCTCTTTGATTTTTCTAGTGATCTGGAATCTTACTAGAGCATCACACTTAAAAAACTCATTGTCCCAACAGTTTATAAGAATAATTATAGTTATAAAATAATTATAAATATGTTTCTCATTTTTGAAAAGATTTTATTTATTTATTTGAGAGAGAGAGAGAGTGAGCACAAGCAGAAGGGAGAGGCAGAGGGAAAGAGAAAGGGAGAAGCAGACTTTCTGCTGAGCATAGAGCCCTATGTGGGACTTGATCCCAGGACCCCAGGATCATGACCCGAACTGAAGGCAGACACTTAAACAACTGAGCCACCCAGGTGTCCCTAAAGCTCTAGGCTTTAAGCCCTGCTGGTTGCATGAAGTCACAAAATTCAGCCCCTCTCATTTTCCAAGCCAATGGCTTTGGGGAAACCTTTTCTGTGCTTCCCTCTCTCTCTCTCCCTCTCCCTCTCCCTCCCCCTCTCTCTCTTCCTTCTCTATAACCACATCTCCCTTCCCTCCATAGCATCCACAATCCTTTTTCCCCTAAACTACATCTCCACACTTACTACCTCCTTTGATGTGGCCTCTTCTCTCCTTATAGTTCTGTAGTTTGTTCTGTCAGTCTTCTGGTCTATTTCTGAGCTATTTATGATGATTTGATTGTTATTTAGTTGTGTTCATGAGTTGAAATGAGCTTAGGGTCCTCCTACTCCACCACTATCTTCCCTCTTCCCTCTTCTCTATTAAGATGAAAAGACTTCTAGTTTGTGGGGTGATACATATGGAACTTCGATATCTTCACTCTGGTGTGACCTGAAACAACGAGGGAGATGACAGAGTATAACAGACCCTAGTAGGTACCTTAATTGAACCTGTGAAATAAGTGTTAGAGCAGATGATGTCCAAGGGCCCTTCTAACCACAGTCTTGCTCACTGTACCACCCCAACACTGATCACAGGACTTGGGGAGTCACAACCCAGTGAGTGGCCCTGTGGAATCTCCTGGTGCCTAGCCACAGAACAGGTGTGGGAGGTTGCATGGGTGGGGCAGTAAGCAGGAAGGTGTCAGTGGGTAGGTGGCTGGGAGTTCAGTGGGTTCAGTATGAGCAGGATCCCCATGCTCCCCTCATGTGAGTACTCTCCTTGTAGTTCTACCCTGCAATGTCTGGGCAAGCCTGTCCTGAATATCACCTGAGTGGCCCTGTGGAACCTTATGGTTCCCCTACATCAGAAAAAAAAAAAAAAATTTTTTTTTTTTTTTAATGGCAGTTTGACCTCATCTGCCAAAAGGCCTATGTTTGGGCCTAGCAATCCCACTTTAAGGAATTGACCATATAGATTTAGCATATGTGCCAATGACATATACAAAAGTTTTTATTACAGCATTATTTGTAGTAGCAAGAGAAGAGGAAAAACTAAATTTTCATCAGAAACACTTTGGTTAAATTATGGCACATTGATGCAATGAAAACCCATGCAATATTTTTAAAGAGAGCGAGGAAGCTTACTCTTTGCAAATTATATTAAATAGAATGATCTACAACTTATAGAAAATTAAAAAGAAATTGGCACAAAACTGTGTATAGAATACTATTTGTGTGAAAAAAAAACACACTGTTTCAGTGGTTTTATATGTATAAAATCCAAAAGGGTACAGAATGAAGTCATGAAACTAACATTTGTTGCTTCCAGGAAGGAAACTTGGTGGCTGAGGGACAGAGATGGAAGGGAAACTTTTCACCGTGTACTATTTTATGCCTTCAAAATTTGAATGTTGTGAATGTATTACCTTTCAAAAGAAATACAATGAAAAAAATTTTAATATTACAAAAATTCCCTATTTGTGTTCATATAGTCATATAAACACATAAAAATCAGAAGATTTGTAATGATACACACCAAATAGCAAAGAGGTATTAATGCCCTAGGAGGGGAGGTGGAAGGCTAGATGTATGTGTGTGGTAGATCTTACTTTTTACTTTAAATTGCTTGAATGTGAAAATGAGATTTCATAATTACACCAGTGAAGCACATAAAAAAAGGACTTGCACCATAAGACTAGAATCACTGGGCCAAGAGAGTACAGCTTTCTCAATTCAGCCATATATGTATAAGGCACTCAGTCCTATTAACTTGGTCTTGAGTCATCATTTCCTTGAGTCTTTCTGATTGATTGAGATAATAAAACCTTGCCACACGAGAACTCACAGTGAAACAGTAAGATGACTATCAGTCCTATAATGGCCTCTGTGGAGAATAGTGAAATTTTTAATATCAGAAGAGCTATCCAAGAGGCAAAGAATATGAAAAGATAAGCAGTGGAAGCAACTTTTACAACTATCACAGATACAACTCACATTTCAAAAGTATATAATCTGAAGACATTGTCATGTTTTATTAGTTTAACAAAGTTGAAAGTGACTGCTCTGTACGTAGTGACCTTAACAGTGTTGATGCTGTAAGTGAAAGTTCACTGTCATCTTTATATTAAGTTTAATAGTGTTTTTAATGTAAAATAAGGACTGCAGATTATTCCCCTACCAGCCTTCATCCTGGGATATGGCTCTAACCAGATGCAGTTATGCGGTCATGTGGAACCTTGCTTTCTAGTGCTGGGAAAGATGTCTCTAATTACTGGATTCAGTAAGTATGAATCCAGATTGCTTACAAAAAAATGAATGTGTAGTCTTTGAGGCTACTGAAATGAACTTGTAATTTATAGTCGGTAATCCTGTGTTTAAGACCTGGATACATTATATGGTAGCTGTATCACTTTGGATAATCAGCTATTCCTAATTGTTAACCAACTGTCCTTATCCTATTACCTGTTTCACAAAGTTATTGAAACAAAAAAATGAGATAATATTATGAAATCATGTTGTAAACTCTATAGCGTTGTGCAAATACTATCATTATCATCTTTTAGCACATACAATGACAGAGATAATGATTAAGTGGCTATGGTGGCTTCCCTCACATTGTCATAAAGAACATTTTCCCTTTAGTTTTAGAATAACATGGCAACTTTTAAAACATACAACTTCTGGAAGGTCTCACTGAATTTTTGGCACTGTAACTTATTTCTGTCACTTCATGGGGAAAGGTAAGAATTAACATTTTATAATAGTACTAGAAAATACTTGGTAATAAAACATGACAGAAATTTGTTGTTTAGCTTTATGTCTTTCTAAACTGCTAGAAATGGACAAAAAAGATAGTATAAACACTGATTTTTTTCTCTTAAATTTCAGTTGTCTACCTCATATTCTACCATGCCATCTTTGTGTTCTTTACCTGGACCTATTGGAAGTCTATATTTACACTCCCACAACAGCCAAATCAGAAGGTAAGAATCCTGGTTACTTCCTAAAGGCTAAAGAGACAGGAAAGGAGAAATGTAAAACAAAAACAAAAACAAAAACAAACCAAAACAAAACAAAACAAAAAAACAAGAAGGTGAGAAAAGAAGCAAATAGCCTTCATTTAAGGAGGAGAAATTCAGGGTAATTTTTAAAAAGGTCTCTTAATGATAAAAGTAAATTAAAGATAGGATAGTCTATAGAAGGATAATCTATTGCAAAATCACTGACCATGGATACTTTGGAGACTAAGAAACCACTATTTGAATTAGTGATATAATTATTTTTTTAAATTTTTATTTCAATTCAATTTAGTTAACATATACTATATTATTAGCTTTAGGAGTAAAATTTAGTGATTCATTAATAGCATATATCACCCAGTGCTCATTACATTAAATGCCCTCCTTAAGGCCCATCCCCCACCCACCTCCCCTCCAACAACCCTGTTTGTTTCCTATAGTTAAGAGATTCTTATAGTTTGTCTCGCTCTCTATTTTTATCTTATTTTCCCTTCCCTTCCTCTATTTTCGTCAGTTTTGTTTCTTAAATTCCACATACGAGTGAAATCATATGGTATTTGTCTTCCTCTGACGGACTTATTTTGCTTAGCATAATACCCTCTAGTTCCATCCACATCATTGCAAATGGTAAGATTTCATTCTTTATGATGGCTGAGTAGTATTCCAGTGTGTGTGTGTGTGTTTGCGTGTGTGTGTGTGTGTGTGTGTGTGTGTGTATGTACCACATCTTCTTTATCCATTCATTTATCAATGGACATCTGGGTTCTTTCCATATTTTGGCTATTGGGGACACTGCTGCTACAAACATTGGGGTGCATGTGCCCCTTCAAATCAATATTTTTGTATTCTTTGGATAAATACCTAGCAGTACAATTGCTGGGTAGTAGGGTAGTTCTATTTTTAACTTTTTGAGGAACCTCCATACTGTTCTCCAGAGGAGCTGCACCATTGTGCATTCCTCCAAAGCGTAAGAAAGTTCCCCTTTCTCTGCATCCTCACCAATATATGTTGTTTCTTGTGTTGTTAATTTTAGCCATTCTGACAGGTGTGAGGTGATATCTCATTGTGGTTTTGATTTGTATTTCCCTGATGCTGAAGGATGTTCAAAATTTTTTCATAATAGTCATTTGTATGTGTTCTTTGGAGAAATGTCTGTTCATGTCTTCTGCCCATTTCTTGACAGATTATTTATGGATGTTGAATTTGATGATTTCTTTATAGATTTTGGATACTAGCCCTTTATCTGAGATGTCATTTGTGAATATCTTCTCCCATTCTGTCCATTGTTTTTTGGTTTTGTTGTTTCCTTTACTGTGCAAAAGCTTTTTATCTTGATGAAATCCCAATAGTTCACTTTTGCTTTTGTTTCCTTTGTCTTTGGAGACCTGCCTAGCAAGAAGTTGCTGTAGCCAAGGTCAAAGAAGTTGCTGCCTGTGTTCTCCTCTAGGATTTTGATGGATTCCTGTCTCACATTTAGGTTTTTCATCCATTTTGAGTTTATTTTTGTGTATGGTATAAGAAGGTGGTCAAGTTTCATTCTTCTGCATGTGACTGTCCAATTTTCCCAGCACCATTTGTTAAAGAAACTGTTTTTTTTCAAATGGATAGTCTTTCCTGCTTCATCAAACATTAATTGACCATAGAGTTGAGGGTCCATTTCTGGATTCTCTATTCTGTTTCATTGATATATGTGTTTGTTTTTATGCCAGTACCATACTGTCTTGATGGTTACAGCTTTGTAATAGAGCTAGAAGTCTGGAATTATGATGCCACCAGCTTTGTTTTCCTTTTTCAATATTCCTTTGGCTATTTGGGGTCTTTTCTGGTTCCATACAAATTTTAAGATTGTTTGTTCCAACTGTGTGAAAAATGCTGGCAGTATTTTGGTAGGGATTGCACTGGATGTGCAGATTGCTTTGTGTAGCATACACATTTTAACAACATTTATTCTTCCAATCCATGAGCATGGAATGTTTTTCCATTTTTTTGTGTGTCTTCCTGAATTTCTTTCATAAGTGTTCTATAGTTTTCAGAGTACAGATCTTTTATCTCTTTGGTTAGGTTAATTCCTAATGGGTTTTGGTGCAATTCTAAGTGGGATCGATTCCTTGATTTCTCTGTCTGTCTCATCGTTAGTGTATAGAAATGCAACAGACTTCTGTGGGTTGATTTTATATCTTGCAACTTTGCTGAATTCCTGTATCAGTTCTAACAATTTTTGGGTAGTCTTTAGGGTTCTCTGGATAGACTCTCATGTCGTCTGTGAAGAGTGGAAGTTTGACTTCTTTGCCAGTTTGGATGCCTTCTATTTCTTTTTATTGTCTGATTGGTGAGGCTAGGACTTCCTGTACTATGTTGAACAACAGTGGTGAGAGTGGACATCCCTGTCATATTCCTGACCATAGGGCAAAAGCTCTGTTTCTCCCCATTGAGGATAATATATGCCCTGGGTCTTTTGTATATGCCTTTATGATGTTGAGGTATGTTCCCTCCATCCCTACATTTTGGAGAGTTTTTATCAAGAGAGGTTGCTGTATCTTGTCAAATGCTTTTTCTGCATCTATTGAGAGGATCATATGGGGTTCTCGTCCTTTCTTTTATTAATATGTTGTATCACAATGATTGATTTGCAGATGTTGAACTACTCCTGCAAGCCAGGAATAAATTCCACTGGGTCGCAGTGAAGAGTCCTTTTAATGTATTGTTGGATCCTATTAACTAGTATCTTGGTGAGAACTTTTGCATCCATGCTTATCAGGGATATTCTGTAATTCTCCTTTTTGGTGGGGTCTTTGTCTGGTTTTGAGATCAGGGTAATGCTGGCCTCATAGAATGAGTTTGGAAGTTTTCTTTCCATTTCCATTTTTTGGAAAAGTTTCAGATGAATAGGTATTAATTCTTTCAGTGTTTGGTAGAATTCCCTTGGGAGGCCATCTGGTCCTGGACTCTTGTTTCTTGGGAGATTTTTGATGACTGATTCAATTTCTTTCCTGGTTATGGGTCTGTTCAGGTTTTCTATTTCTTCCTGTTTCAGTTTTAGTAGTTTATATGTTTCTAGGAGTGCATCCATATTTTCCAGATTGCCTAATTTGTTGGCATATAATTGCTTAAAATATTCTCTTATAATTGTTTGTATTTCTTATAATATTCTCTTATATTTGCTTGTATTTCTTCAGTATTGGTTGTGATCTCTCCTCTTTCATTCATGATTTCATTTATTTAGGTCCTTTCTCTTTTCTTTTTGATATATCTGGCTAGGAGTTTATCAATATTATTAATTCTTTCAAAGAACCAGATCCTGGTTTCATTGATCTGTTCTACTGGCTTTTTTGTTGTTGTTGTTAATTTCTATATCTTTGATTTCTGCTCTAATCTTTAGTATTTTTCTTCTCCTGCTGGATTTAGGCTTTATTTGTTGTTCTTTTTCTAGCTCCTTTAGGTGTAAGGTTAGGTTGTATATGTGAGGCTTTTCGTGTTTCTTGAGAAAGGCCTGTATTGCTATATACTCCTTCTGCATCCCAAAGGTTCTGAACTGTCATGTTTTCATTTTTGTTTGCTTCCATGTGCTTTTTAATTGTTCTTTGATTTCCTGGTTGACCCACTCATTCTTTAGTAGGATGTTCATTAACATCCATGTATTTGTGGTCCTTCCTGTGATTGACTTCAAGTTTCATAGCATTGTGGTCTGAAAATATGTAGGGTATGAGCTCAGTTTTTTTGTACCAGTTGAGGTTTGATTTGTGACCCAGTCTGTCATCTGTTCTGGAGAATGTTCCATGTGTACTCAATAAAAATATGTGTTCTTCTGCTTTAGGATGAAATGCCCTGAATATATCTGTGAAGTCTACCTTGTTCAGTGTGTCGTTCAAAGCTCTTGTTTCCTTGTTGATCTTCTGCTTAAATGATCTGTCCATTGCTGTGAGTGGGGTGTTAATGTCCCCTACTATTATTGTATTATTATCAATGTGTTTCTTTAATTTAATTAATTGGTTTATATACTTGTCTGCTCCCAAGTTGGGGGCATAAATATTTGTACTTGTTAGATTCTCTCTATCACTACTTTTTGCCATCTTGGTTACTATGTTTCTTGGTGTGGACCTCCTTGGGTGATTTTACTGTGGAATCACTCTCTGCCTCCTGAATCTGAATTTCTGTTTTCTTCTCCAGATTCAAGAAACTTTAGGCTATTATTACCACAAATAAATTTTCTGCCTCTTTTCTCTCTCTTCTTCTGGGATATGTATAAATCAAATGTTATTACACTTCATAGCACCGCTGAGTTCCCTAAGTCTATTCTTATTTTGCACATTCTTTCATCTTACCTACTCAACTTGATTACTTTGTGTTATTCTCTCCTCCAGGTCACTGATTCATTCTTCTGCCTTATCTAGTCTACTATTTATTCCATCTAATATATTTTTAATTTCATGTTCTTCATTTCTGATTGGTTCTTTTATGTGCTTTTTATATATTTAATAAGAGTCTCACTGATGTCTTCCACTCTTCTCAAGTCCAGTGAGTACCTTTATAATCATTTCTTTAAACTCTCTATCAGGCATATGACTTATCTGTGTTTCATTTTGGTCTCTTACTGTAATTTTATTCTGTTATTTCATTTTGTCTTACTCTCTGTGTCCTTTTCTATGTGTTAAGAAAGACAGCTATGTCTCCTGCACTTTGAAAGTAATGGCCTTATGAAGAAAAGGTCCTGTAGTGCCCTACTGTGCAGTATCCCCTGTTCAGAACCTGGCACTGCAGGGATGTCTCCAATGTGTAATTTATACACCCTGCTGTTGTGGCTGAGCCATTTTTTCTCTCAGTCCAGTCATCCCCTTTGGCTCTCTTTGTTGTCAACAGTGTTTTCTCCCTGTGGTGTTAGTTGGGCAGTCTGGGGACACCTTGGGCTTAGTTAAGTCAGACCAGGCATTTGCCAGAGATGCAGTAGCAAATAACTGCAGGGTGCTGTCCTCATGTTGTCTCCTGAGAAGCTTTCATTGGTGAGCAAAGCCTGAAGTCGGACCAGTTGTCTGCCTCCAGCCCTCTTCTGGGTTCTCAGTCTGAGTGGTTTGTGTGATTATCTTTCCCTCTTTCCAAGGCAGGAGTCACTTTGGTGTGGTGCTGGCCACTGTAGGGGCTGCTTGCATACTCCCAGGCCTGTGACACCACCTTGTATGGGATCTGGCTGAGAGCATATTGGAGAGTGCACATCCACTGAAGCATAGTGTGGGGGGGTTGGTTGGTGGGGTGATGGTGCTAGCAAGCTTCGTGTGCCCCTGGTCTTCTGTGGGAGGGGCCCTGCAGTGACGGACTGAGATGGGCTGTCTGGAGGAGTGAATTGATAGAAGCACTGCATGGGGGGTTGAGGCGGCATTGCTAGCAATTTACAGTCCAATTCTAGGGCTGGGGAGGGAAATGGCGTCTGCCATTTCCTTTTTTCCTGGAGTTGTTTCCCTGTTAGTTCTCTCCCTCCAGCCCTTGCTCTGAGATTAGTAAATAACTCCCTCCCATAGGCTCCAGGCACCTTTCAGACTGCTGCTTCTATGCTGTAGCTCCACAGGCTGTTTATTGTGCTGTCTTTTTAAGGGTAGGGACTCAGTTTCTTCTTGCCCACCAGATCTCCCCAAGCTGAACCTGCTGATTTTTTAAAATTTCAGGTTATAAGTCCTGCTAGTTTTAAGAGCTCATGAAATTCAGCCCCTTTGGTTTTTAAATGCAAATATTATGGGAGTTTGTATTCCATGGGCAGACTTCCTAGATGCATATGCAGTCAATTAATCTTTAATAAAGTTGCCAAGGATACACAATGGGAAAATGATAATCTCTTTAATAAATGTGCTGGGGAAATTGGATAGTCACATCCAAAGGAAAGAAATTGGATCTTTACCTCAAAAAATTTATTTTAAATGAATTAATGACTTAAACAAAAGACCTGAAACCATAATAATCCTAAAAAGAATAGAAAAACAGGAAAACTCTTTGACATTGGTCTTGGCATAATATTTTGGATTTGACACTAAAGCCACACATAACAAAGGCAAAAATAAGCAAGTGGGACTACATCAAACTAAAAAGTTTCTGCATAGTAAAGGAAACAATCAATACAATCATAAGGCAATCTATGGAATCAGAGAAAATATTTGAAAATTACCCGATAAGCAGTTATTATATAAAATATATATGTAACTCATTTAACTCAATAGCAATAATAATAATAACCTTATTAAGAATGGTCAAAAGACCTGTATAGCTGTTTTTCAAAAGAACATGGAAATGGCACACAAGTATTTGAAAAGGTGCTCAACCTCGCTAATTGTCAGAAAAATGTGACTCAAAACCACAATGAGGGGCGCCTGGGTGGCTCAGTGGGTTAAAGCCCCTGCCTTCGGCTCAGGTCATGATCTCAGGGTCCTGGGATCGAGCCCTGCATCGGGCTCTCTGCTCGGCAGGGAGCCTGCTTTCCCCTCTCTCTCTGCCTGCCTCTCTGCCTACTTGTGATCTCTCCCTCTCTCTCTCAAATAAATAAATAAAATCTTTAAAAAAAAAAAAACCACAACGAGATATTACCTCACAACTGACAGGATGGCTGTTATCAAAAAGTCAAGGCATAAACGAGTGTTGGTAAGGATGTGGAGGAAAGGGAAACCTTGTTCACTGTTGGTGGGAATGTAAATTGCTACCACCATTATGGAAAATAGTATCAAGATTCCTCAGAAATTAGCAATAGAACTACCATATGATCAAGCAATCCCACTTCTGGTGTATAGCCAAAGGAAATGAAAACAGGTTGCTGAAGAGACATATGCACTCACACTATTTATAGTCATAAAGATATAGAAACAACCTATGTGTTCATCAGTGGATGAGTAGATAGAGAAAATATGGAATATATGTATAATTGAATCTTATTCAATCTTTCAAAATAAAGAAATCCTGCCATTTGCAACAACATGGATGTACCTAGAGGACATTATGCTAAGTGAAATAAGCCAGACACAGACAAGTGCTGCATGATCTCTCTTACATGTGGAATCTTCAAAAAAAAAAAAAAAAGAAAGTCAAACTCATAGTAATAGAGCATAATCGTGGTTATCAGGAACTGGGAAGTGGGAGGGGAAATGTTGGCAAAAATGTACAAAATTTCAGCTATAAAATGAATAAATTGTGGAGACCTAATGTACAGCATGGTGTCTATAATTAATAATAATGTATTAATAACGTATAATTAAAATACTAAGAGAATAATCTCAAGTGTACCACAACAAAAATAATAACTATGTAACTATGTGAGGTGGCAGATATGTTAATTAGCTTGACGTGGTAAACATTTCATAATTTATATGTGTATCAAAACATCACATTGCATATCTTAAATATATCCAGTTTTTATCTGCCAGTCATACCTCAGTAAGGCTGCAAAAAATAAAATGAATAAAATAAAATATTTAACCCACGAAAAAAGAGAGATGGAAATTACATATTGATAAGATAGTCAATTCATCAAGAACATGCTGCAGTTATGAACATAGAGTGCCCCAAAATATAGGAAGTAAAAACTGACAGCACTGAAGGAAAAAATACACAGTCCTACAATAATTGGAGATTTCAATAACCCATTTTCAATAATGGACAGAACACCTAGACAGAAGATCAATACCAAAATGAAGGATTTCATAACACTGTAAACCAACTAGATGTAATACACATGTACAAACACTCCACCCAAAAATAGAAGAGTACAAATTTTTCTCATGAGTGCACAGGACATCTTGTAGTATAGATCATATGTTAGGATGCAAAACAAGTCTCAATAAATTTAAAAGATTGTAATCATACAAAGGATCTTCTCTGACTTTAGTGGAATAAAACTAGAAATCAATAACTGAAAGAAAACTATAAATTCACAAATTTGTGAAATTGAACAACACTCTTAAACAACTAATGAATTAAATAAAAAATCACAAGAGAAATTTAAAAAATACTTTGAGATAAAATGAGAAAGAACATACCAAAAATTTTAGGATGCAAGAAAGCTGTATTTGAAAGAAAATTTATAGCTATAAATACTTACATTATAAAGGGAATAATATGCCAATTCAATATTCTTTACACCTTAAGGAATCAGAAAATGAAGAGCACGCTAACCCCAAAGTTAGCAGCAGTAAATAGGGACTGTTGGAACAGAGATAAAACCAACTAAGGAATAGAAAAACAGTAGAAATAATCAATAAGACCAAAATTGGGACTTTGAAAAGATCAACAAAATTAAGAAACTTTTAGCTAGACTGAACAAAGACAGAGAGAGAGGACATAGATTACTAATATCAGAAAAGAAAGTGGGACATTACTACAAACCTTATAGAAATAGAAAGAATTATAATAGTATGAAGGATTGCGTGCCAACAAATTCGAAACCTAGATGAAATGGAAAAATTCCTAGAAATATACAAACTACCAAAACTGACTAAAGAAGAAATTTTTAAAATTTTGAATATACCCAAAATAAGTAAAGTGGTTTACTAATCAAAAACCAATCAACAAAGAAAAGCTCAGGACCAGATGGTTTCACAGGTAAATTCAATCAGAAGAATAATTAACATGAGTCCTTCTCAAAATCTTCTGAGAGAGAGAGAGAGAGAAGTGAGGAACACATTCTCTAACCAGTGCAAGTAGGCGATACAAAAAAGTAAAATTACCTCTGTTCACAGATAGTATGGTCTTATATGTAGAAAACCCTAAAGATCCTTCCCAAAAATCTGTTAGAAGTAACAAATTGATTCAGCAAAATTGTGGGATACAAAATCAACACACAGCAAGCAGTTGCATTTCTATATACTAACAATGAATAATGAGAAAAATTAAGAAAACAGTTGCATTTACAGTATCATGAAAAAGAATAAAATAAAATACTCAGAAATAAACTTCATCAAGGAGGTGAAAATCTCAGTACACTGAAAACTAAAAACTTTTGCTAAAAGCAATTAGATACAAATAAATGGAAAGACAGCTCATGTTCATGGGTAGGAAAAACTAATGTTGTTAAGAATGTCATTACTGGGATGCCTGGATGGCTTAGTTGGTTAGGCAGCTGCCTTTGGCTCGGGTCATGATCCCAGGGTCCTGGGATCGAGTCCCACATCGGGCCTCTTGCTCGGCAGGGAGCCTGCTTCTCCCTCTGCCTGCTCTGCCTGCCGCTCCCCCTGCTTGTGCTCACTCTCTCTCTGACAAATAAATAAATAAATAAATCTTAAAAAAAAAAAAAAAGAATGTCATTACTACCCAGTCTACAGATATGTTGCAGTCTCTATCAAAATCCCAATATTTTTTGCATAAATAGAAAATTCCATCTTAAAATTCATATGAAATCTTAAGGGACCCCAAATAGCTAAAATAATCTTGAAAAAGAACAAAGTCACAGGTCTCATTTATTTATTTCTAAACTTACCACAGAGGTACAGTAATCAAAACAGTGTGCTACGGACACAAAGACTAATGGAACAGAAGTAAGAACCTACTAATAAATCCTCACATATATGGCCAGGTGACTTTTGAAAAGGGTATCAAGACCATTCAACAGGGGAAAGATGGTCTTTTCAACAAATGGTACTGGGAAAATTGGACATGCACATGCAAAATAATGAAGTTGGACTCTTACACCATATACAAAAATTAGCTCAAATGGAAAGCTACAGAACCTTTAGAAAAAAATACAGAGGGTGGTGCCTGGGTGGCTCAGTTGGTTAAACATCTGCCTTTGGCTCACGTCATGATCTCAGGGTCCTGGGACTGAGCCCAGCACTGGCCTCCCTGCTCAGCGGGGAGTCAGCTTCTCCCTCTTCTTCTGCTCCTCCACCCCTCAATTCATGCTCTCCTGCACGTGTGCTCTCTCTGTCTCTCAAATAAATAAATAAATAGCCTTTTGGAAAAAAACATAGGTAATAAGTTTCATGACACTGGATCTGGCAATGATTTCTTGGACATGACATCAAAAGCAGAGGAAACAAAAGTAAAAGTAAACTGGACTACATTAAAATTTAAACTTCTGGGCATCAAACCACAACCAACAGAGTGAAAAGGCAACCTATGGAATGGGAGAAAATGTTCATAAATTATATACTCAATAAATGTCAAGTATCCAGAATATATAAAGATTCTTACAACTCAACAACAAAAAGACAAACAACCCAACTAATAAATGGGCAAATGATTTGACTACACATTTCTCTAAAGAATATATGTCAATGGCCAACAAGCACATGAAAAGATGATTGGCATTAGTCAATAGAGAAATGTAAATCAAGACTATATTGAGATACTACTTCACACCCACTAGGAAGTCCAAAATATAAATACATACATATGTGCATACATACAAAAAAGAGAGAGAGAGAGAGAGAAGGAAGGGAGGGAGGGAAAGAGTAAGTGTTAATGTGGATGTGGGAAACTCTGAATCCTCATATATTGCTGCTGGGAATGTAAAATGGTACAGCTGGTGTGGAATATAGTTTTTCAGGTTCTCATAAAGTTAAACATAAAATTATCTTGTGACCCAGCAATTCTATTCCTAAGTATATAGTCAAATTAAAAACAAGTGTTCAAAAGTTATACACAATTGTTAATAGAGCACTAGTCACTATAGCCAAAAGATGGAAATGGAATTACTGATATATGCTGCAGCATGGATGAACCTTGAAAACTTTCTGCTAATTGAAAGACACCAGACACCAAAGACCACATATTGTTTGATACCATTTATATGCAATATCCAGAAAGGAAGGAAATCTAATGAGGCAGAAAGTAGATTAATGGTTGCCAGGATCTGGGGATGGGGGAAATAAGGAATTATTGCTTAATGCAATATGGGGTTTCCTTTTGAGGTGATGAAAATATTCTGGAAGTAGATAGTGGTGATGGCTGCCCAACACTGTGAATGAACCAAATGCCACTATGTACACTATGAAATGTGCATTTTAAAAATGAATTTTATGTTATGTGATTTTTAGCTCAATAGAAATAATTGTCCCCTCCACCCTATTTAGAAAGCTTATAGGCCAATAGAAAGGCTGAATGGTTGGGAATTTTCTAGGCCTAAACTCAGTGGGATGATGGTAAGATTTAGATACAAATTGCAAATGTCTAACACTTAAGACCACGTTTTCATCATTTTTAATTGGTAAAAAGAAAAGGTGAGTCTTTGGGGCCAATTTGATAGCCACGATATTCATTTCTCTAATACAAAATACATCCCAGTCTATCACCACTTGCCCACCTAAAATGTGTTTACTGGTTCATTGCATTCTAAACCTCAAAAAGGC
The DNA here is from genome assembly GCA_028534135.1 of Potos flavus. Taxonomy (NCBI): domain Eukaryota; kingdom Metazoa; phylum Chordata; class Mammalia; order Carnivora; family Procyonidae; genus Potos; species Potos flavus. The sequence goes on from CM052901.1 coordinate 52,853,730, forward strand.
TTGGTTAGTGCCAGAAATAGGGCATCCAAACATGACATCTTATTCCAATCCAAAACGTACTTGTTGAGTAACCACAAGGTTCTCATCACATATTAGCAGTAACAACTCTGCCTCTGCCTTTCAAGCAGGTGCAGTATGCCACACAAAAGTTATATTCCCCAGGACAGCCCCCAAATTAAAGGGCTGTCCCAAGTGCTAACTTTTAATTACCAAATTAAAAAGAATTGTTTAAAACTTTATACTAAAAACTAGAATAGCTAAAATTTAAAATGATAGTATCAGATATTTTTAAATGATTTAAGAAATTGGACTTGTAAAGGAAATTTTTAGTTACTTATTAGTCAGTACTTTTACACCAATCACATGAAGTAAGTATTATTTCCTCTATTTTACAGATGAAGAAACTTTGGTTGAGAGTGTCTGATTTTCCAAAGTGATTTTTTAACTATTAAGTGGAAGAGATGAGGTTTAAACCCCCAAAATCTGATCACAGATCCTTCTCTTTTTTACCTTTGCCTACCTTTTGGCCCAGACAGAAGAAAGCTTTCAAGTCTGTGTTACTCTGGAAAATTGTTGACATAATCTTTTGCAAGATTAGCCAAGTGTGATGCCAACATTGGCAATAAGCTTTATATCAGACTAAAAATTTCTGAAATAGTCAGAATACCCAAATTTCTACTGATTTGCAAGATTAGAATATAGTGTCACAAGCAGTCTCATCCAGCTTCTCTAAGAGTATAACGTATAAAAAAAAATACCTACCACTTAATGACAATCATAGTTAATCATCAACAGGGTCCTGGCAGCAAGGTATCATACATCTGTATGGAACATCATATTATGGTATAATGGAGTGGAAAGGGCACAAGTCTTGGAATCAGGTGAACTGGGTTTGGAGCTTAGTTTTGCTACATACTAGTTAGTGAGTATAACCATGGGCAAAGTACTTAATCTTGTTCAGTTTTCTTTATTTATAAAACAATACTACCTATCACATGGACTTATGAAGATTGAGATAAAAGCCAGATAAAATAATTAAGATAATTATGCTGAGAAAGTTATAAACCAAATTAATACCTAGACTTCAACGGTAGATAACAAATATTTTCCTCTAAATAGTTATTGTTGTTTTTAACGTTTTCTGTGAACCTTGGAAAATAAAGTCTTGCCTCTCACTTCTGCTTCTAGTTCCACTTGTCCTATTCAGACAAGGAACGCTATGAAAATGAAGAGAGACCTGAGGTCCAGAAGCAAATGCTCATCGATATGGCTAAAAAGCTACCAGTTTACACAAGAACTGGGAGTGGAGGTCAGTTCATCCAAAGTCACCTAGAGAAGCGGCAAGTCACCTTTTGAGATCGACAAAGACCTCCAAAAGGCTAAGTCATATTTTTCCACAGGCTCATCTGTATACCTAGCACTGAAGTCTACCACTAACATTTTGCTATGTTACTTTATCATGTATCTGTCTACAAATCCATCCCTCATCCATCATCCATCAAGCCATCTTATTTTTTCATACATTTCAAACTAAGTAGCCAATCTCCGTACACATCTGCCTAAATATTTTATCATTCTTTTTTGAGTGAAATTTGCATACAAAGACATAAATCTTAAGTTTTCCATTCATTGTTTTGACAAATGTACACATCTATGTAACTGAAATCTCTATAAACATTACCACATCCCCAGAAAGTTCTCTCATGCTCCTTCCCGTTCAGTCCCACCAACCACCACCAAGGCGACCACTATGCTGATAGTTTTCCATCTTAGACTAGTTTTACCAGCTCTAGAATTTTATATAAGTGTAATCATATAGTATGTACTGTTGTGTCTGGCTTCTTTTATTTAGCATGATATTTTGAGATTCATTCACATTGCTGTGTACTTTATTCCTTTTATTTCTGAGTAGTATTTCATTGTATGAATATATCATAGTTCATCCATTCACCAGTTGATGCACATTTGGTGTTTCCAGTGCTTAGCTATTGTGAGTAAATCTGCTATGAATATTCTTGTACAAGTGTTTGTGCAGAGATATGTCATCTTTCTTGGGTAAATGTCCACTATGTAGTTGTACTCTTAGTTTTCATCTGTATGACTAAAATAGTACTAGCTGAACCAGTTTTCCACCTTTCAAAATTTGAAAATCAAACCTCTTTTGACAAGTCATCCTAATGTTTCTAATAAGGAAGATTGTGTTTCAAGGCTTTGGGGATTATACTGTTAGACATTTATGTTCATCTATTTATCATTCATTTATTCAGTAATCATTTATTAAGATCCTATGTGGTAATTGGGAAAATTTTAGTATGGTCTGGGTATTAGACATTAAGGACTTATTATTAATTTTGTTAGAGCATCGATGGTATGGCGGTCATGATTTTTTAAAAGTCTTCATAATACTGAAATATGGTGAAAAGTAGACAGGAAATTATTTGTATAATTTCTCACAGTAGTTAACAGAATGATGTGATAGAATAGAGATTGGTTACAAACTAAAGGTATATGGGATGACTTGGACCTGAGATAAATTTTGTTCGATCTCTAACGTATCTTTAAAACTTTGTATTTGTTACTGATTTTTAACAATTAGAATATTTCCACATGAAAGTCTGTATTTCTGGCTTCTCCTGAAAACTCAGACTCTCTGGCAACATTCAGTATGCATTTTCACATGGCAAAAATTAGCTAAAGCTGAGTAGTAGCCACACTCTTTAAATAAGGCATGCATTCTCAGGTTCTCTCACAGTCTCCACCTGGCTGCTTCACTCTCTACTCTCTATTCTCTGGACACTTGAATCATTTGTTTGCAGCCCTATGATACAGAGAAGGCTTCTCTTAGGAAGTATCAATTAGTTTGAGATCTGAATAATAAAAACCAGCAGGAAGTAAAGAGCAGAGGGACTAGCATCCTAGGCAGAAGGTACTGCAAGTACAAAACGCCCTTATTCAGGAGCAAGCTTGCAATATTAGAAGAATAGCCAGCCAGCCATGTGACTGGAGTATAGCAGGTGGAGAGTGATACCAGTTAAAACTGAAGAGGCGAGCAGAGGCCAGATGATGCAGGCCATGGTAAGGAGTTTGGATTTTATTCTAATGGTATTGGAAGTCCATTGAAGGTTTTAAGTAAAAAGTGATAGAATCTAATTTACATTTTAATAGATCATCTGGCTATTCTGTAGAGAACATATTATGGGGAACAAGAATGAAAGCAGGGTAAATACTTAGGCATCTATTACAGTCATCTAAATGAGAGATAATGGTGGCTTAAACTAGGCAATGGCATTACTATATCTTTAAAAACATGCTGAATGAATTAAACATGCATGTCCCTCTCCCTTTTTCTTTGCCTTGTTTATAACCATACTTTTGTCATCCCCCTATTGCTAGACATAAACACAAACTGCTGAATTAGCAGTCCATTATGCTAAATCAATTGTATGTGCTTAATGTACACTTCAGTTATAATTATTATATGAGCTCAAATTATTCATGATTTTAGTTGTTTGACTTAATAATAATTACATTAAATGTAGTCATATTCTATTGACGAACAGAGAAAATGAGAAGAAAAAGAAAATGCCTTTCATTAAGGGAAATAAAGAAAGAAAAGAAGGAGAGGGCAGGAAGAGGGAGGGAGAATTTTTTTTTTAATGTCAGACTTAGAGTGAAGAGAACCCTGAATGAACTAAAGGGTCAGAAAAACTATAGTAGTCACAGTCCTGCCACTCACTTGCTGTGTGATCTTGTGTAAGTCACTTGATATGGCTCAAGTTTTCACTTCCTTCATCTGTGAAATGGTCAGTTGAATTAATTGTTTTTATATAGGAAAGTTGGAGTAAATAGAATCTAAATTATTTTCCCAAGATCACTCAAGCAGTTGACAGTTTAATTTGTTTTATAATACCAAATCTTACTATCAGATATCCAGATACAAAAACTTTCCCCTTTACCTTCAGCCCCCAAAAGGTGCCTTCAAGACTGATTTAACAGGGGAAAAAATACATACCACAGTTCTCTTCTGTGGTCTGCCTTTTTCTTGGTAACTCGAGATGAGCTTGACCACCTGTAATCAGTGTACAACAAATCATCCAAATAGGCTAGTAAGATATATGGTGTCATACTGAGTCCTAACCAATGCTAACTACCTTGTTTTTACTATAGCTGTTAGATTTTGTGACCGGTGCCATTTGATCAAGCCAGATCGCTGCCACCACTGCTCTGTCTGTGCCATGTAAGTGACATCCATATTTCCCCTGGGCTGAGCTTGGATAACAAAGTGACTGATCCGAGCATGTGACCATGCCTAGATAAGAGCATTTCCTTTCAATCATAATGAACACATGCCACACACCCTCTTGGAATGATGATGATTCAAACTATTCTAAAGATAGGAAAGAGATATAAAACCCCATTTTAAAAATAAATGTTCGAGATGCCTGGGTGGCTCAGTCAGTTGAGCATCTGACTCTTGATTTCGGCTCAGGTCATGATCTCAGGGTCCTTGGATGGAGCCCCATGTCAGGTTCCATGCTCAATGAGGAGTCTTCTTCTCCCCATCTCCCTCTGCCCTTCCCCTTGCTCACATTCTCCCTGTAAAATAAATAAATCTTTTTTAAAAAATTAAAAAATGGGGCACCTTGGTGCCTCAGTCAGTTAAGCATCTGCCTTCAGCTCAGGTCATAATCCCGGGGTCCTGGGATCGAGCCTCGCATCAAGCTCCCTGCTCAGTGGGGAGCTTGTTTCTCTCTCTACCTCTGCTGCCTGCCCTTTTTGTGTGCTCTCTCTGTCTCTCATGCTCTCTTTCAAATAAATAAATAAAATCTTTAAAAATAAATAAATAAGTAAAAAATTTAAAAATTAAAAAATAGTAATAAATGTTCTATTTCAGAACAGTTTTAGATTTATAGAATTATTGTGATGATAGTTCTTATATGTCCTACATCCAGTTTCCCCTATTATCAACATCTTACATTAATATGATACATTTGTTACAACTAATGAACCAACATCAATACATTATTTTTAATTGAAGTTAGTTAATTGGTTAGAATTCCTCAGTTTTTCTCTAGTGTTTTTTCTTTTCTAAGATCCCATCCAAGATACTATATTACATTTAGTTGGCATTTCTTCTCAGGCTCTTTTAGCTCTTGCAGTATCTCAGACTTTACTTGTTTTTGATAACCATGACAGTTTTTAGGATTTTAGGATTAATGATCAGGTATTTTGTAGAATATCCCTCAGATGGGATTTGTCTGATATTTTTCTCACAATTAGACTTGGGTACTGTATTTTGGGTAGGAAGAGCATAGAAGTAAATTACCATTATCATTGTATTGTATCAAGGGCACATATTATGAACATGACTTATCACTGTAATATTAATCACTGTAATATTAATCTTGATCATCTGGCTGAGGTAGTGTTTGTCAGATTTGTCTAATGTAAATTTACTCTTCCTCTGCTGCTTCCTTTACCCTTTAGAAGGAAGTCATTATGTATAGCCCAAACGAAAGGAATGGGAAATTATGCTCCCCCTCCTTGAACGCAGAATATCTACATAAGTTTTTGAAATTCTTCTGCATGGGAGATTTGTCTCTTCTCCCTTATTTGTTTGTTTGTTTCTTTATTTTTTTATTATTCATATAAGTATATAGGCATGGATAATCACTTTATATTTTAGGTTATACCTCAGTACCACTTTATTTTGTTACTTAAATTATTCCAGCTTTGTAAAGTCATGTCTTTATGTTAATATAGTCTTCATGTCCTTCTTCTTGGGTGTATGTTCCACCCATATTTCTCTTATTGATTGGAAGAGATCTGTCAAAAGATCAGAAATACCCAAGTAAAACAAATACATCACCAGAGTAGTAATTAGTAATTTTTTTTATTTTTTTAAAGATTTTACTGATTTATTTGAGAGAGAGAGAGAGCACAAGCAGGGGAGGGACAGAGGGAAAGAGAGAGGTAGGCTCCTGGCTGAGCAGGGAGCCTGACACGGGACTCGATCCCAGGATCCCGGGATCATGACCTGAGCTGAAGGCAGACAATCGACTGAGCCACCCAGGGGTTCCTAATTAGTAAAATTTTATTGTGTACACACCAAAAAGACAGCTTCCAAACCAGGAGCACTCAAACCAAAACATAAAATGAGGCTTGAGATATATTGTTATAAAACAGCTTATATAGTAAGAAAACAAGGCCTTTTTATTCTTCACAGTGATTAGTTAGAATATTCAGAATTTTCATAAATGATAGAGAATTGGTCAGTTGTTACTTTATATCAACCTTAGAAAACAGTTTAAATTTTACAAATGATTTCCAGAAGCATAAGCAAGAAATGACCCAGCTCAAGTCAGACGAATAAAATAAGCTAAATTAAGCTTTGTTTGTATGACTAAACTGGTTTTGTCAGCTTGGGAAATTTTCAAGGATGGTCTCCATTTGTCTTTTATTTTAACAGAGTGTAGTCATGTTTTCTTCTGTACTTTTATTAATCTGTATTTTGAGCAAAATGAGGGGAGATATCTTAGACTTCTAGACATGTAACTTGCAGCCAGCATAATCCTAAAAGTGTTGTGATTGGCTCATCCTAGAAATAACTGAGAACAAAATACTTTTGCAGTAGCTTATAGTGGAAATCTAGGAATGAGTGTACTGGTACCATGTTAAAATACTGGTGAGACTCGAGTTCAATTATGAGGTGTTACTTCATTTCCATAGCTCTGCTTATCACACTGTATTTTGTTTCTTTTGTAGGTGTGTATTAAAAATGGACCATCACTGTCCTTGGTATGTCCCTTTGATTCATTTCTTTACTCTGAAAGGGCCAAAGTTGCTCAAAATGACTACTTTCCTAAGCATAGTTGTAACATGTTTGTTTCTCTAACCATAAATCACTGGGTCTTGTACGTACATGGGGGACAGGGGAGGCATAACATTTTAAAGCAAAAATAAATATACCACCGAAAGTATGGTAGTGAATTCCTGGGCTCATAAAACTAATGGTCTTTTGTCTATTGGCTTTAGTAATTGGGTGTAGTAATGAAATCAAACACAAACAGTTCTCTTCTTTGACATCGTAAAATTCAGTTCTGTTTTTAGTTGTCTTGATATTTGAAATATTCTAGATTGTTAACTTCAGCAATTCTTCTCCAAATTTTGAATGTCTGACCTAGAGAACCAGTCTGAAACCATCTAACTACAGAGAACATACCACTCTGTACTAAGTGTAGCTGTTTAGATTGTAATAGGTTTTTAGCATCGAAGATTCAGGTTTTCTTGGGTGGATCAGGAACCAGTCCAGAACTATTAAGTAGGCCAGGTGTCTCTATGCCTGTAAATGAAAAGAGAAACAAGTGAGACATGAAATTGTTTTTCCAGTCTGTTCCTATTAAGGGACTTCTATTTCTGTTGAGTTTTTATGCAACACATAATGAAGCAGCAGGAGTAACGTACTTCCATTGCTTTGTTCACTTATATATCTGTGTGTTCTCAATCAATGGACCCTGATTTCAAATTACTTTTTCTTTCTTTTTTTTTTAGGGTTAATAATTGCATTGGATTCTCCAACTACAAATTCTTTCTTCAGTTCTTAGCTTATTCTGTTCTCTACTGCCTGTACATTGCTACAACAGTCTTCAACTATTTCATCAAATACTGGAGAGTAAGTTAAATAACCCTGAAAGCTCACCCCCAAAACACACACCTACTCCAATCTGTGACGTTTTCCAACTTTTCTTTTTACATTTTGAAATAGCTAATACTCAGGTAACCAGAAAGGAAGGCACCAAAAACAAGTTTCCCTTAGAAATCTCAGAATATTCTGAGATTTAGGAGTTTGTTATTTAAGGATTCTGCTTAAACAAATTTCTGTCATACATGAGAATCTTGTTAAGATCTTTAAGAACCTAACCTCTTGACTCTTAGTGATTCTTTGCAATGTACTTATCTAGTCAAGTTTAAAAAATCCACTTCTTACCAATTATAGAAAAATGTTGAAACTAATTTTAAATCTCTAGTTTCCTAAGAAAAAGGCTAACAAAATATTCCCTCATTGTCAGAAAATACTTTCTCACTTCCTGTTCAAAGGAGAGTTGCAAAATTCCTACTGGACAGAAAGATTCATTGACTCATCTTCACACATGACCAAGATGAAATGGAGAGTCTTATTTGAAATTTGTATGACAAACGCTGGGTTGGGAATTAGGAAAACTGAGTTCTAATACTGGCTCTGTTACCTGCTTCACTGGCTCATTGCCAAGATCAAATGAAACATATGTTGAAAATACTTTTCAACATATATATATATATATATATATATATATATATATATATATATATACACATATATATATATAATGCTATATTTTCAACATATGATTTTGATGATTATAGTGAAATCTAAAAGAGAATTTCACATTTCTTCTACTTGAAGATTTCAGCCATATCCCATCTATTTCCAAAAGAATTGAAGGCAGATTTTTACTTTATGTATGTGTGTGAGCTCTGGCAACAGTATAGTGAATTTTTTTATTTCATGTCAATGGACTCCAGAAGATATCCCTTCCCCACAATTCCAGTACAGTAGTTAAAATATCATAACCTTCCATGATGAGGTTTGTCCAAACTGAACCTAAATAGCAAAAGACATATGTGAGCAGAGCTATTAGTTATTACTGTAGGAATTGTACAGGAGCCCATATAATAGGAATATCTCACGTCAAGTGAAGAGGTAAAGCAACAGGGAAAGAATGTGACTTCTGTGACCAGACTAAAGATTATAATAAACTGAAGAACAAAGGAGAAAGACAGGCAGTGAGAACCTAAATACCTGAGAATAGTTAAATTATTAATTAGTGCTTCAATCCCAACTAGTGTAGAAAATACAGGATAAAAAAGTATAGTGATATGTGCTTTCCATTTTCCCAACTTTCTTAATCAATTCAGATATTTAATAACTTTAAGAATCAGAAATTATAGGGTGCCTGGGTGGCTCAGTCTGTTAAGCATCTGCCTTCACCTCAGGTCATGATCCCAGCGTCCTGGGATCAAGTCTCACATCATCGGGCTCTTTGCTCAGCAGGGAGCCTGCTTCTCCCTCTGCCCCTTCCCCTGCTCATGCTTGCTCTTTTTCTCTCTCTCTGACAAATAAATAAAATCTTTTAAAAAAAATCTTCAACTCCGAGATATAAAAGTATAAGCAGAAATGAAATTTTCTCATAAATTTTCCCCAAATATAAAATGTTTCATTATCTTGGATCTCTTCTTTGGCTCCTTTCTACATCACAGTATCTCTTATCTATTGTTCAGGTTTTCCATGAGCTGTTTGGCATCCCATTCACACACTGAGCTACCACCCTGAATGTAAAGAAAATCTGTTGTATCCAATTCAGCAGGAAAACTGTCAGCCTTGGTTTTCACTACAGACCTTACTTGGTCTTCAACACAGTAGGCTAGTGTTTAAGAACTCATAACACAGTAAACAATGTTGCATTTTACACATTTTGCCTTGGCCCTCCAAGTCAGTCAATCATCAAATACCACAGTGCCATCCAGGTGCTGTATGCGTTTTTTTTTTCACTCTCGAAATATAATATTTGGATGTGAATTAATTACCAAAAATATGCCAGTATTCAGAAGCATAGGGTGAACATAGCCTTGTCCTTTTCCTATTCCCTTCTTTTTTCTCTACAGTAGATTAGCTCATGCCTAACAAATGAGACATAAGAAAACCTGTCTTGGCTTGCTCTCATAATGAAAAGGGCATTGACAATTCAGAAAAATGCTTCTTTGCAGTCTCTCCAGTCAGAAAGCACTTTGGGGTGGTTTAGAGATGGCTTTCTCAGTTTAAATTGAGTTTCACCTTAAAATAAAAAGTAAACACTGCCATGTATTTTAAAAACCATGTTATCAAGGTGACTAGCAGTTCTCCTAAGAAGAGCAACCTCCGTTTGTATGACACTTTACCTTTTTCAAAGCACTTTCATATCTATTATCTCATCTTCTCCTCACCACAACCTTATAAAGTACACAAAACAGGAATTGTTAGTCTCATTTAAAAATGATAAAACTGAGGCTCATAGTAGTTAAGTGACTTGCTCAGGATCATTCAGCTTTAAGTTTCAAAATAAGGACTGGAAGCTATCTGACCCTAAACCCAGAGATCTTAAACACTATACCATATTATACTTCCCATTATGGTCCTGCTATGGAGAAGCTATAGCTCCTTTGGAATAAAGAATTTAGAACACAATCATCAGTCATGTTTTTCCTCTATACATTAACTTGAAGAGTAGCTACTTTGATAGGAAATTTATCTTTTGCCTTATGATAAAAGTAGTAATGTACACCTTCCACACTGGGCCATGAATCTCCTCACAGAGACTATGAATTATTTTAGAACCAAGATAGTGGTAGTATTCTACCAGTATTCCCCTGAAGGTAATTTCGAACATAGGGCCATCCGACCTCTTCTAACAAAAAAAAAAAAAAAAAAAAAGAGGGGGCGGGAAGACTTTATCAAGAGATATCCTTTAGCAGACAAAAGACAGTTCTACAAGAGTAATTAGGGGAGGGAAAGACTTCCAGCTTAGCTACGCAGGGTGTGAACTGACTTTCTATCAGCCCCTCTTGCCTAGACATTTCCTATTGCCCATTTAAACATGAAAGATAAGAAGTAAAATAAATGTAAGCTTTAAAAGCTTTAACAAACATACTCAAAAAGTGGAGATTATGAAAGCAAAAACCCAGCTAGGCAAAAACCACTACAAAACAATACATAAATTTTTTTCTATAAACTCAAAACAAAACAAACAGAAGCCAATCAAATTCAGTTTGGGTGCTGAGGCCAAGATTTTATGGAGGGATCATTTCAGAAAGGAGCTTCAGGTGAAGTTTTCTGAAGGTTGAAGTCCTTGAGGTAACTATGTCCTGGGGTACTCTGCCCCCATGCAAATTTTACCCAGACTACTTGTCAGCTGAAAACATCTGACTGACTGACTTCCCCTTATCTTCATCCTTCAAACATATATACTTTGAAAAATCTCCAATATTTCCTTATATCAAAATGAATAAAAATCTTCTCTAAGAAAAAAATCTGTGCTATCTGAATTTTCCAAGTGTTTCCAAATTTTAATTTTTTCCTTCCAAACTGAAGTAGAACCAGATCCTAATGTTAACATCTACTTCAATCAAGAATCACCTTTAATTTTACTGCTCAAGAGCATTTGGAAACACTTTAATGCAATTCATCATGCCAAAACAATGATCAGCACAGGAAAGGGGGGAATAAAAAACTTCTCTCAACTGCTCACTCCGAAACTGAAAATGTCTTCTAAAGTTCTCTTCAGAAGATAAAATGTTATACAGTATGCATGCTGGTTTAGGGCTGAATGTAAAAAAAGAAAACTGGCACCACATGGAAAATAAGATGTCCCAGATAACTATAAAAGTCTTTAGCTACCTACTTTTACAGTTTCCTGTCAAATCCCACTTGATTTTACTGTCTAAAGAGCTATTTCACAGGATGTGATATACCAACACATTCTACTTCAGCTATAAAAAACAACCACACAAAATTGTCAGTAGCTTTAAAGTCAGATTATAACTTATAGTTAGAGCATTTTGAAATTCTATGTGTTTTAACTTCCAATAGGTATCACTGTGATGTTTTCAATATACGTATATCCAAGGAAACATGACATATAAAGTATTTCAGAATAACCAATCTTGAGACAAGACGATGAACCATATGACCTCAAAATCACTTCTGACCAGTGATTCATAATTTGCAAACTAAATGGAGTACAAGCTTTGAGAGGTTGCATACCAATTATGGCCTGAATGTACCCTTTTTACACTACTCTTTTCTAATTGCTGCAGTATATACTCTGTTTTACACTGCACCGAATCAAGGATCCATTTTAGGCTTTGTAGGCTGAAAGCATATCCATAATGAGGTATGGTCATCAACAGAAAGAACTTTTATAAAAATTTTATAAAATCTGTTTTTTAATTATAGCTAGACATTTTGTACATATGAGAAAAGTGCTAACATAGAAAAACTAGCCAAGCCTTATCACTTTAATCCTTTGTTTCTATTTGTTTATTATTTCCGTTCTAGGGGGAATTGCCCAGTGTGCGCTCAAAGTTCCACGTTCTTTTCCTCCTCTTTGTGGCCTGCATGTTTTTTGTCAGCCTTGTGATTCTCTTTGGTTATCATTGTTGGCTTGTAAGCAGAAACAAAACTACCTTAGGTAAGACTGAATATTAAGAGGAGGGAAGAAACACATTAATGTATATCATAGTGACCTATGGATTATTCCCAAGGAAGAGAAAAAGTTCCACTGAAGCATTTTATTTGTAGTGACATTCCTTTGCTTCCAAACTGAGACAGATGTAAACACGTTTAACCAAACTGGAGAGCCATAGTGAATGAATAAAGCATTATTGAGTGAAACCTTCCCCAAAACCAAAATGGATCATTGCTCTTTATAATTCACGTTGGGTAATAACTCCCCAAATTTACGGCTTGAAAAATTTATAAAAGGTGTTCACATGAGGAAGTGGAGGAAAAATCAGTACAGAAGGGAACACCAGAAGGGAGAGGTGAAGGCTAATAAAGATAGAATAATCTAAATTATTGAGAGCATCCAAAGACAGAGTGCTGAGAAAGAATCCAAACCAAAAAAATCACTGGATATCTACAATCATCAAAGAGCTGTGGAGGAATGGGAATATGATAAACACACTGAATAAGCGAGTTTCTAGAAATGAGTACAAGAAGTGAACATTTTTTTTTCTGTTACTCTATACTCCATGCTGTTATTTGGAGAATTATATTTCTGATGGATTCCAGTGCAACAACTTTATTTCATCTATAGTGAAACAAATATTTACATTGTATACAAATAAATGCATGAGGAGTGAGGAGAAAGTGTCCAAATGTTGAATGTTTAGCTAAGATAGATTGAGCAAAGTTTAGTACAAAAGCCACTATACATTTGGAACTCATTTACTAATAATGCTAACAGCTAAGAAAATATTTACACTCCTTTTCTAAACCAGATATCTGTAGCACTTAGTTGCTAGGGTGGTAGATCAGCACATTTGGCTTAGACATAGCTGCAAAGTAGAGAAGTACTAAAAACTTCATGGTAACAGAATCTGAAAACAAAGAACAAATGGGAGATGGCTAGATGCAGCCTGTTCAACAGTGAAAGTGTTTTTTTGCTTAATGGGACAAATGTATGTCTAAAAATAGGGTGCACTAACATGGTCTAATTCTTCAGTCTTTGAGGTGATTATAGTTCACCTGTTGACATTTTTACTGGAGTAAAACTCAGTTTCTTACATTGCAGGTTTCAGTGCAAACATCTTCATTTCTGAAATGTTTCAAAACAAAATCAATGTCATTACCAACTCTTCATGCATCATTACTTTAGTCCCAGCTATAAAGATGGAGACCATTGGGCTGCTGTTTCCACTTAGATTCAAATAAATACTGTTAAATTTGTTCTTTCCCTCCTTACAATGCAGCTGCACAAAATATATAGTTCCCTCATGGCTGCTTAATTATTTCTACCATTATGTGTTTCTTCTGCCTTTAAAAAAAATAGAGTACCAATTCTTTGCATTTAATAACAAAATTACTTTATATTAAGTAATTAAATTGATTTTTACTAATTTAACAATAACTAAGAATGAGAGGCCTGCGCTACCGCAGCAAAAAGATATTGTAGCATCAAGTCACATTCATGGAGAACTGTAAGATCATGATAGTCCTGAAATTTGTTCCTTTATTGCCTTCTTCCTCTTTTCTTCAACTTCCCTATCCTGCCCTAGAGGCCTTCTGTACTCCAGTGTTTACAAGTGGCCCAGAGAAAAATGGGTTCAACCTTGGCTTCATCAAAAATATCCAGCAGGTGTTTGGAGATAACAAGAAGCTCTGGTTAATACCTATTGGGTCCAGGTAGGTAATTATTACCACTGAAAGAAGTTGATTGTAGACCATGCCTTAAAGTAGGAAATACAGTTTTAATTGCAGTTTGCAACAAAGGTCCAGTAAAAACTCTATTCCCTAAGCTTTTTGTTTCTAGGTTAATAAAGAGAAATCAGGAGGTTAGGGTATGATAAATAGACATTCTCATGCTTTGTGGCAGTGTAAATTAGTTTGCTCTTTTATAAATGAATTTGGTAATATGTATCAAAAATCATAAGAATCCGCATGTCCGTTGTCCAGTAATTCCACTTCTAAAAATCTGTCCTAAAGACAAACAAACTACGCATAAAAATGTTCATCACAACAATATTTCCAGCTAATAATTAGGAAACATCCAACTTAAACATTCAATAATATGCTATGTATATCCCCACTGACTAGAATATTTAGTCATAATAATAACTATTAAGACTATGTCACAATAAAGGGAAATGCTCACTCTATTTTAAGTGAAAAATGTAGAATTCAAATGGTATATACTCTGTGACTAAAAATATGTAGAAATATATACAGAAGAAAACAACAGAGGGGACATATACCCCAAAAATGCTATAAGTGGATAAGTGGTACCAGTTGGTGTTTCATGGGCTCATTTATTTAAGATCTACGATAGATCCTACTATCCTAGCTATAAAGCACAAAACAAAACTGTGTTGGTGGGTAATGTTGATTAATAGCTGTTATCAGCAGTTATTTGCACCCCAGTAACACATACACACACAAATATACACATACTATCACTACATCAAAGGGAGGTCTAAAACCAGTCTTCTCTGAAATAAAAAAACAAAAACAAAAATCAAAGCCCATTCACTTATAATCAGTATACTTACATCCTCTGTAGACAACTATCAATAAAATCTGTCAACCTTCAGTTAACCACAATTATGAACAAGTGAAAAGGCATAGGTAATATAAAATGAGTAATCCAAAAATCACTCATATATAAATTTGCAGTGCATTCAGGTATATATACTCACATGTTCGAACTATAGCCCACTCTAGCCAGAACTAACAGTTCCCTCCAATGCGTCCCATCTGTTGGTGGACAGAGATTAACCAAGGAGGTAGCCCTAGATTACCATAGATATCCACAAAGTGGATGCCACATGAGGGTAATTGCCCCAAAATATGCTCTCCTAGAGATGCTTCACTCTGGCTGTTTTCCCGTAGTTCCTAATAACCTTTCCGCCATACAAGCCAAATAACGGGGCATTCAGACCTTAATATCTGTCACCAATTCACAGCAACTTATCTCCAATATATCAATGATTCTGAATCTGCTAATACTTGCTGAAAATTTAGAACCAAAGCAATAAGATAGTTGGATATAAATTCGGATGATCATCATTAAATGATATTTATGTAGCCTGCAGTGTGTGCATAATGCCGTAACTGGGCATTGTGGGAAACAAGTTAAATAGTTGCTTAAACCAAAACAGTCAACACTGATGCAGACAAACAAGATATAGAAATTGAAAGCAATACAGCAACTAAATGATGCTATGGTAAAACCCTATTCCACCATGGCTTTAGCAAATAAGCTAAATGGTTTAAATCCTTCTATTTCTAAGAGGGTTTCTAAGAACCCCCTTCTATTTCTAAGAGGGTTATTATATTCATAAAAAGTCTATGTCAGCTGTAAGCTCACTGCCTTCCTTTCCCCGACAGCCCTGGTGATGGACACTCCTTCCCTATGAGGTCTATGAATGAGTCACAAAACCCACTGCTAGCAAATGAAGAGCCCTGGGAAGACAATGAGGATGAAAACCGAGGTAAGGAGGCTCGGAAGGAAGTCTTTTCTCCACCTAGCAGAGCAAGCACTAATAAAGACCATGTTAATGCAACCAAAGTAGTGTAATGGGAAAATAGTATCCAGAAAGATTATATAAGCCTGTCAACCTCATAAGTGCCCTTGGGATAGAGAAGGGCAAGTATGGCCAGATTTGTGTAGCATATACAGGTAGCTTAGGTTGGATTAGATGGCAGCTTGAAAGGTTTCTTAACAGTTTTGTGATACCATGATTTATAACCAATCAGAAGTCAGGAAACATAATAAACGGTGCTGTGTATATTTGTTAACAGTCCTGCCAGTTGGTCACTCATGGTGCTTTGCTTGAGTTAATTTAATCAATGGACAGCAGCTCACCTTTCTCTACCCTAATTTATTCACATTGGTTAAATTTTCTTTATTTTTTTCAAGATTTTATTTATTTGAGACAGAGAGTGAGTGAGAGAGAGAACATGAGCAGGGGCAGAGGGAGAGGGAGAAGCAGACTGCCCTCCTGAGCAGGGAGACTGACTCAGGGCTTGATCCCAGGACCCTGGGATCATGACCTGAGCCAAAGGCAGACACTTAACTAACTGAACCACCCAGGGGCCCGTAAATTTTCTTTAAAATCATTCCCATTCTCTCTTAGAATGGTTTAAATACACAAAGAAATATAGTATATGTAGGCAAGCCTACACAAGCATGTAGTCTACTTTTCTAAAAGGCAGAGCAGCAAAGGAAAAATGAGGAAGTAGAACTTTGTCCTTCCGCCTTTCTCCCACTAGATTTTTGGATCAATGAGTCTTGGGTGTGTGTGTGTGTGTGTGTGCATGTGTGTGTGAAAACCTGAAAGTTAACTTCTCATGTCACATACCCCTACCATCACCTGTTCTTTGTCTCCACATGATGTTATGCTTACAACTGTGCCTCCAGCATGTGTTTATGTTGCTAATACCAGGCATCAGAGTATAATTTTTACCAGCTGATCCCAATAATACAATAGCTGACAAAAATTTTGAGTGAGAAATTGTAGTACTTGTCAGAAACTGTACCTGGGGTGAATGAGGCTGCTGAGGACACGGAAAAGCATTGAGGTGAGGAACAGAGATGGGAAACATGCCTTTATAAATGTTTACCCAGTTAAATTATCTAGATCCAGGGTTTCTATGTCGAAGTCCAGTTTTAGAGTAAGGCAGATTGCTAGGACTAAGGAAGATAAAACATTCCAAAATTCACAGTTACGAAGGGAAAGAGTTCTTGCCCTGCCACCTGGACACCTCCCGTATCAACTCCTGCTGACCTTTTATTGAAAAACTGACTATTTTGACCTACCTTCCTTTAGCTATCACTCTTTACATTTTTCTCTTTCAAGTTTTTATTTAAATTCCAATTAGTTAATATACAATGTAACATTAATTTCAGGTATAAAATTTAGTATTTCAACACTAAATAAAGCACAGGGTGCTACCGCAACATGTGCCCTCCTTAATCCCTATCAACTATTTAACCCATCCCCCAAACACCTCCTCTCTGGTAACCATGTTTGTTCTCTATAGTGAAGAGTCGGCTTCTTGGTTTTCCTCTCATTTTTCCCCCTATGTTTGTTTGTTTTGTTTCTTAAATTCCACATGAGTCAAATCATATGGTATTTGTCTTTCTCTAACTGACTTATTTCACTTAGCATAGTACTATCTAGCCATATGATGTCCTTGTAAATGGCAAGATTTCATTCCTTTATGTGGCTAATATTCCATTGTATATACATGCCACATCTTCTTTATCCAGTCATCAGTCGATGGGCACTGGGGCTCTTTCCATAATTTGGCTTTTGTGGATAATGCTGCTATAAACATCAGGGTGCATTTATCCCTTCAAATTAGTATCTTTACATCCTTTGGGTAAATACCAAGTAGTGCAATCACTGGACTATAGGTAGTTCTATTTTTAACTTTTTGAGGAACCTCCAAACTGTTTTTTCCAGAATGGCTGCACCAGTTTGCATTCCCACCAACAATGTAAGAGGGTTCCATTCTCTACATTCTTGCCAACACCTGTTCTTTCCTGTTTTGTTCATTTTGGCCATTCTGACAGGTGTAACATAATATCTCACTGTAGTTTTGATCTGTATTTCCTTGATATTAAGCATCTTTTCCTGTATCTGTTAGCCATCTGGATGTCTTCTTTGGAAAAATGTCTATTCCTGTCTTCTGCCCATTTCTTAAGTGGATTATTTGTTTTTTGGGTGTTGAGTTTTATAAGTTTGTTATGTGTTTTAGATACTAACCCTTTATAAGATATGTCATTTGCAAATATCTTCTCCATTCCATGTGGTGCCTTTTCGTTTTGTGGATTGTTCCCTTCAATGTGCAGAAGTTTTTGTTTTTTGTGGTTTTTTTTTTTTTTTTTTTTGAAGTCCTGATTTTTGAAGTCCTGATAGCTTATTTTTGCTTTTGTTTCCCTTCCCTCAGGGGGCATATCTAGAAAGAAGTTGCTTCAGCTGATGTCAAAGAGGTTACTGCCTGTGTTCTCCTCTAGTATTTTAATGGTTTCCCATCTCACATTGAGGTCTTTCATCCATTCTGAATTTACTTTTGTGTGTGGTTTAAGAAAGTGGTCCAGTTTCAGTCTTCTGCATGTGGCTGTCCCATTTTCCCAATACCCTTTGTTGAAGAGACTGTCTTTTTCCATTGGATATTCTTTCTTGCTTTGTCAAAGATGAGTTGACCATATAGTTGTAGGTTCATTTCTGGGTTATCTATTCTGTTCCATTTATCTATGTGTCTATTTTTTGTGCCAGTAATATACTATTTTGATCACTACACCTTTGTAATATAACTTGAAGTCTGGAATTGTGATGCCTCTAGTTTTGCTTTTCTTTTTCAAGATTGTGTTGGCTATTCAGGGTCTTTTGTAATTCCATATAAATTGTAAGATTGTTTGTTCTAGCTCTGTGAAAAACGCTAGTGTTATTTTCAAAGGGATTGCATTAAATGTGTAGATTGCTTTGGGTAGTATAGACATTTTGACAATAGTTCTTCCAATCCATGATCATGGAATGTCTTTCCATTTCTTTGTGTCATCTTCAATTTCTTTCATCAGGGTTTTGTAGTTTTCAGAGTACAGGTCTTCACGTCTTTGGGTAGATTTATTCCTATATCTTATAGGTTTTGGTGCAATTATAAATGGGATCGATTCCTTGGTTTCTCTTTCTGCTGCTTCATTATTGGTGTATGGAAATGCAGGAGATTTCTGCATTGATTTTGCATCTTGTGACTTTATGGAATTCATGTATCAGTCCTAGCAATTTTTTGGTGGAGTCTTTTGGGTTTTCTATACAGAGTATCATGTCATCTGCAAAGAGTGGAAGTTTTACTTCTTCCTTGCTGATTTCAATGCATTTTAATTCTTTTTGTTTTCTGATTGCTGTGGCCAGGACTTCCAGAAATATGTTGAATAACAGTGGTAAGAGGGGATATCCCTGTGTTGTTTGTGAACATGGAGGAAAAACTCAGTTTTCCCCAGTTGGGGATATTAGCTGTGGGTTTTTCATATATGGCATTTATTATGTTGAGGTATATTCCCTCTAAATCTACTTTGTTGAAGGTTTTTATCATGAATGGGTATCGTGCTTCGTGAAATGATTTTTCTACATCTATTGAAATGATCATATGGTATTATCCTTTTTTATTAGTGTGGTATATCATGTTGATTTGTTTTCTAGTAATGAACTAGCCTTGCAGCCCAGGAATAAATCCTACATGATTTTCTTTTAATTACTGTTGGATCTGATTTCCTAGTATTTTATTGAGAATTTTTGTATCCATGTTCATCAGGGCCTGTAGTTCTCTTTTTTGATGGAGTCTTTTCTGGTTTTGGTATCAGGGTAATGTTGGGCTCCTAGAATGAATTTGAAAGTTTCTTTCCAATTTTATTTTTTTTAGTAGTTGGAGAAGAATAGGTATTAAGTCTTCTTTAAATGTTTGGTAGAATTCCCCTGGGAAGCCATCTGGCTCTGGAGTTTTGTTTCTTGGGAATTTTTTGATTGTTGACTCAATTTTTTTGCTGGTTATCAGTCTGTCAAGTTTTCTATTCCTTCCTGTTTCACTTTTGGTAGTTTACATGTTCCTAGGAATTTATCCATTTCTCCCAGGTTGTCCAATTTGTTGGCATATAGTTTTTCGTAATTCTCTTATAATTGTATTTTTGTGGTATTTGTTGTTATTTCTCCTGTCTCATTTGTGCTTGTATTTACTTGGGTCCTTTCTCTTCTTTTTGCTGAGTCTGGCTAGGGGTTAATCAATTTTATTAATTGCTTCAAAGAACCAACTCCTGGTTTCATTGATCTGTTCTTTTGTGTATTTTTTTAGTTTCTATATCATTTATTCTACTCTAATCTTTATTATTTCCCTTCTTCTGCTGGCTTTAGGCTTCCTTTTTTGTTGTTTTTCTAGCTTCTTTAGGTATAAGGTTAGTTTGTTGCTTTCAAATTTTTCTTGCTTCTTGAGCTAGGCCTGTATTGCTATATACTTCCCTCTTAAGACCACTTTTGTGGCATCCCAAAGGTTTCTGACTGTCGTGTTTCATTTTCATTGGTTTCCACGTATTTTTTTTAATTCAATTAGCCAACATATAGTACATCATTAGTTTTGATATAATGTGCAATGATTCATTAGTTGCATATAACACCCAGTGCTCATCACATCATGTGCCCTCCTTATTGCCCATCACCGAATTACCCCATCCCCCCACCCACCTCCCTTTCCACAATCCTCAGTTTGTTTCCCAGAATCAAGAGTAGACTCTGTTCCATGTAATTTTTTATTTCCACTTTGATTTCCTGGTTGGTCCATTCATTGTTTGGTAGCATATTGTTTAACCTCCATGTATTTGTGGTCTTTCCAATTTTTTTCTTGTGATTGACTTCAAGTTTCATAGTGTTGTGGTTAGAAAATATACATGGTATGATGTCAATCTTTTTTAATTTGTTAAGGCCTAATTTGTGACCTAATACATGATCTATTCTGGAGAATGTCCCATGTGCATTTTATTTTATTTTTTTTAAGATTTTATTTATTTATTTGACAGAGAGAGAGAGAGATCACAAGCAGGCAGAGAGGCAGGCAGAGAGAGAGCGGGGAAGCAGGCTCCCTGCTGAGCAGAGAGCCCGATGCGGGGCTCAATCTCAGGACCCTGAGATCATGACCTGAGCCAAAGGCAGAGGCCTTAACCCACTGAGCCACCCAGGTGCCCCCCATGTGCATTTTAAAGATTTATTTATTTATTTGAGAGAGATAGAGTGAGTGCAGGGGGGAGGGGCAGAGGGACAGTAGAGATTCTCCAGCAGACTCCCCGCTGTGTACAGAGCCTGATTTGGGGCTTGATCTCACGACCTTGAGATAATGTCCTGAGCCAAAATCAAGGGTTGGACACTTAACTGAGCTACCCAGGTGTCCCTGTCCCATGTGCACTTTAAAAGAATGTGTATTCTGCTGCTTTAGGATGGAATGTTGTGAATATATCTGTTGAGTCCCTCTGATCCAGTGTGTCATTCAAAGCCATTGTTTCCTTATTGATTTTCTGCTTAGATGACTTGTCCATTGCTGTAAACTTTCCATTGCTGTAAGTTGCTGAAACATCAATTAGTTCCTTTATATTTGTTATTTACAGTTTTATACATTTGAGTGCTCCCATGTTGGGTGCATAAATATTTACAATTGTTATACGTTCTTGTTGAACTATCCCCTTTATTATGATGTAGTGCCCTTCTTCATCTCTAGTTACAGTCTGTTTTAAAGTCTAGTTTGTTTGATATAAGTATTGTTACTGTGGCTTCTTTGACATCCATTTCAAGACAAATGTTTCTACATCCCCTCACTTGCAATCTGCAGGTGTCTTCAGGTCTAAAATGAGTCTCTGATAGGCAATATATAAATGGGTCTTGTTTTTTTATCCATTCTGATACTCTAGCTTTTGATGGGAGCATTTAGCCCGTTTACATTCACAGTAAGTATTGATAGGTATGTATTTAGTGTCATTTATTACTTGTTTTGACATTGTTTCTGGAGATTTTCTCTGTGCCTTTCTTGTCTTTGTCACTTTTGGTCTTTTCTTTCCACTCGAGGAGTCCCCTTTAATATTTCTTGCAGGGCTGGTTTAGTGATCACAAACTCCTTTAATTTTTCTTTGGTAAACCATTTCCCCTTCTATTCTAAATTATAGGCTTGCTGGATAGAGTATTCTTGGCTGCAGGTTTTTCCCATTCAGCACATTGAATTTATCATGCCACTTTCTTCTGGCTCGCCAAGTTTCTGTTGATAAATCTCCAGCTAGCTAGTCTTCTTTTGTAAGTTAGGGACTTTTGTCTTGTTGCTTTTAAGATTTTTTTCTTCATCACTATATATTTTTTATAAAGATTTTTATTTATTTATTTGACAGAGAGAGAGAGAGATCACAAGTAGGCAGACAGGCAGGCAGAGAGAGAGGGGGAAGCAGGCTCCCCACTGAGCAGAGAGCCTGATGTGGGACTTGATCCCAGCACCCTTAGATCATGACCTGACCCGAAGGCAGAGGCTTAACCCACTGAGCCACCCAGGCGCCCCTTCATCACTATATTTTGCAACTTTAATTACACTATGTGTTGGCAATGGCCTACTTTTGTTGATCTTGATGGAAGTTCTCTGTGCTTCCTGGATCTCAATATCTGTTTCCTTCCCCAAATCAGGGAAGTTTTCAGCTATTATTTGCTCAAATAAATTTTCTGTCCCCTTTTCTCTCTCTTCCTCTGGAACTCCTATAATATGCATGTTATTAAATTTGGTGGAGTCACTTATTTTTCATTACTGTATCTTCTATATCACTTATTCATTCCTCTGCTTCTTCATTCCTTGTGTTCATTGCATCAAGTCTGTTTCTAATCTTAGTTATTTCATTCTTCATTTCTGACTGATTGTTTTTTAACTCTTTTATCTCTATGTTAAGGGCCACCCTGAAGTCTTCCATTCTTTTCTCAAGCCCAGTGTGTATCCTTATGATTGTTGCTTTAAGTTTTCCATCAGGCATGTTATGCTTATCTGTGTTCCTTAGATATCTGTTCATGACCTTATCGTGTTCTTTATTTTAGGATGAATTCCTCTATCTTTGCATTTTGTCTAAGCCTCTGCATTCTTCTCTGTGTTAGAAAAGTTATTGTCCTTGCTCCTGAGTAATTATGAGGAAGAGGTCATATAGTGTCCAGGGCCTGATACCTCAGGGAGTGTCTGGTGTATGCTGGGTGCACTCTGCTGTTGTGCTTTGGCCATTCTATCCTTCAAGCCAGTTATGTACAGAGGCTCTTCTTGCCTGTAGTGGGCAGTGTTTGGTCCTTGACCAGAATGTGGTGAGTTCTAACTAGGTGTGCTCTGATCTGCTTATGAAATAAGACCTGATACTATTTCCACTAGAACTGAAGCCCTACAGAACTCTCTTGTTGGGAGATGTACTGTGGGCCAGGACTTTCACTAGTGTTCTGGGGAAGGGGTCCACCATGCTGGGACTAAGGCTAACTTGACCGAGTAGGGCAGTAGTGCCAGAGCACAGGGTGTGGGACTTGGAATAAGCAGGCTAGGCAGCTAATGTTGGAGTTGTGCTGTTTACCATAGGTGGCTCCGTGTTTACGCTGAGGGGCATGGGAGGGAAATGGCACCCACAGGCTCCTTTGTCCCTGGAGAGGCATATCTGTGAATCTACCCTCTCAGAGATGTACTCCAAGAAGACCAAACGATATCCCCCTGTGTGCCCCAGGCATTCTTCAGATCACTATTTCCATGCCATCTGCCCCACAGGTTGTATGTCTGCCTTCTCTCCAGGAGCAGGGCAGTGCCCTCAAGGTTCTATCCATCCAAGCCTGCCAACCTTTATTTTTTTTTATTATGTTCAATTAGCCAGCATATAGTACATCATTAGTTTTTGATGTAGTGTTCAATGATTCATTAGTTGCTTATAACACCCACTGCTCATTACTGCACGTGCCCTCCTTAAGACCTGTCACCCAGTTACCCCATCTCCCTACCCCCCTCCCCTCTGAAACCCTCAGTTTGGTTCCCAGAGTCCAGAGTCTCTCATGGTTTATTTCCCTCTCGGATTTCTTCCCATTCAGATTTCCCGACCTTCACTTGTAGTCCTCCACACTATTCCTTATGTTCCACATATGAGTGAAACCATACAATAATTGTCTTTTTCTGCTTGACTTATTTCACTTAACATAATCCCCTCTAGTTCCATCCATGTCTATGCAAATGCTGGGTATTCATCCTTTCTGATGGCTGAGTAATATTCCATTGTATATATGAACCACAACTTCTTTTTTTTTTTTAAAGGCAAAGGAAACCAGTTCTTTTTTTTTCTTTTGATTTTTTATTTGACAGAGAGAGACACAGCAAGAGAGGGAACACAAGTAGGGGGAGTGGGAGAGGGAAAAGCAGGCTTCCTGCCAAGCAGGGAGCCCAATGCAGGGCTCGATCCCAGGAACCTGGGATCATGACCTGAGCCGAAGGCAAACACTTAACAACTGAACCAACCAAGCACCCGTTTTTGTTGTTTTTTTTAAAGATTTTATTAAACCACAACTTCTTTATCCATTCATCTGTTGAAGGGCATCTTGGCTCCTTCCACAATTTGGCTATTGTGGACATTGCTGCTATGAACATTGGGGTACATGTGCCCCTTCTTTTCACTACGTCTGTATCTTTGGGGTAAATACCTAGTAGTGCAATTGCTGGGTCGTAGGATAACTCTATTTTTAACGTCTTTTTTTTTAAGATTTTATTTATGTATTTGACAGAGAGAGATAGATCACAAGTAGGCAGAGAGGCAGGCAGAGAGAGAGGGGGAAGCAGGCTCCCTGCTGAGCAGAGAGCCCGATGCAGGGCTCGATCCCAGGACCCTGAGATCATGACCCGAGCCGAAGGCAGAGGCTTTAACCCACTGAGCCACCCAGATGCCCCTATTTTTAACATCTTGAGGAACCTCCATACTGTTTTCCAGAGTGGCTGTACCAGCTTGCATTCCCAGCAATGGTGTAAGAGGGTTCCCCTTTCTCCACATCCTTGTTGCTTCCTGTCTTGTTAATTTTTGCCATTCTAACTGGTATAAGGTGGTATCTCACTGTGGTTTTGATTCGAATTTCCCCTATGGCTAGAGATGTTGAACATTTTTTCATGTGTCTGTTAGCCATTTGTATGTCTTCTTTGGAGAAGTGTCTGTTCATGTCTTCTGCCCATTTCTTGACTAGGTTATTTGGTTTTTTGGGTGTTAAGTTTGAGAAGTTCTTTATAGGTCTTGGATACCAGCCCTTTATCTGTAATGTCATTTGTAAATATCTTCTCTGATTCCATGGGTTTCCTCTTAGTTTTGTTGACTATTTGCTTTGCAAAAGCTTTTTATCTTGATGAAGTCCCAAAAGTTCATTTTTGCTTGTTTCCCTTGCCTTTATAGACATGTCTTGAAAGACGTCACTGTGGCCAATGTCACTGTGGTCAGTGTCGAAGAGGTTACTGCCTGTGTTCTTCTCTAGAATTTTGATGGATTCCTGTCTCACATTGAGATCTTTCATCCATTTAGAGTTTATCTTTGTGTATGGTGTAAGAGAATGGTCGAGTTTCATTCTTCTGCATGAATTTTCCCAGCACCGTTTATTGAAGAGACCATCTTTTTTCCACTGGATATTCTTTCCTGACTTGTCGAAGATCAGTTGACCATAGGGTTGAGGGTTCATATCTGGGCTCTCTACTCTGTTCCATTGATCTATGTGTCTGTTTTGTGCCAATACCATGCTGTCTTGATGATAACAGCTTTGTAATATAGCTTGAAGTCAGGCATTGTGATGCCCCCAGCTTTGGTTTTCTTTTGCAATATTTCTTTGGTGATTCAGGTTCTTTTCTCGTTCTGTACAAATTTTAGGATTGTTTGTTCCAGTTCTGTGAAAAATGTCAATGGTATTTTGATATGGATTGCATTGAAAGTTTAGATTGCTCTGGGCAGCATAGACATTTTCATAATATTTATTCTTCCAATTCAAGAGCATGGAATGTTTTTCCATCTCTTTGTGTCTTCCTCAATTTATTTCATAAGTGTTCCATAGTTTCTAGAGTATAGATTCTTTACCTCTTTGATTAGGTTTATTCCTAGATATCTTATGGTTTTTGGTGCTATTGTAAATGGAACCGATTCCTTAATTTCTCTTTCTTCAGTCACATTGTTAGTGTATAGAAATGCAACTGATTTCTGTGCATTGACTTTGTATCCTGCCATGTTGCTGAATTGCTGTATGAGTTCCAGTAATTTGGGGCTTTTCCACATAAAGTACCATGTCATCTGCAAAGGGAGAGAGTTTAACTTCTTCTTTGCCAATTTGAGTCCAGGGCAAGAAGGCTTCCCAGGGGAAAGCTTTATTTTTTTTTTAGAAGATTTCATTTATTCATTTTTGTGAGAGAGAGAGCACGCACATGAGTGTGGGGGAGGGGCAGAGGGAGAAGCAGACTCCCCACCAAGCAGGGAGCCCAATGTGGTGCTCGATCCCAGGACGCTGGGATCATGAAACCAACTGAGCCACCCAGGCGCCTGCCTGCCAATCTTTAAAACTCCAGTTTTATGGCCTGCTGGTTGCAAGAACTCACGAAAATCAGCCCCTCTCATTTTCCCAGCCAATAGCTTTGGGGAAGTCTTCTCCTTGTGCATTTCCCTGTGTGCTTCTCTCTCTCTAGCCTTTTCTCCGTGACCACTGCTCCCTCCCCTCCACAGCACCCATGATCCGTTTTTTTCCCAAACCAATCTCTGCACTTCCTACCTTCTTCAGTGTGGCTTCTTCTCTCCCTTTAGTTGTGCAGTTTGTTCTGGCAGTCTTCAGGTTCATTTGTAGGGTATTCAGAATGATTTCATAGCTATCCAGTTATGTTCCAGGGATGAGATAAGCCTAGGGTCCTCCTACTAGGCCACTGTCTTGCTCCAGCTATCACACTTTCTGAATAGACTTTTAGTTACGGCAATTACAAGTGATAAGAATTTTAGTTTTGTTTTTAAAAAAAAAGCTCTAATAAAAATCAGAGACATATAGGGTGTTATTAACCTGATTTGAAATATTTCCACAATGGAAAAAGCTATTCACATCTGAGTCTTATATTGGTAAGGAGAATACTTTAATTACAAATGTAGCACTACATAATAAAAAGGGTTTTATTTTAAGTCAAACACCTTTATTGTCACCTCACTGCCTACTAGATAAAATCTAAGATCCTTAGGGGAAATTATCTAAGCCAAATTTTCCTCCTTGACATTATCTCCCATCTTTAAGGGCCTTGAGTTGCCCTCTTTCAGCACCTCCACCTCCTCTTGGGATTTTTCTCCATCAGTTCTCACAGTGATCATCACACCTGGCCACCAAGAATAGTCTTCCTCCAACAAAGGTATGGCAGTAGCAGATTCTATTCAAAAAGAACATTACCGAAACCCAAGGAAAATATAAAATGGAATGACAATAGTCAAGTTTCTGAAATTGAAGTTTTGCATTAATAGATCCAGTAAGTAGAGACGAGCTTTTACTGACAACTAACTATATTTTAGCCCCAGGTCAGCTGGTAAACATTATAGATGTTTATTATTATTACTTAATTCTTTCTCCAGAACTTGCAGGTAGCATGTCTTGCTGTTTTCCTGGATAAACTAAATTCTCAGGCACAAACTTCCAGACATTCTAAAAACACCAATAATATCCTATATGACATTCAGAATATCACCAATTTCTTGGATTTGAGCACATGCAATTAAGAAGTCTTCTATCTGTTTATATCTGGAAAAGCACAAATTATATTTTATAAGGTAATTACTAGTTCCAGTGAATAAATGCTCACAAGCAAGTGATATCAACCATCTTTTATATAAAATTTTCAGGTATCTGTAAATTGTCCATGGCCCTTCTTCATTTATAAACACCATTAGAGAATAGCAATTCATAATCATGTGTCTTCACTAGTTCTCTTCAATATACAGTTTTTCTTAACTGATATGCCTGGTCTCTTTTCATTTTGCTTCCTTCCAAAAAGTCTACAGCCTAGAGATATAGTTTTCCTGGTCTGCCTAGAGATAGGATAGAGGAGTAAATGAATGACTACTTCCCAGTATCTGGTCCAGGACCTCTCAAGAGTGGAATTATTATTATTATTATTATTATTATTATTATTATTTTTGAAGTGTAATTGACATACAATGTTATGTAAGTTTCAGGTGTACAAAATATTAATTTGACAATTCTATATGAAGTAGAGTGACCACTTAACTTCTTCCTTACCAATTTGGATGTCTTTTTTAAAAAAAGATTTTACTTATTTATTTGTCAGAGAGAGAGGAAGAGCACAAGCAGGGGGAGTGGCAGGTAATGGGAGAAGCAGGCTCCCTTCTGAGCAAGGAGCCCAGTGTGGGACTCAATCCCAAGACCCTAGGTTCACAACTTGAGCCAAAGGCAGATGCTTAACCAACTGAGCCACCCAGGCATCCCTGGATACCTTTTATTTAATTCTGTTGTCTGATTGCTGCAGCTAGGGATTCCCATACTATGTTGAATATAAGTGGTAAGAGTGGATATCCTTGTCTTGTTCATGATCTTAGAGGAGACATTTTTAGTCTTTCACCATTAAGTATGATGTTAGTTGTGGGTTTTTCATATATGGCCTGCATGTTGAGGGATGTTTCCTCTAAACTCACTTTGTTGAGAGATTTTAATCATGAAAGGATGTTGTATTTTGTCAAATGCTTTCTCTCCATCTATTGAGATGATCATATACTTTTTAATCTTCCTCTTGCTAATGTGATATATCACATTAATTGATTTGCAAATATTGAGCCACCCTTACACTCTGGAATGAATCCCACTTGATCATAGTGAATGATGCTTTGATGTATTGTAGAATTCAGTTTGCTAATATTTTGTTGAGGATTTGGCATTTATGTTCATCAGAACTATTGGCATGTAGTTTTCTTTCTATTCTTTCTTTTCTCTCTCTTTCTCTCTCTCTCTCTCTCTCTCTCTCTCTCTCTCTCTCTCTCTCTGTCATAGTGTCTAAGGTTTTGGTATCAAGGTTACATTGGCCTGATAGAATAAATATGGAAGCTTTCCTTCCTTTTCCATTTTTTGGAATAATTTGAGGAGAATAGGTATTAACTCTTCCTTAAATGTTTGGTAGAATTCACTTGTGAAGCCATCCAATCCTGGACTTTCATTTGTTGGGAATTTTTTGACGACTGATTTGACTTCATTATGAGTAGTTGGTCTTTTCAGATTTTCTATTTTTTCTTATTCAGTTTTAGAAGATTGGATATTTCTAGTAATTTATCTCATTTCTTCTAGTTGTCTAATTTGTTGGCATATAATTTTTCATAATATTCTCATATAATTGCTTGTATTCTATGGTGTTGGTTGTTATTTCTCCTCCTTCATTTCAGATTTTATTTATTTGAGTCCTCTTTCTTTTTTTCTTAATGAGTCTGGCTAAGGGTTTATCAATTTTGTTTATCTTTTCAAAGAACCAGTTCTTGGTTTCATTGATCTTTTTTATTGTTTTATAGTCTCTATTTTTTCTTTTTATTTCCTGGTTCCTTTAGTTATATAATTAGATTGTTTATTTGAGATTTTTCTTGTTTTTTGAAGTAGGAGTGTATCACTATCATCTTCCCTCATAGAACTGCTTTGTGTGTCCCAAGGATTTTGGACCATTGTGTTTTCATCTTCATTTGTCTCCATATATTCCTTGATTTTGTTGTTGTTGTTGTTGATTAATTGGTTGTGTAATAGCACATTTCTTAGCTCCCATGTGGTTTTGTTATTTCTAGTTTTTTTCGTGTAACTGATTTCTAGTTTCATTGTTTTGTTTGAAAAAGACACTTTACATGATTTCAATCTTCTTAAATTTATTGAGAACTTTTTTGTGGCCTAAAAAGTGATCTACCTTGGAGAATGTTTCATGTATACTTTAAAAGAATGTGTTTTCTACTCTTCTTAGATTGAATGTTCTGAAAATATCAGTTAGGTCCATCTGGTCTAATGTGTCATTCAAAGCCATTTCCTTGTTGATTTTCTGTCTGGGTGATATACCCAGTCATGTAAGTTGGTAGCTAAAATCCCCTCCATTTATTGTATTACTGTCAGTTTCTCTCTTATCTCTATTAATATTTTCTTTATGTAGTGCTTCTAGTTGGGTATATAAATATTTTTTAATTATTATATTGTCTTATTGGATTGATCCTTTTATCATTATGTAGTTCCCTTCCTTTCCTTTTTTTTACTTTAGTGGAGTTGACACACAATGTTACATTAGTTTCAAATGTACAACTTAGCAATTTGTCAGGTTTATACATTGTACTGTGTTCACCACAAGTGTAGCTATCATCTGTCTCATTAGATCACTATTACCGTATCATTACTGTATTCCTTATGCTGTGCCTTTTATTCCCATGACTTATTCATTCCAAAACTGGAAGTCTTTATCCCCCTCTCCCTTACACCCATTTTGCCCATCTCCTCACACCCCTCCCCTCTGACAACCATCAGTTTCTTCCTGTATTTTTAAAGTCTGATTCTGCTTTGTGTTTGCTTATTCAATTTTTTAAAGATTCCACTTATGAGTAGAATCATGTGGTATTTGTCTTTCTCTGACTTATCCGACTTAGCATGGTACCCTCTACGTTCTTCCATGTTTTCTCAAATGGTACAATCTCATCCTTTTTATGGTTGTGTGATATTCCATTGTGTATATATACCACCTTTTCTTATCTATCCATCTATCGATGGACATTTATGTTGCTTCCATATCTTGGCTATTATAAAGAATGCTGCAATAAACATGGAAGTTCATATATCTTTTTAAATTAGTATTTTCATTTTGGGGGGGTAAATACCCAGTAGTGTAATTATTGGATCACATGGTATTTCAATTTTTAATTTTTTGAGGAAACTCCATATTGTTTTCCATAGTGGCTATACCAATTTGCCACCAATTGTGAATGAGGGTTCTTTATTCTCCACATCCACACCAACATTTATTTCTTGTCATTTTGATTTTAGCCATTCTTAGTAGTGGAAGGTGATATGTTATTGTGCTTTTGATTTACATTTCCCTGATGATTGGTGATATTGAATATGTTTTCATGTGTCTGTGGCCATCTGTATGTCTTCTTTGGAAAAATGTCTATTCAGGTCATCTGCCCATTTTTTAAATTATTATTACTTTTATTATGTTATGTTAGTCACTGTACAGTACGTCATTAGTTTTGATGTAGTGTTCCATGATTCATTGTTTACATATAACACTCAGTGCTCCATGCTGTACATGCCCTCCTTAATACCCATCACTGGGCCAACCCATCCCCCCAACCCCCTCCCCTCTAAAACCCTCAGTTTGTTTCTCAGAGTCCACAGTCTCTCATGGTTCATCTCCACCTCTGATTCCCCCCCTTCATTTTTCCCTTCCTTGTCCTAATGTCCTCCATGCTATTCCTTAAGTTCCACAAGTAAGTGAAACCATATGGTAATTGACATTTTCTGCTTGACTTATTTCACTCAGCATAATCTCCTCCAGACCTACCCATGCTGAAGCAAAAGTTGGGTATTCATCATTTCTGATGGCTGAGTAATATTCCATTGCTATGAATATTGGGGTGCATACGGTCCTTCTTTTCACTACATCTATATCTTTGGGGTAAATACCCAGTAATGCAATTGCCGGGTCATGGGGTAGCTCTATTTTTAATATTTCGAGGAACCTCCACACTGTTTCCCAAAGTGGCTGCACCAACTTGCATTCCCATCAACAGCGCAAGAGGGTTCCCCTTTCTTCACATCCTCTCCAAAATTTGTTGTTTCTTGCCTTGTTAATTTTTGCTATTCTAACTGGTGTAAGGTGGTATCTCGATGTGGTTTTGATTTCAATTTCCCTGATGGCTAACGATGATGAACATTTTTTCATGTGTCGGTTAGCCATCTGTATGTCTTCAGTGGAGAAGTGTCTGCCCATGTCTTCTGCCCATTTTTTTAACTTGATCATTTGTTTTTTGGGTGTTGAGTTTAAGAAGTTCTTTATAGATTTTGGATATCAGCCCTTTGTCCATAGTGTCATTCATAAATATCTTCTCCCATTCCAGAGGTTGCCTCTTAGTTTTGTTAGCTATTTCCTTTGCTGTGCAGAAGCTTTTCATCTTGATGAAGTCCCAAAAGTTCATTTTATCTTTTGTTTCCTTTGCTTTTGGAGATGTCTTTTTTTTTTTTATTAACATATAATGTATTATTTGCCCCAGGGGTACATGTCTATGAATCATCAGGCTTACACATTTCACAGCACTTACCATAGCTCATACCCTCCCCAATGTCCATAACCCAGCCACCCTATCCCTACCCCTCTACCCCCCAGCACCCTCAGTTTGTTTTGTGAGTTTAAGAGTCTCTTATGGTTTCTCCCCCTCCTGATCCCATCTTGTTTCATTTCCCCCCCCACCCCCATGATCCCCCACCCTGCCTATCAAATTCTTCATATCAGAGAGATCATATAATAATTGTCTTCCTCTGATTGACTTATTTTGCTTAGCATAATACCCTCTGGTTCCATTCACGTCGTTGCAAATGGCAAGATTTCATTTCTCCTGATGGCTGCATAGTATTCCATTGTGTGTGTGTGTGTGTGTGTGTGTATGTGTGTGTGTGTGTGTGTGTGTGTGTGTGTGTGTGTATATATATATATATATATATATATATATCTCACATCTTCTTTATCCATTCATCTGTTGATCGACATCTAGGTTCTTTCCATAGTTTGGCTATTGTAGACATTGCTGCTATAAACATTCAGGTGCACATGCCCCTTTGGATCACTACATTTGTATCTTTAGACTAAATTCTCAGTAGTGCAGTTGCTGGGTCATAGGATAGCTGTATTTTAACTTTTTGAGGAACCTCTATACTGTTTTCCAGAGTGGCTGCACCAGCTTGCATTCCCACCAACATTATAGGAGGGTTCCCCTTTCTCCGCATCCTTGCCAACATCTGTCATTTCCTGACTTGTTAATTTTAGCCATTCTGACTGGTGCGAGGTGGTATCTCACTGTGGTTTTGATTTGTATTTCTCTGATGCCAAATGATGTTGAGCCCTTTTTCGTGTGTCTGTTGGCCATTTGCATGTCCTCTTTGCAGAAATGTCTGTTCATGTCTTCTGCCCATTTCTTGGTTAGATTATTTATTCTTTGGGTGTTGAGTTTGAGAAGTTCTTTAAATATTTTGGATACTAGCCCTTGATCTGATATGTCATTTGCGAACATCTCCCATTCTGTCAGGTGTCTTTCGGTTTTGTTGACTGTTTCCTTTGCTGTGCAAAAGCTTTTTATCTTGATGAAGTCCCAGTAGTTCATTTTTGCCCTTGCTTCCCTTGCCTTTGGTGATGTTTCTAGGAAGAAGTTGCTACGGCTGAGGTCTAAGAGGTTGCTGCTTGTGTTCTCCTCAAGGATTTTGATGGATTCCTGTCTTACACTGAGGTCTTTCATCCATTTAGAGTTTATCTTTCTGTATGGTGTAAGAGAATGGTCGAGTTTCATTCTTCTGCATGTGGCTGTCCATTTTTCCCAGCACCATGTATTGAAGAGACTGTCTTTTTTCCATTGGATATTTTTTCCTTCTTTGTCAAAGATTATTTGACCATAGCATTGAGGGTCCATATCGGGGCTCTCTACTGTGTTCCACTGGTCTGTGTGTCTGTTTTTGTGCCAATACCATGCTGTCTTGGTGATCGCAGCTTCGTAATAAAGCTTGAAATCAGGCAACATGATGCCCCCGCTTTGTTTTTCTTTTTCAAAATTTCCTTGGAAATTCAGGGTCATTTCTGGTTCCATACAAATTTTAGGATTGTTTGTTCCAGCACTTTCAAAAATGCTGTTGGCATTTTGATTGGGATGGCATTGAAAGTATCGATTGCTCTGGGCAGCATAGACATTTTAATGATGTTTATTCTTCCGATCCATGAGCATGGAATGTTTTTTAATCTTTTTGTGTCTTCTTCAGTTTCTTTCATGAGTGTTTTCTAGTTCCTAGAGTATAGACCCTTTACTTATTTGGTTAGGTTTATTCCAAGGCATCTTATGGTTTTTGGTGCTATTGTAAATGTAATCGATTCTCTAATTTCTCTTTCTACAGTTTCATTGTTAGTGTATAACAAAGCAACTGATTTCCGTGCATTGATTTTGTATCCTGCCACATTACTGAATTGCTATTTGAGTTCTAGTAATTTGGGGATGGAGACTTTTGGGTTTTCCACCTAGAGTATCATGTCATCTGTGAAGAGTGAGAGTTTGACTTCTTCTTTGCCAATTTGAATATCTTTTATTTCTTTTTGTTGTCTGATTGCTGTTGCTAGGACTTCCACTACTATGTTGAACAATAGTTGCGAGAGTGGGCATCCTTATCATGTTCCTGATCTCAGTGGGAAGGCTCTCAGCTTTTCCCCACTGAGAATCATATTCGCTGTGGGTTTTTCGTAGGAAAAGTTGAAGTTGAAGTTGAGGAATGTTCCCTCTATCCCTGTACTCTGAAGAGTTTTAATCAAGAAAGATACTATATTTTGTCAAATACTTTTTCTGCATCCATTGAGAGGACCATGTGATTGTTGTCTCTACTCTTATTTATGTGTTCTATCACATTGATTAATTTGTGAATGTTAAGTGACCCTTTTATCCCAGGGATAAATCCCACCTCGTTGTGATGGATAATCCTTTTAATGTACTGTCGAATCCTATTAGTTAGGATCTTGTTGAGAATTTTGACATCCATATTCATCAGGGATATTGGTCTGACATTCTCCTTTTTGATGGGGTCTTTGCCTGGTTTGGGGATTAAGGTAAGGCTGACCTCATAGAAAGAATCTAGAAGTTTTCCTTCTGTTTCTGTTTTTTGAAACAGTTTCAGGGGAATAGGTATTATTTCTTCTTTGAATGTTTGGTAGAATTACCCAGGGAATCCGTCGGGCATTGGAGTTGTTTTTTGGGAGGTTTTTGATCACTGCTTCAATCTCATAACTGGTTATTGGTCGATTCAGGTTGTCAATTTCTTCTAGTTTCAGTCTTGATAGATTATAGGTTTCTAGGAATGCATCCATTTCTTCCAGGTTGCTTAATTTATTGTCATATAGCTGTTGATAATAATTTCTGATAATTATATTTATTTCCTTGGTGTTAGTTGTGATCTCTCCCCTTTCATTCATAGTTTTATTAATTTGGGTCCTTTCAATGTGAGGCAGGAATCTATCAAAATCTTAGAGGAGAACATAGGCAGTACCCTCTTCAACATCAGCCACAGCAACTTCTTTCAGGACATGTCTCTAAAGGCAAAGGAAATAAAAGCGAAAATGAACTTTTGGGACTTCATCAAGATAAAAAGCTTCTGCACAGCAAAGGAAACAGTCAACAAAACAAACAGGCAACC
>CM052901.1:52889491-53068126 GCA_028534135.1 Potos flavus
GTGAAGAACCATGAGAGACTGTGAACTCAGAACAAGGGACTGAGGGTTTTGGAGGGGAGGGAGTGGGGGGATGGGCGAGCCTGGTGGTGGGTATTGAGGAGGGCACGTATTGCATGGAGCACTGGGTGTGGTACATAAACAATGAATCTTGTAACACTGAAAAAATAAAATAAAAGTATTTGGGAAAAAAAAATTGGGGTCCTTTCTCTTTTCTTTTGGATAAGTCTGGCCAGTGGTTTATCGATCTTATTAATTCTTTCACAGAACCAACTTTTAGTTTCGTTGATCTGCTCTACTATATTTCTGGTTTCTAATTCAGATCTCTGCTCTAATCTTATTTCCCTTCTCGTGCGTGGCTTAGGTGTAATTTGTTGTTGATTCTCCAGATCTAAAGATAGTTTGTATATTTGGGATTTTTCTATTTTTTTGTGTGAAGCTTGGTTGGCTATGTATTTCCCCCTTGGGACCGCCTTTGCCATATCCCATAGGTTTTGGATCGATATGTGTTAGTTCTCATTGGTTTCCTAAATTGATAAGTTCTTCTTTGATTTCCTGAGTGACCCAAACATTCTTGAGCAGGATAGTCTTCAGCTTCCAAGTATTTGAATTTCTCCCAAACTTTTTCTTGTGATTGAGTTCCAGTTTCAAAGCGTTGTGGTCTGAGAATATGCAGGGAATAATCTCAGTCTTTTAGTATCAGTTGAGTCCTGATTTGTGACCCTATGTAGTCTATTCTGGAGAAAGTTCCATGTGTGCTTGAGAAGAATGAGTATTCTGTTGTTTTAGGGTGGAATGTTCTGTATATGTCTATGAGGTTCATCTGGTCCAGTGTGTCATTCAACGCTGTTGTTTCTTTGTTGATTTTCTGCTTAGTTTATCTATGCGTTGCTGAGAGTGGAGTGTTAAGATCTCTTATAATTAACGTATTCTTATCAATATGTCTCTTTATTTTGGTTAACAGTTGGCTTATGTAGTTGGCTGCTCCCCTGTTGGGGACATAGATATTTACAATTGTTAGATCTTCTTGTTGGATAGACCCTTTACAAATGATATAGTGTCCTTCTGTATCTCTAACTACAGTCTTTAGCTTAAAATCTAATTTGTCTGGTATGAGAATTACTACCCCAGCTTTCTTTTGAGGTCCGTTGGCATGAAATATAGTTCTCCATCCTTTCACTTTCAGTCTGGATGTATCTTTAGGTTCAAAATGAGTCTCTTGTAGGGGCGCCTGGGTGGCTCCGTGGGTTAGAGCCTCTGCCTTCGGCTCAGGTCATGATTTCAGAGTCCTGGGATCGAGCCCCGCATCGGGCTCTCTGCTCAGCAGGGAGCCTGCTTCCCCTCCTCTCTCTGCCTGCCTCTCTGCCTACTTGTGATCTCTCTCTCTCTCTGTCAAATAAATAAATAAAATCTTTAAAAAAAAAAAATGAGTCTCTTGTAGACAGCATATAGGTGGGTCCTATCTTTTTATCCAATCTGCAACCCTGTGCCATTTTATGGGAGCATTTAGGTCATTCCATTGAGAGTGATTATTGACAAATAAGCTTTATTGTCAGGGACGCCTATGTGGCTCAGATAGTTAAGCATCTGCCTTCAGCTCAGGTCATGATCCTGGGGTCCTGGGATCGAATCCCGCATAGGGCTTCCTGCTCAGCGGAGAGTCTGCTTCTCTCTCCCACTCCCTCTGATTGTATTCCCTCTCTTGCTGCCTTTCTCTCTGTCACATGAATAAATAAAATCTTTTAAAGAAAAAAGATTTTATTGTCATCATGTTGCCTGTGAAGTCCTTGTTTCTATGGATTGTCTCTGTATATCTCTGTTCTCTATCACTGTTGGGGTCTTTCTCCTTTTATAGAACCTCCCTTAACATTTCTTGCAGGGCCAGCTTAGTGGTCACATATTCTTTCCATCTCTGCTGATCCTGGACACTTCTTATCTCTCCATCTATTCTGAATGACAGCCTTGCCAGATAAAGAATTCTTGGCTGCATATTTTTCTTGTTTAGTACCCTGAATATGTCTTGCCAGCCCTTTCTGGCTTGCCAGGTCTCTGTGGACACATCTGATGTTATTCTGATGTTCCTCCCTCTGTATGTAAGGAATCTCTTCCCCCTAACTGCCCTTAAAATGGTTTCCTTGATTCTAAGATTTGTGAGTTTTACTATTACATGCCTTGGGGTTGATCTGCCCTCATTGATTTTGGGGGGTGTCTTCTCTGCCTCTAGGACAGGATTACTTGTTTCATTTCTCAGATTAGGGACGTTCTTGGCAACGACTTGGTCAAATATATCTTCTAGTCCTTTCTCTCTCTTCACCCCCTCAGGGATCCCAATAATTCTGACACTGGAACGTTTCATGGCGTCATTTATTTCTCTAATTCTGTTTTCATGGATTTTAAGCTGTTTATTCCATGCCTCCTCCTGTTCCTTCTTTTCTATCAGTTTGTCTTCAAGATCACTAATTTGTTCTTCTGCCTCATTTAACCTAACTGTTAGAGTATCTAGATTAGATTGTGTCTCATTGATAGCATTTTTAAGTTCTGCCCAATCTGCTCTCACTTCTGACCCTAACGAATTTATGTTGCCATTAATAGTTTTCTCCAACCTGACTGTTGTCTTCATAACTGCTACCTTGAAGTCTATTTCTGACATCTTACTTAGATCCATATCCATTAGATCTACTGGAGAGACCATTCCTTGTTTCTGGATTTTTTCTTTGTTGGGAATTACTCCTTATTGTCATTCTGTTGAGTTGTGGTTGAGGGGATGTACAGCCAAAAATATCAACCACTATCCAGGCAAGGTGCACCCTGGGAAGTTTTGGAGCAATCAGAAGTTGCCACCAAAAAGAAAAAAGAAAAGAAAAAACAAAACAGCCAAAATGAGCCCCAAGAGTAAGATTTATAAAGTACAAAACAAAACAAAACAAAACAAAACAAAACAAAATCCGACAAAAGAAAAGGAAAATAAATAAATAAATAAAATAAAAAGGCGGGGGTAATAGGAAGGTGGTTATAAACCCTCAATGTGGGCAAGGAAGGGTATTTCAGTTCTTCCTGGGTGTATCTTGTTATCTTTGTTAGAGAACTCAACTTTCCAGAGATAAAGGGAAATTAAAACTGGTATATATATGTATAAAGGCAATATCGAATAGGGATAAAAGGACTACATTGAAACTTATATCTATATATATAAAAAAAGAAAAAAAGTATATGTATGAAAAAGTTCAAGTTAAAAAGTTACTATGGAATGTGTTGTATTAAACATCTAGATGAGATGATAAGTAGGTAAATAAAAAGAACGAGAATCATGAGAAAAAAATTTTAAAAAACAGGGAAAAGTTTTGTATCTAAGAAATATACAGGCTGTGAAGAAATACCAGGAGCTTAATATACTGTTTTTCCCTGGTATTGGGGTTTTATAGTTTTATGAGGACCCTGTGGTTGTTGTCCTCTTGTTCTTTCAGCTTGTCTTCGGGGGGGTGGGGTGGGGGAGAGGGACCCACCACATTGTTTTTCAGTCAATCCTGCTTGGGCGGAGTTGCCCTGCCCCCTATCAAGGGTTTTTCAGGCTTTGTTCTCTGTGGAAACTGTTTTTTCAGGCTTTGTTCTCTGGAGGCTTTTGTTCTCTGGTGGCTTTTCGCACGCCTTTTTTGGAGGGTCAGAGCAAACTGTCCATACCCAGACCTCCGCCTCAGAGAGAATCCACAGACTGCTTTTTTCAGAATCCTCCAGAACACACAGTCTCCCCCCTGCAAGCCCCGTTGAATACCTTAGCCTCCCACAGGTGGTGCGTGCCCCCAGCGACCCTCTCAGTGGTCACCTGAGGCCCCCACTTGTCTCTGTACCCCCACGCCACCAAAACCGCAAGTGATACTGCTCCAGGGAAGCCCAGTCCCGGGGGCTGCCATTCCCGGGACCACTGACTCAAGTCCGCACCAGGTCCTTTCAGCCACAGTGGAGGTGGGTGGCAGCTGCAGTGGCAGCAGCAGCTGCCAGCCCCAGGAACTGTTGAGTCAAATCCAAACCAGGTCCTCTCAGCCCCAGTGATGTTTGAGGCAGTGGAGGTGGCTGCAGTGGTGGCAGCCGACTTGAGACCATGCTGGGTCCTCTCAGGTGTGGGCAGGTGGTAGCTGTGGCTGGTCCTGGAACTGCTTAAGCACATGCCTGTGCCCCCCGCCACTGGTCCCAGCAATTGTCCCTTAAGTCCTTTTGTTCTCTTTGAGTGCTGTTATCAGTCCCTTCTCATCTCCCAGCCACCAGTGTCCAAGCTATCACTGGTCCCCAAGCACAGGGCACTTTCCCATTGGGGTATTACTTTCCAGTGGCTGGCATCCGGTGGTTCCCTCCCCCTTCTGTTTATCCTCTGATATCTGTCTATGCAGTCCCAACTCTGTTTTTTTGTACCTCTAGACTGATGATCCTCTGCCCCCATAGAGATCCAGACACGTATAATCTTACATCTCAGGCTGGTTTCATGGGCGTTCAGAGTGCTCTGGTAGATATCCAGATCAATTCAGGGGACCGTTTGAAATGGGGTCCCTTACTCCTTTGCCATCTTGCCCCCCTCCCCTAATTGAATTTAAATTTAAAAAATAATAAAAGTAAAAACTTAGATTTCTGGGAAAAGTGCTATAAGTTAAAATTACACATGCTAAACTTAATTTCTTTTAGGAATAATAAAAGATTTTATTCCTAGCCCAAAATATATTTTCATTTACTACATTGTGTGATGCAAAATATTCTAAAATGTATGTAAATTGGTAAAATATAGCAACCATAACCTGTTAAGTAAAAATAAAATGTCACGGTCTGAAACCATATAAAGTCATAAAGTCTTTATCTTCTTTAAAATCTCTTTCTCATTTTAATACAGCAATATACAATGTAAAGAAATACTTTTATGAAGTCAAGAGGTCTTTTTTAAATTGAGGTACAATGAGTATATAACATTTTGTAAGTTTCAGGTGTATGTAGCCTTATAATTCAACATCTGTATACATGGCAAAGTGTTTACCATGAAAAGCCTAGTTATCACCCTTCATACAGTTTACCATCTTCACCTATTTCACTCACTTTCCAAACCCCTTTCCCTCTGGTAACCATCAGTCTCTTCTCTGTATTTATGAGTTTGTTTTTGTGTTGTTTTGTTTTGCTTTAGATTCTACATATGAGTGAAACCATATGGTATTTCCCTTTCTCTGTATGACTTACTTCACTTAGCATAATACCCTTAAGGTTCATGCATGTCACAAATGGCAAAATTTCATTTTTATGGGTAAATAGTATTCTACTATGTGTGTGTGGGGGGGTGTGCGTGTGTGTGCGTGTGTACCACATTCTCTTTATCAATTCATCCATTGATGGCCCCTTAGGTAGTTTTCATATTTTGTTTGTTTGCTTTGTTTTTTAAGTGATCTCTATACCCAGTGTGGGGCTTGAGCCTACAATCCTGAGATCAGGAGTCACACGCACTATCAACTGAGCCAGCCAGGCACACCATCCATGCTCTGTTTATTGCAAATAATGCTGCATTGAACATAGGGGTACATACATCTTTTTTAACTACTTTTTTATATTTCTCAGATAAATACCCAGAAGTGGAGTAGCTGGATCGTGTGGTAGAACTTAATTTTTTGAGGAATCTTCATACTGTTTTCCACAGTGGCTATACCAATTTATATTCCCACCAATAGTATACAAGAATTCCCTTTTCTCCACATCATCTCCAGCACTTGTTATTTTTTGTCTTTTTTATAATACCCATTCTAAGAAGTGTTAGGTAATAGATGTGTCATTGTAGTTTTGATTTGTATTTCCCTAGTAATTGGTGATGTTGGACGTTTTCATGTGCCTGTTAGCTACCTATATGTCTTCTTTGGAAAAATTTCTATTCAGGTCCTCTGTCCACTTTTGATCAGTTTGTTTTTTTTATTGTTGAGTTATATGAGTACTTTATTTTATTATTATTTTTTTGTATTCTAGATATTAACCCTTAATCAGTTATATGACTGCAAATATCTTTTCCCATTCAGTCAGTTGCCTTTTTGTTTTGATGATGATTCTTTAGCTGTGCAGAAGCTTTTTAGTAGTCCTTTAGATGTAGTCCTATTTGATTATTTTTGCTTTTGCTTGCCTTGCCTTTCGCATCAATCCACAAACACATTGATGAGACTGATATAAAAGACCTTGCCACCTATGTTTCCTTCTACAGGTTTAGTGTTTTCAAGTCTTAAATCCATTTTAAGTTATCTTTTGTGTATGGTGTAAGGTAGTGGTCTAATTTCATTTCTTTGCATGTGGCTGTCTGGTTTTCCCAGCACCACTTATTGAGGAGACTCTTCTCTCTCCATTGTATGTACTTATCTCCTTTGTCATAAATTAATTATCCATATGTGTGTGGATATGGGTTCTCAGTTCTCTTCCATGGATCTGTTTGTCTGTTTTTATGCCAGTGCCATAATGTTTTGGTTACCATAGCTTTGTATTGAGTTTTTAATCAGGGAGCATGATACCTCCACCTTTGTTCTTCTTTCTCAAGATTGCCTTGGTTATTCAGGATCTTTTGTAATTTCATGAAAAATTTTAAATTATTTTTTCTATTTCTGTGGAAAATGCAATTGGAATTTTGATAGGGATTACATTGAATCTGTAGATTACTTTGCATAATATGGACATTTTAACAATATTAATTCTTGTAATCCATGAGCATGGAATATCTTTCCATTTTTTATGTGTCTTCAATTTCTTTTATCAGTATCTTATAGTTTTCAGTGTACAGGCCTTTTGCCTCCTTGGTTAAATTTATTTCTAGGTATTTTATTTTTTATGATGCAATTATAATTGGGATTGTTTTCTTTATTAGTCTTTCTGATACTTTATTAGTATATAGATATACCATACATTTCTGTATATTGATTTTGTATCTTGCAAATTTACTAATTTGTTTATTAGTTCTAACATCCTTTAGTGGAGACTTTAGGGTTTTCTATATATAATATCATGTCATCTGCAAATAAGGACATTGATACTTCTTCCTTTCCGATTTGGATGCCTTTTTTTTTTTTTCTTGCCTTATTGTTGTGGCTAGGATTTCCAACACTGTATTGAATGAAAGTGGTGAGAGTAAACATCTTTGAATTATACCTGATCTTAGAGTAAAAGCTGTCATTTTTTTTTTTTTGCCATTAAGCATGATATAGCTGTGGGTTTTTCCTATATGACTTTTATTGTGTTGAGGTATGTTCCCTCCATACCCACTTAGTTGAGAGTTGTTATAAATGGATGTTGAATATTGTCAGATGCTTTTCCTGCATCTACTGAGATGATCAGAGGATTTTCATCTTTCATTTTGATAATGCGGTATATCATGTTGATTGATTTGTGGATGTTGAAACATCCTTACGTCCCTGAAATAAATCTCCCTTATTTATGCCATATGATCTTTTTGATGAATTGTTGAATTCAGTTTGTTAATATTTTCTTGAAGATTTTTGCATCTATGTTCATTAGGGATATTAGCCCATAATTTTATATCACTGTTATGTTCTTATCTGGTTTTGATATCAGGGTAATGCTGGCCTTTTAAGTACATTCCCTCCTCTTCTATTCTTTGGAAGAGTTTGAGGATAGGCATTACACATTACATTTTCTTTGAATGTTTCATAGAACTCACCAGTGAAGCTTTCTGCTCCTGAACTGTTGTTTGTTGGGAGGTTTTTCATTACTTATTCAGTTGGCTTCCTAGTAATTGTTCTATTCAGATTTTCTATTTCTTCATGATTCAGTTTTTGAAGATACTGTTTGTAAGGAATTTATCTGTTTCTTCTACGTTGTTCCATTTGGTGGTGTATAGTTGTACATACTAGTTTCTTAAGATCCTTTCTAAATCTTGTGGTATCAGTTGTGACTTTTCCACTTTTATGTTTTTCTTAGAGAATCTAGCTAAAAATTTGTCATGTTTGTTTCTTTTCAAAGAAGCAGCTCTTAGATTCATTTATCTTCTGTACAGCTTTTTAGTCTCTATTTGTGCTTTGATCTTTGTTACTCCCTTCCTTCTACTAACTTAAGGCTTCATTTGTTCTTTTTCTAGTTCTTTAGGTGTAAAGTTAGGTTGTTTGAGACTTTTCTTGTTTCTTGAGGTAAGCCTGTATTGCTATAAAATTCCCTCTTAGAAACA
Organism: Potos flavus; assembly: GCA_028534135.1. NCBI lineage: Eukaryota > Metazoa > Chordata > Mammalia > Carnivora > Procyonidae > Potos > Potos flavus. The sequence goes on from CM052901.1 coordinate 52,897,665, forward strand.
CTTTTGCTTTTCTTTTTGATAAGTCTTGTGAGAGGTATATCAATTTTATTAATTGTTTCAAAAAACCAGTTCCTGGTTTCATTGATCTGTTCTATTGTTTTTAGTTCTATATTATTTATTTCTGCTCTAATCTTTATTATTTCATTCCTTCTGCTGGCTTTTTCATTTGTTGTTCTTTTTCTGGCTCCTTTAGGTATAAAGTTAGGTTGTTGATTTGAGATTTTTTTTCTTGCTTCTCTAGATAGGTCTATATTGCTATGTACTTCCCTCTGAGGACCACTTTTGCTGAATCCCAAAGGTTTTGGACTGTCATGTTTTCATTATCATTTGTTTCCATGTATTTTTATTTCTTCTTTGATTTCTTGGTTGACACATTCATTGTTTAGTAGTATGTTGTTTAACCTCCGTGTATTTGTGTTCTTTCCATATCTTTTTTTGTGGTTGAATTCTACTTTCATAGTGTTGTGGTCAGTGAAGGTGCATGGTATGACTTCAATCTTTTTGTATTTGTCGAGGCCTGTTTTGTGACCTAATATGTGATCTGTTCTGGAGAATGTATATGTGCACTCGAAAAGAATGTGTGTGCTGCTGCTTTAGGATGGAATGATCTGAATATATCTGTTAAGTCCATCTGGTCCAGTATGTCATTCAAAGCCATTGTTTCCTTGTTTATTTTCTATATAGACAATCTGTGCATTGATGTAAGTGGGGTGTTTAAGTCCCCCACTATTATTGTATTATTATCAATGAGTTTCTTTATGTTTGCTATTAACTGTTTCATACAGTCGGGTGCATAAGTATATACAATGTTTAGATCTTGTTGGATTTTCCCCCTTTATTATGATATAGTGCCATTCTTCATCTCTTGTTTCAGTCTTTGTTTTAAAATCTAGTTTGTCTATGCTAAGCAAAGTAAGTCAATCAGAGAAAGACAAATACCATATGATTTCACTCATATGTGGAACTTAAAAACAAAACAGATGAACATAAGGGAAGGGAAGGAAAAATAAAATAAGATGATATCAAAGAGGGGGACAAACTATAAGAGACTCTTAACTATAAGAAACAAACTGAGGGTTGCTGGAGTGGAGGTAGGTGGGGGGATGGGGTAACTGGGTGTTGGCCATTAAGGAGGGCACTTGATGGAATGAGCACTGGGTGTTATATGCAACTGATCTAATCACTAAAGTCTATCTCTGAAACTAATAATACACTATATGTTAATTAAATTGAATTTAAATGTAAAAATTCAAAAATCAGTTTTGTCGGATGCAAATAGTGCTACTCCACCTTTCTTTTGAAATCCATTTGTGTGATAAATGTTTTTCTCCACCCCTTCACTTTCAATCTTCAGGTGTCTTTACGTCTAAAATGAGTCTTTCGTATGCAGCATGTAGATCGATCTTGTTTTGTTTTGTTTTGTTTTTATCCGTTCTGACACCCTGTCTTTTGATGGAAGCACTTAGTCCATTTACATTCAGAGTAAATACTGATAGATACGTATTTAGTGCCATTTTATTACTTGTTTTGTCATTGGTTCTGGAGATTTTCTCTGATCCTCTCTTGTCTTTGTCACTTTTCATCTTCCTTTCTGCTCAAAGAGTCTCTTTTAATATTTCTTGCAGGCTAGTTTAGTGGTCATGAACTCCTTTAGTTTTTCTTTGTCTGGGATGCTCTTTACCTCTCCTTCTATTCTGAACGATAGACTTGCTGGATAGAGTATTCTTGGCTGCAGATTTTTCCCATTCAGCTCATTAAATATATCGTGCCAGTCCCTTCTGGCTTTCCAAGTTACTGTTGAGAAAGCTCCAGCTAGCTTATGAGTCTTCCTTTGTAAGTTAAGGACTTCTTTTAACTTGCTGCTTTTAAGATTTTTTCTTTATCACTATATTTTGCAATTTTAATTATGAAATGTCTTGGGGTTGGCCTTCTTTTTTATTTTGATGGGAGCTTTCTTTCCTCCTGGATCTAGATATCTGTTTCCTTCCCCAGATTAGGGAAGTTTTCACCTATTATTTCTTCAAGTAGATTTTCTGCCGCCTTTTGTTTCTCTTCTTCTGAGACTCCTATAATATGAATGTTATGTTTAATGGAGTCACTGAGTTCCCTAAGCCTAGTCTCATGTTGCATAAGTCTTCTTTCTCTCTTATGTTCAGCTTCATCATTTTCCATTATTTTTTCTTCTGTATCACTAATTCATTCTTCTGCTTCTTGCAACCTGCTGTTCATTGCATTAAGCCTATTTCCAATCTTATTTATTGTATTCTTCATTTCTGATTGATTGTTTTTTAACTCTTTTATCTCTGTGGTAAGGGTCTCCCTGATGTATTCCATTCTTTTCTCAAGCCCAGCAAGTATCCTTATGATCATTGCTTGAAATTCTCCATCAGGCATGTTACTTATATCTGTTTCATTTACACCTCTGGCCATGGCCTTATCTTGTTCTTTCACGTAGGAAGAATTCCTCTGTCGTGGCATTTTTGTCTGTCTCTGCCTTTGTTTGTATGTTAGAAAAACCAGTTGTGTCTCCTGCTCCTGAGAGTAATGACTTTATGAAGAAGAGGCCATGTGGTGTCCAGGGCCAGGTGCCTCAGGGAGCATCTCTGGTGTGTGCTGCTTGCGCTCTGCTGTTGTGTTTTGGCTGCTCTTTCCTTCAGGCCAGTCGTCTACAGAGACCGTCCTTGCCTGCAGTTGTTAGTGTTTGGTCCTTGGCCAGAATGTAGTGAGTTTTAAGTAAATGTGCTCTGGTCTGCTTGCTGAATGAGACCTCATACTATTTCATCCAGAACTGAAGCCCTGCAGAACTCTCTCTCGGGAGACATGGTTTGGGCAGGGGCTTCTGCTGGTCTTCTGGGGAAGGGCCCACCACACTGGGACTGAGGCAAGGTTGACTGAGAAGGGCAGTCCCACCTGAGCGCAGGGGTATGGGACTTGGTGTAAGCAAGTTAGGCAGCCTGTGTCATTGCTGCACTGCTTCCTGCAGATGGTTCTGTGTTTATGCTCAGGCGCAGAGGAGGGAAATGGGGCCAAGTAGCTCCTTTGTCCCTGGAGAGGTATCCTTGTGAACACTCCCTGGTAAGGGAAGCACTCTGAGAACGATATTCTCCCCTCTTGTGTCTGGTGTTTTTCAGATCACTGTTTCCATACTCTCTGCCTCTGGGTTTTTTGCCTGCCTTCTCTCCAGGAACAATGCAGCGCCTCAGGGCTTTATCCTACCCAAACCTGTTGAATTTGAAACTCTAGGCTTTAAGCCCCACTAACTGCAAGAACTCACAAAAATCAGCCACTCTCATTTTCCCAGCCAATAGCTTTGGGGAAATGTTCTCTTTGTGTGTTTCCCTGTGTACTCTACTCTCTCTCTCTCATCCTTCTCTGCAACCACAGATCCCTCCCCTCTGCAGCACCCAAGATCCATTTCTCCCCTAAACTACATCTCCACACTTCCTCCTTTCCTCATTGTGGCTTCTACCTTGAGTTATGGAGTTTGTTCTGTCAGTCTTTAGGGTGATTTCTGTGGTATTTATTTATTTTTTCAAAGATTTTAGGGGCGCCTGGGTGGCTCAGTGGGTTAAAGCCTCTGCCTTCGGCTCAGGTCATGATCTCAGGGTCCTGGGATCGAGCCCCGCATCGGGCTCTCTGCTCAGCAGGGAGCCTGCTTCCCCCCCCCCCCCGCCTGCCTCTCTGCCTACTTGTGATCTCTCTCTCTCTCTCTCTCTCTCTCTCTCTCTCTGTGTCAAATAAATAAATAAATAAAATCTTAAAAAAAAAAAAGATTTTATTCACTTATTTGACAAAGAGAGAGACAGCAAAAGGGAATACAAGCAGGGGGAGTGGGTGAGGGAGAAGCAGGCTTCCCACTGAGGAAGGAGCCCAACCAGGACTCTGGGATCATGACCTGAGCTGAAGGCAGAAGCTTAATGACTGAGCCACCCAGGCGCCCGATTTCTGTGGTATTTAGAATGATTTGATTGTTATCTAGCTGTGTTTGAGGGATGATACGAGCCTAGGGTCTACCTACTCCACTGCGATCTTCCACCCAATTCCCTATTCTAATAATTTTAAGATTTTATTTATTTATTTATTTGACAGAGAGAGAGAGATCACAAGTAGTCAGAGAGGCAGGCAGAGAGAGAGGGGGAAGCAGGCTCCCCGCTGAGCAGAGAGCCCGATGTGGGGCTCGATCCCAGGACCCTGAGATCATGACCCGAGCCGAAGGCAGAGGCCTTAACCCACTGAGCCACCCAGGCGCCCCTCTATTCTAATAATTTTAATAGAGTATATCCCAGAAGGGATATTTTTGTCAAGGAAAAAAAATCTCTATAATACAAAAACAAAAATTTGCTTTAATTTGCTAATTCAACCTTCTGGTGTTCATGATAATCAGGGATTAGAAAAATTAGTCTTACCAAATACAGAAAAACATTGAATTAGACTCTAGCATATTATGTGTTTTATATAGAGCTCAAGTTCCTACTGTTTTGTTTGGATAAAACTTTTTTGTTTGAAACCACTAGTAACTGTTCAAGGTAGAAGAGGTTTCTAATTTATTTTCAATCTTGTAATTTCTGCTGCCATAATAAATAACCCATTAGGAAGAAGAACAGAATAAATAAGCTAGTATTTGTTGAGAACATATTAAGGTTATGACATTAGAATCATAAGAGGCATTATGCATTATTGTCTCTGAACTCAAGAGTTTTGCATTTATTTGAGGAGATAAGATACATATATATGAAAAGTTGCCTAACAAAGCACAATATAAGATATGTTATTGACCAAATAAATAGAACTATGAAGTTTATGCTATAGGAATTCAAAGGAGAGAGTGATTCCTGTGGCTAGTCAGGAAATGCTTTACAGAACAGGTAGAATTTGGGCCTTAAAGATTAGATAGGATTTGAACTGGTGGCAAGGAATAAAAATACAGTAAGTACAAGGAAAGTCACAGGTTACAATGCATGGGACCACAAGCTAAGTGAGAGAGACTTAAATAAAGTAGCTTACCTCCAGCAAAGAGTTTGAATGGTGGGGGAGTGGATGGGAACTCCTTGAAGTCAGAGACCTAGTCACCTTGATTTCGGTATTCTCTACAAACCTTGTAAAATAGTGTTGTGTATAGAAGATGATCATGAGATTAAGTCAGCAAGTATATTGGTGTCAGTTGAGGTAGTCCTTCAATACAAGACTAAGAAATTTATTATATGGGTGATGGGGAACTACTGATGGTTTTTGTGTAGGTTTTTTGTTCAGGTTTTTGTGCATGATGTGAGGAAAATATTGTTTTAGGAAGATGATGAAGTGATACTCCTATTGAAGCACACTTCCATCCTATGTCAGAGATTGCTCTAATTTCTGGACCTCCTGAGAGAATTGGTAAGAGCCCTTCTCTTCATCAGAACTCAAACTCCCCAAGTACATCCTATATATATGAGCTCTGATTCTGAGACAAGGAGTCTTTCACATCAAGAACTGTGTTGTTAAGAAACATCTATGGGTGACATTCTGTGCAATCATCTGCCAGTTAGAGACAGCCATTGAATCTTGCTTATAGAAAAAAAAATACCTTATCACATAGTTCTTTGGGCATAACCAGATCTCTGTGATCATGCATGAGTAACTTTAAGATACTACCATAGCACTTAGGCAAGTCTCTAAGTTAAATTCATGTTTTCTACCTCAAATAATATACTCCTTCAGGGTACCAAATTGTCCTTATTTATTCCCATGCAGAGTAGCAATAGGCAAGGCCAATTATGGAAGAGTCCATAATCTCAATCAATTCTTTATCAGCTTTCTATACAGGAATTCAAGATATATAGGCCTATGCTAACATTTTACCAACCTGATCTTCCAGTAAATTATACTTATGAATACACACTTGGGATGATTAGTTGAATGGCTTTATTCCAAATGAATACACACTTGGGATGATTAGTTGAGTGGCTTTATTCCAAAAGGCTACTTTCTATCATTCAGAATACATACAGGGGTTAGTACCATTCTGGGGGAGAGTGTCTGGTTTGTTGACCAAGAATATTTAGGTAAAGGACAGGGGAGAGGGAGAAACTAACATTTGTTAAATTTATTTGAGAGGATAAGACACATAAATGAAAAACTGCTTAACAAAACACAATACAGGATATAATGTTGACCAAATGAGTAGAACCATAAAGTTCTATAGAAATTCAAAGAAGAGTGATTCTTGTAGGCTGGACTGGTCAGAAAAGGCTTTACAGAGGAGGTAGAATTTAGACCTTAAAAATTAGATAGAATTTGGATTGGTGGCAAGGAATGAAGAGGCAGAAGGTATGCGTAAGTCACAAGTAATGCATGAGACCCAAGCTAAGTGATGAAGATAGTAACCTGGCTCCAACAGAGTTTGAATGATAAGAGACCGGATGGGAATTCCTTGATTTCAGAAACACTGTCACCTTTATTTTATTATTCTCTGAAGCCCTAGCAAAATAAGGTTGCATGTAGATAACTGCTTGATTCTAAGGGTACAACTAACATTTGTTGAATGGCTATTTTATACAAAATGATTTATAGGCACTGTCACATTTAAGAGTCATAAACATTTTGTGAGTTGTAAATATTAAATAACCCCATTTTACAGATGAGGAAACTCAAGTGTAGAGAAGCCCAAAGTCACATAGCTAATAAGTGACAAAATCTGGCTCCTAAGTCCAAACCCTTAACCACTGTACCACCCAGCGTCTCTCCTTTGATATTTACTTTTAATTTTATAGACTTTTTTAAGGTCCATTAAAAAAATTATCTCAGTTCCTGTGCCTCTTTCATCAGAAATAGAATGATGAAAAAACATGGATGAAGCTCTGATGTGGTAATCATTTCCCAGCTTTGCCACTAGATTCAGTGCATGAGTTTTGGAAAGTCCCTTCTCTTCGCTGGACCTCAATTTCAATTGCATGATCTCCAAGCTATCCTCAGCTCTAAGGTGTGATGTTCTGTGATCCCATCTGATACTGAGGAGTTAGAAGTCAAACTAAATAACCATAACCATATACCTTTCACCAATGGCTCTTTTTCTTTCTTTTTTTTGGGGGGGTAAGAAATATTATATCTAAGCAGCCACTGTAAATTCACATTATAAATATGCTTCCCTTATTCTGGAACAAAATTTCTTTAATCAAGTATTCTCCCTAAGTACACCCAGTCACTACTTCTTATCACATACACCTAGCATTTTGACCACCAAGCTATAAAACTATTCTCACACTCATCATTTGCCTTTCCTTGAGAGTAGAAATTCTAGGTCTCATTCCTGAAAGTATCAAACATAACACACTAGGCTAGGGAGGGGCTATCCTTTAGGTAGTTAGGCATTTTTCAAGTGACTTGTTTCTCATGTTTCTAGTTAAGAAGGAAGTGACCACACCCACAGCTCCTGAAAAATTTAACTCATTCAATAATATCATGGATGTCCATTTTACCGATTTACTTGCAGTATCCAACCCTCAGCTCTGAATTGGTGTATTTCCCTGAAATATTGAAGGTCTCCAATCAATCAGTTCAATTCAGAAAACATTTCCTGAAGGTACACTCAGACAAGGTACTGTGGAAGGATACAAAGATAAAGAATAGGTGACCTTTGCCCCCATCGAATTTGCAATTGTAAGGAAGGATAGGAAAAAGCACACAAGTCTAACACAAGGCTTGATGAGCACATTGCCATAAAAGTGATGATAGCAATTGCATACCTAATGTAGGCTTAGCCTCATGCTAAGTACTGTGCGGTACACATGGTAAGTGTATGATTGTTGGTGATGCTTAAACACTGAGTATATGAATAAAGGGAAAAGCATATAGGTTATAGTGGTGAAAGTTTTGAGGAAGAGACAAGACTTAAGTTAGATATTATTTGGACGAGTAACATCTGGATAGATGCTAGAAATAAGGAAACAACATTCCAGGTAAGAAGTATGACATGAATGTGGCAAGATCACTGAGGAGAACATCCATTCTTAAGTACATTGTGGGTTGTGGAAAAGTAATCTTAGAGAGGTAAGGTATGGACAGATGGTAGAGGGCTTTGTAGACTTGAAACAATAAGGAATCACTATTAACTTTTGGTCTTGAGTGATATTGGTATAATGAAAGATAAATATTTTAAAGAATACTTCGTTACCAGTATGCAGGATGAATTGAAATTTGAAGAGACAAAAACTAGAAAGAGTAATAGATAGTTGGGCATATGTCACAATAGCTTTATGAGTGGTGGTAACACAAGAAATGAAGAGGAAGGATCAAAGCCAGGAGACATTTTAATTAATTGGAAATAGTCCCAGTGACTAGAGATGTGGGAGTCATTCATATGCATATGCTATTCATATAGCAGTTAAACCTATTAGAGGTGTAGGAGATCATCAAGGGAGAAAGTAAATCTAGGGAAAGGAGATAAATGTGAAATTTGGAATCACCTAAGCAATGTTGAGATGCATACATAAGGATGAGGAAATGAATGGAAAAAGAGAAATTGAGACCCTTAGAGGATACTCATAATTCGAGTGAGAGCATCATAAAAATACTGTGAAGGAGAGAGTATTGCCCTATTTTACAGATAAAAAAGCTGAGGCTGAAGAGATAAAATGACTTATATAAGGCCATGAAACAGTTGCAACTCAACTGAAGTTCTTCCAGATTCCACATTGTGTCCATTTCCCTATACTTCCCTATCTCTGAAAACCAATGACTAGAAAGAAGTGTACACATACTGTTATGGTCACTTCCCATGGTATCCAAGGTTTATATGGGAATATAGGATTTTACAGGAAAGGAGGAGATCTAGAATGAGACAGGAAGAGGATGAATGCTGAGCATACACTAATACTGAAATTATATCATTCTTGGTTTAAGTAGACATCTATTGAATAAATGATGAAATCTCTATAACGCAGGCATCAAGAGCAGGTGGGAGTGGGGAAAGCAGTATAGGTGCAGATAGTGGAAAGTGAATTAACTTCCTAAATTCTTCATTTGTCTTCTATTATGCATAGCATGATTTTTTGAAGTATCTGCATTTTTTCAATTTAGTCCTCACCACATGATGACTCTACCTTTCCTGCCTTAGCTTGATCTCCACCAGGAGTGTTACCTTGAAGTTGATAATCCACTTTTTCAGCTCAGGCTTCAATGTCTGCAAGCCTGATCAAATAATCGCTGGAAGGAAGCATTCTGTGCCAAATAAGAGTGTGGGTTGCAGTGGTAAAAAGCTAAAGAAACCCGTTTAGCAGAATACTAAGTCAATTTCTGAAAAGGTGCATTGCCAAACCATAACTACCAAATTCTGAGACACCCAACCTTAGCAAGGAAGAGAAAGGCAAATAGCACATTACAGTTCCAGAATTGCCTTTCAAATTTTATCAATCATCTTCTTGGTAGAAATGTATAGGTGGGATGAGATGTATGCTTAAGCACTTACTGTCTCTTTTTCTCTTTGAGATGTTTGGCAAACATTAGTTATTTTCTGTATATCCTTCACTGAAGAGCTGGGTCAATACAGCTGCTTTCTGTTCAGACTTAAGGGCAAGAACAACCTAAGCCTGAGATTCCAGATAAGAGAAAATGTTGTGCCCACCATGGAGCCATGATCTGCGATCTGTCTGGTTAACACAGTGGCATGAAAATTTTCTAGCCTCCTGTAGCAAGGGTAGTCCATCCTGACTGGCATCTGTACTCTGGGATCTAGACCTCAACAGTTACGGAAGTACTCTGAATGGCACAATGATTTCATAAAGAATATACTAGCCAAAAACTATAAGAGACAACTGCTGCCAACTTTTTATTTATTTATTCATTTTAAGTTTTTGATTACATTCCAGTTAGTGAACATACAGTGTAATAGTAGTCTCAGGTGTACGATATAGTGATTCAACAATTCTATATATCATCCTGTGCTCATAACATGTGCACTCCTTAGTCCCCACCACCTATTTAACCCATTCTTCCACCCACCTGCATTCTGGTAACCATCAGTTTCTTCTCTCACTTAAGCACCTATTTCTTGGTTTGCCTCTCTCTTTCTCTCTCTCTCTTTTTTTTTTTTTTTTTGCTCGTTTGTTTTCTTTCTTAAATTCTACATATGAGCGAAATTATATGGTATTTCTCTTTCTCTGACAAACTTATTTCACTTACCATGATACTCTCTAGCTCCATCCATGTCATTGCAAATGGCAAGGTTTAATTCTTTTTTATGTCTGAGTAATATTCCATTGTGTACACACACACACACACACACACACACACACACACACACCCCACATCTTATTTCTCTGTTCATCTATTGATGAACCCTTGGGCTGTTTCCATAATTTAGCTGTTGTAGATTATGCTGCCTGCCATAAATATTGGTTTGCATGTATCCCTTCGAATTCCAAATTTTTTGTATTCTTTGGGAAAATACCTAGGAGTGCAATTGCTGGATTATAGGGATTTTACTTTTAACTTTTTGAGGAACCTCCATACTCTTTTCCACCATGGCTGCAGCAGTTTGAATTCCTACCAGCAGTGCAGGAGGGTTCCCCTTTCTCACCTCCACACCTTTGCCAACACTAGCTGCTTCTCATGTTATTGATTTTAGCCATTCTGGCAGGTGTGAGATGATCTCTCATTGTAGTTTTGATTTTCATTTTCCTGATGATCAGTGATATTGACCATCTTTTCATGTGTCTATTGGCCAACTGGATGTCTTCCTTGGAAAAATATCAACTCATACCTTCTGCCCATTTTTAACTGGATTCTTTGTTTCTGGTGTTGTATTTTATAAGTTCTATATATATTTTGGATACTAATCCTTTATCAGATAGTGATTTTGCAAATATCTTCTTCCATTCCATAGGTTGCCTTTTAGTTTTGTTGACTGTTGCCTTCATTGTGCAGAAGCTTATTTTGATGAAGTCCCAAGAGTTTTGTTTGTTTGTTTGTTTTCTTTTGTTTCCCTTGCCTCAGGAGACATATCCAGAAAGATTTGCTACAGCCAATGTCAAAAGAGGTTACTGCTTGTATTCTCTTCTAGGATTTTTACAGTTTCAGGTCTCACATTTAGGTCTTTAATCCATTTTGAATTTATTTTTATGTTTGGTGTAAAAAAGTGGTCCAATTTCATTCCTTTGTATCTTGCTGTCCAGTTTTCCCAACATCATTTGTTGAAGATGCTGTCTTTCTTTCCATTGGATATTCTTTCATGCTTTGTCAAAGCTTAATTGACCATGTGGTTGTGGGCTCATTTCCGGGTTTTCTCTTCTCTTCCATTGATCTATGTGTCTATTTTTGTGCCAGTACCATACTGTTTGGATCACTACAGCTTTGTAATGTAACTTGAAGTGCAGAATTGTGATGCTTCCAACTTTGCTTTTCTTTTTAGATTTCTTTGGCTATTCAGAGTCTTTTGTGGTTCCATACAAATTTTACAATTGTTTGTTATAGCTCTATGAAAAATGCTCATGGTATTTTGATAAGGATTGCATTAAATGCATAAATTGCTTTGGGTCATATGGACATTTTAAGAATATTTGTTCTTCCAATCCATGAGCATGGGATGTCTTTCTATTTCTTTGTGTCATCTTCAGTTTCTTTCATCAGTATTTTCTAGTTTTCAGAGTGCAGGTCTTTCACCTCTTTGGTTAGTTTATTCCTAGGTATCTTATGGGTTTGGGTGCAGTTGTAAATGGGATTGATTCCTTGGTTTCTCTTTCTGCTGCTTCATTATTGGTGTATGGAAATGCAATATATTTCTGTATATTGATTTTGTATCCTGTGTTTTGTGTGTCAGTTCTAGCAGGTTTTTTTTTTTTTTTGGTAGAGTCAAGTTTTCTATACAAATTATATCATCTGTAAATAGTGAACATTTTACTACTTCCTTGCTGATTTGGTTGCCTTTTATTTCTTTCTGTTGTCTGATTGCTGTGGCTTGGACTTCCAGTATTATGTTAAATTACAGTGGTGAGAGTGGACATCCCTGTCTCGTTCCCTTCCATAGAAGTAAAGCTCTCAGTTTTTCCCCACTGAGTATGTTAACCTTGAGTTTTTCATATATGGCCTTTATTATGTTGAGGTATGTTCGCTCTAAACCTATTTTGTTGAGGCTTGTTATCATGAATGGATGTTGAACTTTGTCAAATGCATTTTATGCATCTATTCAAATGATCATATGATTCTTATTCTTTCATTTATTGTAGTGCATCACACTGATTGATTTGTGACTATTGAACCATCCTTGCAACCCAGGAATAAATCCAAATTGATCATTGTGAATTATTCTTTTGAAGTATGGTTGGGTTTGGTTTGCTAGTATTTTATTGACAATTTTTGCCTCCATGTTCATCAGGGATACTGGCCTGTAGTTGTCTTTTTCAGTGGTATCTCCCTCTGGTTTTGGTATCAGGGTAATGCTGGACTCATAGAATGATTTTGGAAGTTTTCCTCCGATTTCTATGTTTTTGAATAGTTTGAGAAGAATAGGTATTAACTCTTCTTTAAATGTTTGGTAGAATTCCTCTGGGAAGCCATCTGGTCCTCAACTTTTGTTTTTGGGAGATTTTTTTTATTACCGATTCAATTTCTTTGCTGGTTATTTGTGTGTTCAAGTTTTCTATTTCTTCCTGTTACAGTTTTGGTAGTTTATATGTTTCCAGGAATTTATCCATTTCTTCCAGATTGCCCAGTTTGTTGGCATAATTTTTTTCATAATATTCTCATAATTGTTTGGATTTCTGTGGTGTTGGTTGTTTCTTATCCTCTCTCATTTGTGATTTTATTTATTTGGGTCCTTTCTCTTTTATTTTGGTAAGTCTGGCAAGAGGGTTGTCAATTTTATTAATGTTTTCAAAAAATTACCTCCTGGTTTCATTGATCTGTCCTATTATTTTCTTAGTTTCTAGATCACTTATTAGGACTCTAATCTTTATTATTTCCTTCCTTCTGCTGGGTGTCGGCTTCATTTGTTGTTCTTTTTTGCTCCTTTAGGTGTAAGGTTAAGTTGTGATTTGAGATTTTTCTTGCTTCTTGAGGTGGTGTACACGTCCCTCTTGTGATTGCATGTGATTGCCTCCCAAAGGTTTTGGATGGTCATGTTTTCATTTTCATTTGTTTCGATGTATTTTTAAATTTCTTCTTTAATTTCCTTATTGGCCCATTCATTGTTTAGTAGCATGTTGTTTAACCTCCATGTATTTGTGGTCTTTCCAAATTTTTTCTTGTGGTTGACTTCTACTTTCATAGCATTATGGTCAGTAAGGTTTCATGTTATCACTTTAAACTATTAGTATTTTTTGAGGCCAGATTTGTGACCTAGTATGTTGTCTATTCTGATGTGCTCATATACACTTGAAAAGAATGTGTATGCTGCTGTCTTAGGATGGAATGTTGTGAATATATCTGTTAAGTCCATCTGGTCTAGTGTTTCATTCAAAACCATTGTTTCCTGGTTTATTTTCTGTATAGATGATCTGTCCGTTGATGTAAGTGGGGTGTTAAAGTCCCCTAATGTTATTGTATTTTTATCATTTAGTTCCTTTGTTTGATATTAATTGTTTTATACATTTGGGTACTCCCATATTGGGTGCATAAATACATACAATTTTTGGATCTTCTTGTTGGATTGTCCCCTTTATGATTATATAGGGCCCTTCTTCATCTTTTGTTACAGTCTTTGTTTTAAAGTCTAGTTTGTCTGGTGGCGCCTGGGAGGCTCAGTCAGTTAAGCATCTGACTCTTGATTTCAGCTCAGGTCATGATTCAGAGTCCTGGGATTGAGCTCCACATCAGGATCCTCGCTAAGTGGGGAATCTGCTTGGGATTCTCTCTCTCCTTCTCCCTCTGCCCTTCCCAACCCCGCCCCCACTCATGCTCTCTCTAAAATAAAAAAATAAATATTGAAGAAAATAAAGTCTTACTTGTGTGACATAAGTATTTCTCTTGGGGCACCTGGGTGGCTCAGTCGGTTAAGCATCTGTCTCTTGATTTTGGCTCAGGTCATGATCTCAGGGTCATAAGATTGAGCCTCGCGTCAGGCTTCACGCTCAGTGAGGAGTCTACTTGAGATTCTTTCCCTTTGTCCCTCCTCCACATCTCTCTAAAATAAATAAATTAATCTTTAAAAAAAAATATTTCCAGCTTTCTTTTGACATCCATTTGTGACATAAATTTTTCTCCATCTCCTGACTTTCAATCTGCAGGTGTCTTTAGGTCTAAAGTGAGTCTCTTGTAGCCAGCAAATAGATAAATCTTGTTTTTTTTTTTTTTAATCCATCTGACACCCTATGTCTTTTGATTGGAGTGTTTAGTGCATTTACATTCAGAGTAATTATTGATAAATATGTATTTAATGCCAGTTTATTACTTGTTTTATCACTGTGTCTAGAGATTTTCTCTGATCCTTGTCTTATTTTAAAGATTTATTTATTTATTTTAGAGAGAGCATGGTGGGGAGGGACAGAAGGAGTCTTAAGCAGACTCTGTGCTGAGCATGGAGCCCAACACAGGGCTCCATCTCACAACCCTGAGATCATGACCTGAGCGAAAACCAAGAGTCAGATGCTCAACTGACTGTGACACCCAGGCACCCTTCCTTTCTTGCCTTTGTCACTTTTGGCTTTTTCCTTTCCACTCAAAGAGTCCCCCTTAATATTTCTTGCAGGGCTGGTTTTGTGGTCATGAACTCCTTTAGTGTTTGTTTTTCTGGGAAACTCTTTATCTCTCCTTCTATTCTGAATGATAGCCTTCCTGGATAGAGTAGTCTTGGCTTCCAATTTCTCCCTTTTAGCACTTTTAATATATCATGCCATTTCTTGTTGCTTGCCAAGTTTCTTTTGAGACATCCCCAGCTAGCCTTATGGTTTTTCCCTTATAAATTAAGGACTTATTTTGTCTTGTTGCTTTCAAGATTTTTTTCTTTATCACTATATTTTGCAAATTTAATTATGAAATGTCTTGGTGTTAGCCTGCTTTTGTTGATTTTGATGGGACTTTTCTGTGCCTCCTGGATCTGGATATCTGGTTCCTTCCCCAAGTTAGAGACATTTTCAGCTATTATTTCTTCAAATAAATTTTCTGCCCCCTTTTCTCTCTCTTCTTCTTCTGGGACTCCTATAATATGAATGTTACCGTGTTTGATGAAGTCACTGAGTCCCCTAAGTCTATTCTTGTGTTGCATAATTCTTCTTTCTCTCTTTTGTTCACCTTCATTACTTTTCATTCTTTTGTCTTCTAGGTCACTGATTCATTCCTCTGCTTCTTGCAGTCTGTTGTTCATTGCATCAAGCCTGTTTCCAATCTTATTTATTGCATTCTTCCTTTCTGATTGTTTTTTAACACTTTTATCTCTGGTGCATAAACAATGACTCTTGGAACACTGAAAAAATTAAATTAAATTAAAAAAAAAAAACACTTTTATATCTGTGGTAAGGGATTCCCTGATGTCATTCATTCTTTTCTCAAGCCTAGTGAGTATTCATATGATTGTTGCTTCAAATTTTCCATCAGGCATGTTACTTATATCTGTTGTGTTTACATCTCTGGCCATGGCCTTGTTCTTTCATTTAGGATAAATTCCTCCATCTTTGTGTTTTTGTCTAAGTCTCTACCTTCACCTCTGTGTTAGAAAAGCCAGTTATATCTTCTGCTCCTGGATGTAATGCCCTTATGACAAAGAGGTCATGTAGTGCCCAGGGCCTGGGCCTTCAGGAAGTGTCTCTGATATGTGCTTCGTATACTCTGCTGTTGTGTTTAGGCTTCTCTGTCCTTCAGGCCAGTCGTCTGCAGAGGCTCTCCTTACCTTCAGTGGGCAGTATTTGGTTCCTGTCCTGAATGAGGTGAGTTTTAACTAGGTGTGCTCTGGTCTTCTTGTGAAATGAGATCTGACACCACCTCAACCAGAACTGAGGCCCTGTAGAACTCTGTGGTTGGGAGACAGGGTCTGGGCAGGGGTTTGTGCTGGTCTTCTTGGGGAGGGGCTCACTGCACTGGGACTGAGACAAGTGTGACTGGGAAGGGCAGTCCTACCAGTGTGCAAGGGTATGGGACTTGGTTTAAGCAAGTTAGACAGCCAGTGTTAGCACTGCTGTGTTTCCCCCAGGGGGCTCTGTATTTATGCTGATGGACAGGGGAGGAAAATGGTGCAGGCCAGCTCCTTTGTCTTAAAGTGGCATCTCTGTGGATGCTGGCTCTCAGTGAGGTGCTCTGAGAAGAGCAAATAATCCTCCTTCTATAGGCCCCAGGTGTTCTTTAGATCATTGTTTACACACCCTCTGCCCCTGCATTGTTTGCCTGCCTTCTCTCCAGGAGCAGCAAAGTACCCCCAGGCTCTGTCCCAGCCAAGCTTGCTGACCTTTAAAATTTGAAGCTTTAAGCTCTGCTGTTTGCAAGAACTCATGAAATTCAGCCCCTCTTCTTTTCCAAGCCAATGGCTTTGGGGAAACATTCTCGTGCATTCCCCTGTGTTCCTCTATCTCTCTCTTGCCCTTCTCCATGACAATGGCTCCCTCCCCTCTGCAGCACCTATGATCTGTTTCTCCCCCAAACCATGTCTCCCCACTTCCCACCTTTTCCAATGTGACCTCTTCTCTTTCTTTAGTTGTGGAGTTTGTTCTGTCAGTCTTCAGTTCTACTTCTGAGATATTTAGAATGATTTGATAGTTATCTCATTGTATTCATGGAATAAGACATGCCTAGGCTCCCCCTATTCCACTGCCACTTTCCTTTCCCCCGTCAACTTTTTTTTTAATCTCAAAATGCCAAGTATATTATTATGCAAAGAGTATAAAGAAAGTGATTATCTGTACATTAAGCAAGCTGATTCAGAGTGTACTTTACTCCCCCAAAATGCTCAGATAGGAGACAAAAACATTTGTACCATAAATGATGTTGCTTGTTAATTCCAAAGCCTCTTATTTTCTAGATGCCTCGTTCCTTTTTGAAACACAACACCAAAGTACTTTAATAGCTATTCCAATAACGTCCAATTGAAAAACATGAAATAGGATAATTTTGTGAGTAGCAAGACCCAAAGCATCCCATTAAAGCCAGATGATGTTGAGTTGTCATCACAGCTATCTAATTCTAATACCTGCCAGTATTATAGATCAGATAATGCTTATAAATAAAATAATCTTATTTTATAGTACATCAACCTGATTGCTCTTGGAATGTGAATATCTCAACTGGTTACAAATGCTTTGGTATAGCACACCAGTCTTTAGAGATCTCCAGATATCTGCTGTCTACAGGGGTTGAACAAAAAGGAAATATACCGATAAATGAATACCCACCCATACAAGAGAAAGGGTCATTTGATCACCTTCACTTTTCAACCTTACAGATTATCCAGAAGCTTCATCATCTCTCACCGTGGAAACAGAAACATAGCAGTTTACACATTTCCTGCATCTCTCAGGTCAGTATTCTGAGGGAGGCACCTAGAGTGTTACCTGGACTGCTAAGAGGCAGTCTTGGAAGCAGACTCGAAAAGAAGTAAGTTCTTGCTCTGGTGAAAAGTGGTTAAATTCTTCACCCTCATATTATTCGCATAAGTAGAAATTCTATATATAATTTATAAACTTGACTAATAGCCCTTATAATGTGTTTCCCTTTCTGTAGACCTTACATAGAATTTATGTGCATAACACTCCATCTCCCCAAAATTTTTAAATTAAATACCTATTTATTTACAACTTAAAATTAACAAATGCTAACATATTTTTAAATTTTGCTTCAAATTTTCATAGGCAAAAAAAAATTATTGCCCTAATTTTTACACAAAAAGCACTGATTCTAAATATTTCCTTCAAAATGAAAAAACAAACTTGTAGAAACATTTGCAAAATATATAATACACAAAATTTAACATCCTTAATTTACAAAGATCTTGCAAATCAGACAGGAAAAAAAATACAACCATTAGAAAATGGGCAATAACTCTGGAAAACAGTATGGAGGTTCCTCAAAAAGTTGAAAATAGAGCTACCCTACGACCCAGCAATCGCACTACTGGGTATTTACCCTAAAGATACAAATGTAGTGATCCGAAGGGGCACATGCACCCGAATGTTTATAGCAACAATGTCCACAATAGCTAAAATATGGAAACAACCTAGATGTCCATCAAGAGATGAATGGATAAAGAAGATGTGGTGTGTGTGTATACACACACACACACACACACACACACACATAATGGAATACTATGCAGCCATCAAAAAACTGAAATCTTTCCATTTGCAGTGATGTGGATGGAACTAGAGGGTATTATGCTAAGTGAAATAAGTCAATCAGAGAAAGACAATTATCATATGATCTCTCTGATATGAAGAATTTGAGAGGAAGGACAGGGGATCGTGGGGAGTAGGGAGGGAAAAAATGAAACAAGATGGGACCAGGGAGGGAGACAAACCATAAGAGACTCTTAATCCCAGGAGACAAACTGAGGGTTGCTGGGGGTGGGAGGGGAGGGATAGTGTGGCTGGGTCATGGACATTGGGGAGGGTATGTGCTATGGTGAGTGCTGTGAATTGTGTAAGACTAATGATTCACGGACCTGTACCCCTGAAGCAAATAATACATTATATGTTAATAAAAAAAAACCACGTTGGGCTAATTTGTAAGCAATAAAAGCTTATTGCCACTGAAACTATTAAAAAAAAGAAAGAAAATGGGCAATAAAAAAATGAAAGTTCAGATTAAGAATAAACATGAAAATTGTTCAACTTCATTAGAAAAAAATGCAAATTAAAATAGCCCCAAATATCAATTTTTGTCTACTAAAGCAACCAATTTTTATAAATTATAGTATTTAGTATTGATAAGGACATGTTGAAACAGGTATCTTAAGAAAAAAAAAAAGAAACAGGTATCTTATATACTGCTGATGTAAGTTTAAATTCATACATCATTTTTATGGCAATTTAAAAACATATATAAAAACCATAAAATGTTCATACAATTTTATTTGATAACCAAATTTTAGGAATGTATTTTAATGAAATAATCAGAGATCTGCACAACTATGCATTATCAATTTATCATAATACCAGAAAAATAGAAATAAAACTAAATATCTAACAATAGAGGAATGGTGAAGTAAATTACTTCATTATTATGATGAAATAGTTTGCACCATTAAAAGTAACTATTTTGGGGGCGCCTGGGTGGCTCAGTGGGTTAAAGCCTCTGCCTTCGGCTCAGGTCATGATCTCGGGGTCCTGGGATCAAGCCCCGCATCGGGCTCTCTGCTCAGCGGGGAGCCTGCATCCCCCTCTCTCTCTGCCTGCCTCTCTGCCTACTTGTGATCTCTCTCTCTCTGTCAAATAAATAAAATCTTTAAAAAAATAAAAAATAAAAATAAATAAAAAATAAATAAATAAAAAATAAAAAAAAAAAAGTAACTATTTTGAAGAATGCTTAATAGAGTTACATTAAAAAGTTATATGAATGCAGTTTAATTTTAAAATTACATTTTATCAGCTTTATTGTGCTATAATTCACAATACCATATAATTTGACCACTTAAAATGTACAATTCAATGGTTTTTAGGATATTCACCGAGTTGCACAACCATCATCACAATTAATTTAGAATATTTAGAAACTCCATACTCTTAAGCAGTAACTCCTCATTCCTCCATTCCCACTTCTTGGTAACCACTAATCTACCTTTCTGTCCCTATAGACCTATTTTGGACATTCCACATAATTCATGACCCCATGGAATTATATATGTGGCCTTTGGTGAGAAAATATTTGCGAATCAAATATCCAATAAGAGACTTGTATGCAGAATATATAAAGAAATTTTACAATTCTATAATAAAAAGAAAAGCCAATTTTTAAAAAAATGACAAAGGATCTGAATAGATATTTCTTCATGTGTAAATGATCAATAAGCACATAAAAAATGCTTAACATTATTAGCCATTAGAGGAATGCAGTTCAAAAGCACAAGATACCACTTAATATCCACTAGGATCCAAAAGACAGATAATAACAAGTGTTGACAATGATATGGAAAAATCAGAAACCTCATACATTGCTGATTGGAGTATAAAATGGTTCAATCCCTTTAGAAAACAGTTTGACAGTCTTTCACAATGTTAAACATAGAAATACCATATGACCCAGAAATTCCAGTCCTTGTATATAATGAATAGAAATGAAAACATATGTCTGCACAAAAACTTCTACATGAATGTTCACAGCAGCATTATTCATAATGGCCAAAATGTGGAAACAACCCTAGCATGTATCTACTGACAAGTAGATAAATAAAATGTGGCATATCCATACAATGGAATACAATTAGCAACCAAAAGAATACATGTTACAACATGGATGAACCTTGAAAGCATTATAAAATTATATTTTAAATTTTAATTTAAAACTTTTAAATATTGAAATATATTTATATGTAGAAAAACACTGAAAGGAAATATAACAAAAATATAAGTAAAACTTAAATTTTTACACGGTTACTCCCTTCTCTATCTAGCTTCGACTGGAGAGAGCCTTCAACTTCTCTCTTACCAATATATTTTTTGAAGTATAATTAAAGTACAGTGTTATATTACAGTATAATTCAATTGTATACATTACTCAATGCTCATCAAGATAAGTTGTACTCTTGTGCTCTTTATGTATTTCAACTCTGCCCCACAACCTTCCCTCTGGCAACCTCTTGTTTGTTCTCTGTATCTAAGAGTCTGTGTTTTTTTGTTCATCTTTTTCTTTGTTCATTTGTTTTGTTTCTTAAGTTCCATATATGAGTGAAATCATGCGGTATTTGTCTTTCTCTGACTTATTTCAGTTAGCATCATACCTTCTAGGTCTATCCATGCTGTTGCAAGTGGCATTTCTTACCAATATTTATATTGCCCTAACTCTGTTGCCTCAGCCAGAAAAAAAAAATCCAGATTTAGTCCGTCTGCCTTCTCCATTCCTATACTCAGGCTGCTGAGAAATACTACAAAAATAACAAAACTGATTATAAATACCGATTGCAACTTTTTACAAAAAGCACAACTGAGATTACACATTTGTGATCTCCAACCTAAACTGGCTTGAAAAATCTTCACTACTTACTTGCTTACCAGTAGTTCTTTTCTCTATTAATCACAACTTCATACAGTTTCTCATATCACTCTTGTCCGTTATCATAGTAAAAGTCCTAACACATGCAGTAGTGCTAGAAAAAGATATAAAAGATATAAAGGCACTCTGGAAAAGAAAAAACTATCCTGATTTGCAGATGACATGATTGTCTACATAGATAATTCAAAGAATCTAACAAACTCTTAGAACTAATAAGTGAGTTTAGCTAGTTCACAACAAATAAGATCAACACACACAAGCATCTATTGTGCGTCCAGTTGTTCTAGCACCATCTAGAACCAGTTGTTCTAGAACCAGTTGTTCTAGCAATGAGCAACTGGGAAACCAAAATTAAAAAAGCACAGTAACACCTACAATAACTCCAGCAAATAAATAGCTAGATATAAATCTAACAAATCATATATAAGATCTGTGTGCTGAAACCTACAGAACATTGATGAAAAAGACCAAAGAAGTCCTAAATAAAGAAGGAATATACTATGTTCATGAGTCAGAAGACTCAGTATAGTTAAGATTTCAGTGTTCCCCAAATTGGTAGACAGGTTTAATGCAATCCCAGTTAAAATTGTAGCAGGATTTTTGTAGATATAGACAAGCTGATTCTAAAATTTATATGGAAAAGTGAGGGAACTAAAATTACCAAAAAAAATTCTGAAGAGGAAAATCAAAGTCAGAAAACAAAATCTGTCCAATTTTAAGACATACTGTAATTCCACAGTAGTCAAGACAGTGTGGTATTGGCAAAAAGATAGACCCATAAACCAATGGAGCAGAATAAAAAGTAAAATACAGAAATAGACCCACAGAAAAATGATCTGTTGGTTTTTGCACAAAGATGTAATGGTAATTCGCTGGAGAAAATACAGTCTTTTCAACAAATGGTGCTAGAACAACTGGACATTACTACAACATGTACACTTCGCAACATATAAAAAATTAATTCAAAATGGATCATCATATACCTAAATGTAAAATGTAAGACTATAAAATTCCTAGAATGTAGGAGAAAATCTTTGTCACTTTGACTTAGGCAAAGTTCTTAGATATGACATCAAAAGTAAAATATATAGAAGGAAAAATTTACAGTTTAGACTTGAACAAAATTTAAAATGTTTTCTCAACGCTATTAAGAAAATAAAAAGACAAGCCACTGACGGGGAGAAAATATTTGCAAAACACGTATCCGATAAAGGACTTGTATCCAGACTATATGTAAAGTGCTCTAAAAGCTCAAAAATAAGAAAACAAACACCACAATAAAAAATAGACAAAAGGTTTGAATAGACATCTCACCAGAAAAAGTGGAAATAAGCACAAGAAAAGATGCTCAACACCGCTAGCCATTAGGAAAACACAAATTAAAACTGCAAGAAGAATTTTTTACATTCATACTAGAATGGGTAAGATTAATTAATTAATTTATTTATTTATTTTTGTGTGTGTGTTATGTTAGTCACCATACAGTACAACATTAGTTTTTGATGTAGTGTTACAAGATTCATTGTTCATGTACCACACCCAGTGCTCCATGCAATCCGTGCCCTCCTTAATACCCATCACCAGGTTCACCTATCCCCCCAACCCCCTCTCTTCTAAAACTCTCCGTTTGTTTCCTGGAGTGCATAGTCTCTCATGGTTTGTCTCCCACTCCGATTTCTACCCCTTCATTTTTCCCTTCTCCTAATGTCCTCCATGCTATTCCTTAGGTTCCACAAATAAGTGAAACCATATGATAATTGACTTTCTCTGCTTGACTTATTTCACTTAACATAATCTCCTCCAATTCCATCCAAGTTGATGCAAAAGTTGGGTATTCATCCTTTCTGATGGCTGAGTAATATTCCACTGTGTATATGGACCACATCTTCTCTATCCTTTTGTCTGTTGAAGGGCATCTTGGCTCTTTTCACATTTTGGCTATTGTGGACATTAATGCTATGAACAGCAAGGCAAGAAACAACAAATGTTGGAGAAGTTGTGGAGAAAGGGGAACCCTCTTACATTGTTGGTGGGAATGCAAATTGGTGCAGCCACTTTGGAAAACAGTGTGGAAGTTCCTCAAAAAATTAAAAATAGAGCTACCCTATGACCCAGAATGGGTAAATTAAAAAAAAAATAGTGATAATTACAAGTGTTGACAAGGTTGCAGAATAATTGGAATTCTGCATTTCTGGTGGGAATGCACAATAGCACAGGTACTCTGGAAAACAGTTTGGCAGTTTGTTATAGAGTTAAATATACGTTTACCATATCACCCAGTAATCCCATTCTTGAATATTTCCCCTAGAATAATGAAAACCAGTGTTCATACAAATTAATATATGAAAATAACAGCTGTATTCTGAGATGATGGTTACAAGATTATACGTATGTGTAAAAGCTCATAGTACACCAAAGTTATTTTTACTTTATTTAAATTTAAAAATTAAACAATAAAGCAAAAATTTTTTAAAATTCTGTCATGCTTCTCTCAAACTTCCTACAATTTCTTTCCCTCCCCGCCTACCACCAGAGAGGTCTCCTTGAAATAATATCTTCCCAAACTTCGCTAGGTTTTTTCCTGACCATCACATTAATCTACTCATTCCTTAGAAAATCTATCCATTCCTTGGCTAAAGAGTGTGTGTGTATAATATATATATATAATATATATAATTACATGTATATAATATATAATTATGTGTGTATATATACACACAATATACATATTACATATACACATATATACATATATATAAACACACACACACCACACACACCACACACACACACACATTGACAACTTACTGAATATGTTTCTTCAACCCAGGACTCTTTCCTGAACTCCAGATCTGAATAACCAAGTGCCTTTCAACTTCACCCATCTAAAAACCTATTTCCTGTTTTGTTCCCACTCCATGTCCCACCCACATCCAATTAATTACCAAGGTGTGTTGACTGTGTTTCCTAAATATCTCTGAAAGCTGTGAACTTTTTTCTATATTGATGATCATGATCCCAGATCATGTGTCCCCTGTATTGCTATAGTAGCCTCTTGACTGGTTTCCCTGCCTCCAGTCTTGCCCCTCGTCCAATCCATTCTCCACATCACAACTAGAATGATGTTAAAAACTCAAATCTGTTTAATGACTTTCATTGGCCTCAGCATAGTCTGAACTCCTTAACACGGATTACAGGCCCTTTCATGATCTGGCCCCTGCTCATGTTTCCAGGTTCATCTCCCATAATTCTCAACTCTGAAGCTTCCTCTCCACTAGTTTTGTCCCTACACTCTATGCTTGAACCACACTCTACTGCTTTCAATCCCTCAAACACACCCCTGCTGTTTTCCATGATTGAGATGCTTTCTCAGCAGTGTCCCACCTCCTTCATTCCAGTCTCCTTCATCTGGCTGTATAATATTTATTTTCCAGGTTTCAGCTTCCACATCATTTACTCAGGGTACATCACTGACTAACCTATATAGCTGAGCTCTATGTCCCTTCTGGATGCTATCATAATAACATTACGAGAACACTTTTATTCTGTGTTATAATAATTTATTTACTTGTCTGTCTCCCACACTAGATTGTAAGCTCCTTGAGGGCAGGGACTATGTCTTGTTTACATTTTAGTGCCAGTCCCTAAGACAGTGCCTGGCATATGGTAAGTATTCAATATCAATAAATATTTGTTGAATGAATGACGAGAAGGATGGAGAATGATAAATAGTCTCTGAGATGATAGGTCATTATTTTTCTTTATTACTTTCTATATTTTTCAATTATCCTATGATAAATATGAATTGCTTTTATAATAAACACACTAGAACTAATTTTAAAGGTATATTAAACATAACAAAAAAGAAAAAACTATGAAGAAAATTAAAATCACCCATAATTCGACCACCTAAAGATAACTCATGTTAATATTTTGTTGTATCCCTTCCAATATTTTCTTCAAATATATTTTTTAAACACTGAGATCATATCGTGTTCAGTTTTGAATTCTTCATTTTTCATGAATGCCAATAGTAATTTCCCATTATATTAAGGTACTACTTTCTATTTAATCAATTTCCTACTTTCCAACATTAAGATTTTATCCAATTTTTCACTATTATGAATAAGGCCATCAATAATGTCATTGGATATTAATCTTTTTCTTGTTTATTATCATTTTCTTAAGATGGAATCCTAGAAGCAAAATTACCGGTATGAGCTTAATTTCAAAGACTCTTAAAATATATAGCTGAATTGTCTTCCAAAAAACTTATACTAATAACAGCTACTTCAGTGCCTACTATATGCCAGATGTTGTTTCAGGTAGATTTTATTGTGCTTATTTTACAGATGAAGAAACTAAGGTCCATTGATGTTATTTGTCCAGAGTCACAGAGATAACAAGTAGCAAAGCTAGAATTCAAATTCAGAATTACCCACTATCAAAGATCATGTTATTATTTTCTTGTGAATTTCGACAATAAATATTTTGTGCTATCAAACAATTATATATTTACTTGAGAAAATGTGGAAAATACAAGTAGAATGTGAAGAAAATAAAAATGAATTACCTGTAAACCCACCACTTTGAACAACTTAGTATATTTCCTCACTTTTTCTTCCAGATCCAATTTCTGGGTTAAAAATAATTATAACATTGTATATATAATTTTTCATCCTGCTCTTTTCACTTAGCCTTTTTCAGTGCTGACCCATACTCTTCATAAACATAATTTTAATGGCTGCATATTATTGTCAGTGGATTCTACTGTGTAGGTATTTACAGTTCTTCAGCTCACCTGTGAATTTCTTTTTTTCATTCCCAGGACCCTCCATCTCCCATGAGGCTTACAGAATTCAATGTTGGGAACCATTTTAATCTTCAAAATAAGTCACAATGGTGGATTGAAAGCTTCACGATTTAAAAGCATTCCATCGAATACTTGCTGGGAAGATAGATGTTTCAGGACTTTACAAGTTATTTAATTTACTAACTGAACTTACCAGTCTGATAGCAATTAATTCAAACCAGTCTTCCTCTCTTTCTTCATTTTACCTCACCAATCTGTAAAAACCTAAAGGTAACCTATATACCTTTCCAGAGGCTCCTTGTGTTCCTCTTCACAGGTAAAGAGGAATTCAAAAGACCTCCATGGAGTCTTTAACTCCCCTGGAAAGACTGTTAATTATATTTATAGGGCCTTTGTCGTATCAAGGGAAATCAGACTATTTGCTGCTTGTGTGCCTGTGCATTTATAAGCATGCATATGTGCAGCATATTTACACAAAATTATGCTGTGGTGTTGTGAAAATCAAGGTTAAAAAAAGCCAAGGTTTTTATTCAATCCTGCTTTTTTCCCTAAATAGCAATTTAAATACTTGCTGGGCTATGAACACCATCCCTATATCAGGTATCTAAAAGTCAAGAGGCATAATCAACACACCATAATCAAGGTCCCCAAATTGGAAATTGAACAACAATGCAAAGCCTGCTGTCATAAATGTGTGATGTTCCTGAAAGCACCACAACTAATAGGGAAGATCAGATCATATTTCCACTTTATTAAACATAAGTATTGATGTTTTAAAGGCTTTTAATGTCAAGCTGTAGTAAAATTCTCTACTTACTCTTATTATTTTCTCTGCTACCTAGCTTAATTTTTGCCTATATGAATTGTTCTTATGATGAAAGAAAAACGATAACCCTAAGTTATGCGTCATAGGTTTTGTTGAGGAGCTTAAGGGTAATTTTCAGGTTTAATTATAATACTGTTCATAGGGTAAAGTTTCAAAGTTCAAATTAGCCTAAGGATTAGCACTCGAGATCTATGTTTTCACAGCAGGGGTTAGTGTAGAGATAATGATAACCTAATAGTAATATACCAATACTTTTGCTTTTTTTTTTCAGCTTTATTGGTAGTTCAGCCATTAAGACAGTTTACATTCATTTCCCCATTTACTTATAATCAGCCTTTCTTTTAGTCCTAGTGCCTGAATGAATGATTATGAACACTAATGCTGAGTCTTTATAATAATAATACCTAAGAGCATTGATGGTTTTCATTTCTCAGCCAGTGTTCTAGTGCCCAGCTGCCAGCAATAGAAGTCCCAACTCTTTCAGAAATTAGTGAGAGTTAGAGGCATCTCACAGATATCAAGGAGTCGAGCTCCTAGAAGGACATTAGGTTTACTAAGTAATCCCCCCTAAAACCTTTTCGAGTAAAAGAAAATTTGCCTCCACAAACTATTTGGTGTTCAGGTTCCAACGGAGCTGAGAAAGTGAACAATTCAGCTACTTAAAGAAACAAAAAACTTGTTCACTTGGATCCTCCAGGTGATTGGGGGCCAGGTAAGACTTTTAGCATAAATTAAATGGATTGTGCTAGCATTCCATTTGAGAGAATACTAGACATGACAAAATCTATTAGGGCCAGGGACTGTTTCTCAAACTCAGATGCTAAGAAGCAATGTAGAAGACTATACACACCAGGTTTCACAAATGAAATCATGTATATTCAGGTCGGAAGATTTTTCCCCTACCTCTCTCTGTCTCCAAAACACTCTGTGGTTTAGGTTTTTCTTGAAAGCTTATTTAGCCATTCACATGGTCTTATGATGGACAAACCTCGCCTTTTACTCATATAGTAATGCACCTTTCTCTAAAGATAGGGCCATTACTTAACTCCACAGCCAGTGGGTCTCAAAGAAATCTTTCCCTTTCCCATCTATACTTTTCTGCCAAGGGTTTAGGCAGGATAGCTTCTAACTATGATTCAAAGTCAGGAAGGAATTAATAACTACTCTGATGCATAGAGTGTATCAGCACTTGGCACTGACATAAATCAGGTTATAAAAGACATTGTCAAGAAACTACAGGGAAGCCCTGGAAAGGTAAGGCTCAGGAGAGCTATAATGCAAAGCTGATTGTTTAATATCTTACAGACTTACATCATCTTCAAAAGGCCAAATAAATCAGTTTTAAGTGGAGGGTTGGAGAAATAAACCCTATTCCTATCTCAGCACCTTTATTTCACTAGTTTATAGACTCTGATAATACCCCTATCCATACATAATTCAGTATTGACTACTGTACATAGGCATCCCCCTGATTAATTGACTATTGATTGACAGAGGCTCATTTAATAATTATCCTGACCTGGCTCCATTGCCTGTTTTCCTTGGGGCCCTGTCAAATAACCTCTGTGGGATCTCATTCCCCAACTTTTGGTACCCATATTCCCCTTTTGCAAAATAAGACACTCATTGTTAGGATCCTACAACTGAAAGGTGCTATAACTCCCTAGTGCTCTTATTAAGTCTTTCATTGAAGGACTGGAATGAAAACTTGAACCATAACAGTATTTCTAAGCAAACCAGTGTGCTCCATTCTTTCTTCCATGCTCTCATTGCTGACTTGTTCTTGCAGAGTTTAGATTACTTTAAATTCTTCAATTCATTCCAACAATGTTCTTGGAATAGAAATCATTTTACCCATAGTACATCTGGAAAAAGTGAGGGCAAAAACATAATGAAGTCGCTTCTAAAAGCACATAGCTGCCTGGAGCAGACCTCAGTTATCATGTCCAGTGCACTGTTAGGCTGACTTGGCTTCCCAGTACTGGAATTATTGGGGAACAACTTAGAACATTGAGATCAATTTGGGCAGGATCACATTTCA
The DNA here is from genome assembly GCA_028534135.1 of Potos flavus. Taxonomy (NCBI): domain Eukaryota; kingdom Metazoa; phylum Chordata; class Mammalia; order Carnivora; family Procyonidae; genus Potos; species Potos flavus. The sequence continues at coordinate 52,926,441 of CM052901.1, forward strand.
GAAAAGCTCCACTTTGTCCAAAATCTAAAAGTATGCAATTAAACAACTCTTATTTTCTATGTGATATAAATGTTACATGTCTCTTTCCCACACTGATCCCATGTAACACATGTATTTCACACTATGTGACGTCAGCCAGTACCATTATCTCCTCTAGTACCCATAGAGCCCAATCTCAGGGCTGTCTTTGCCAGGGAAAAGAATGTGCTTCCCCATGTTTATGCCAAATTGCACAAAGTGTTGTCATTGAGGTTAATGGAGATTAAGCACAATCCTAAGCAGGTATGTTTTAAGAATATTGAATGTACATTATCGTGACATGCACCTGAAATTTAACATGGCCCCAATTCAGAGGAATGTAACAGTCATGCAAAGCCTATCCCTTTTACCTCTCATCACACATATGTATCGACATACATGTATGCATACACATATGTACACTACACACTGCCCCCAAAGCAGGCTGCTTGGGCATCAGGAGCAAATACTTTAAAGGAATGATTCTTTGCCCTCTCCTTTTAGAAAAAAGTCCAACACTCACTACAAATGAAGAACACTCCATTTATTCATTCTAAAACCTCTACTCCCAGAGTAGCTATGGTACTCGGTGCAAAAGACAAGATTGTTAAACCCTTTCACAAATCCCGTGTTCTTAGAAAATTTATGTGTTCCATCCAATCAGTAGGAAATGGCTTATGAGGTATGGTATATCTGCATTTCTTTAACTTTAACTGTAATGTACCATATTAATGTATAGTCTTTTGAATGCAGCGGTTATTTAATATAATAATGAACAGGTGGCTCCTAATAGAATGCAACCAACAGCTGTTTGTTTCCCCAGAAGGGCTAGGGCTGTGTCCTGCACAGTGTTTAAAACTATTAAATTTGTTTTTTGTAGCAGGCTGGTATGTAGCCATCAGCAGAATGAGTTAAACTGGACAATGAATGCAATATATCAGGAAGCAGATTTTTAGTGGGGAATGGCATTGAAGTTGGCAAAAAAAAAAAAAGCAATAAGGTAAGACACATTCAAGGAATAATTGCTGTCACCAGCTGGTACTTAGTCTTGGTAATGTATGAAATGTATTGGTGAGCCAGAAAAAGAAAGGCACTGGGGCCCTCAGCAGTTAAGCCGAACTTGCCAATTTGCTATAAATCTTTTTTTCCACCAATCTGCTCAAAATTGTTGTATATGGTATTCTTAAAATCATGTGTCTTGCTATGGAAACACTCACAAATACTAATAAGCTTTATCTTCCTCTGTCCTTTATTAAAAAGTCAATTATACCACAATAAAGCCATTGAGAAAAAATAAAAACAATTTTTAAAAAGTATATGCATAAAATTGTCATTTCTTTTGTGTATTATAGTTTCGTTAAACAATGTTGGCAAAGCTTAAAATTTCAGACCACTTTAATGGAAGTTTCTATACATCTGATTCCACAGGATTATAGTAGAGTTTATTCACTTTCAGGTTGATTGGTATGTGTGTTATGTAGACTCTTCTGCAACTTACCTAATGAATAGCCCCCATACCTGTGCTCAGTATTTCTTATGTTCCTACATGGATATGAGTTGGGAAATTAGCAGCAATGGCTTTTAGGTAGAAAGCTGAGTAGTCTAATGACACTTGATCATATTTGGTCTCTGCTCAGCCTCACATCTTTTGCCTTTCCCTCTTTCGTTGTGGTAAATAAAAAGAAAAAGAAAGAATTTATGTGACCAGGGTGATATGAACTCTGGTTTATTTTTTTTTTCTTACAGTGAAGACTATGTTTATTATTCTCCAGATGCATGTCACCTGAAAAAAGAATACAATGATCCTGAGAAAAGAACACAGTGGTGCACTTGCTCCTAAATTATACATTACCCTCAGAGAAATATTTGAAGCAACCCTCATTAAGTCCCAAGAAAAGTTTCCCTCAATAGGTGCACCATCTGCACAAAAATACCTTTCCAGACAGAATGAAGAAAAGCCTCCCAGTTAGCCAGAAAGAAGGCATAAGTCATTGAAAATGCAAAGCATTGAAAGTTGGAAGTTTGGAACAGTCATTGCTGACCTCAACTAAATAATAATGGAGAACATGAATTACTTGAGAGAAGCCCAGCCGGTAGAGGTCAGGACTAACACAAAACTAGAAAAAAAAGACTTTTATTCCAATTAAAATATAAAGTAAGTTATAAATATAATTATAAAATAGTACTTACTTTATCTTTGGTGAAGACCTCAAACATCTCAGCTGAAAATCCCATTTTATTTATTCCAAGGCATCAGCTACAAACAGCTTAAATTTGCATCACAAACTGTAAAAAAATTCAAATACTACAAACAAAAGACAACTAATTTCTTTCTAGATTAAAAAAAGGGGGCATAAAGGAGGAGACCTTTATATAAGAATCTTATTTGAATAGAGATTACTAAGAAAAAGGCATAGATGAATAAAAGGAAATTTTATTGATATAAAGAAATGTGTAAACATGGACAGAAATGTGTTTATACAGAAATGTGTAAACATACTGATATGCATTTTCTTAATGTTATAAATAAACTTTTCAAACTTTCTCACCATATGCAGGAACATTAAACACTAATCAATTTCACTTTGAATATTAGAATATTCATTCTCACACAGTAGTTTAAAGTTTCAATATTTGGACTTCCAGCTTTATGGGGTGGAGAATTTATGATAGTAAAAAGCACAGCTTAAGCAAATTTTTAAAAAGTATTCGAATATGTTTACGGTTTGGGAAGAAATTTTCCTCTAACCTTAACTGAAGTATTCAAATCAATTTTGCAAATTAGGATAGTATTAGACCCAGATCCTGACAGTGTTGGCAAATTCTAAAATAAACCAGGTTGTGGCATAGAAGAATTTCAATAAAAATAAAATGCACTTCACTGTACAGAGAAGCAAAAGTTTTGCCTTAGGAGCATTAAAGAATGTGGGTTAAGAGTTAGTCAAAAATTATCATTATCTTACCAATCCACTCTCATACCAATACATAAATTACCCTGGACAATTAGAAAGCACTTATTAGAGTAATGTGGTTCAGAGGGATGCAACAGAAGTGCAAATCTAAAGTTGCTTCTGAATCACAAGTGTCTGTGTGTCGAAACTGCTGGACATTGAGGATTGAGGGCTCTGTGAGATATAAAAAATCAAGGGGGAATACTAGGAGAAGTGAAGATGAGATAGGAAACATTAATATTTAACTCCTTTCCACTTGATTATCACTGCCCCAAACTCTGAAGCCTTCTATTTTCTACCTACATATTTTCAGTTTATTAAAATTATAATTTAGTTGAGGGTAAAATTAATTTACCTCTTCTATGTCTATCCTATTATCCGACTGTTCCAGAGACAACTTCAGATTTGCATTTGTATCCTTGCCTCTGTCTGAATATCCTAACAGAACCACATGGAACATCCATTTCTAAACATTATTTTTAAAATATATTCATTTGTCATGAATTTATCGAGTCTTCTACTTTTTATTCACCTGAAAGTTTTGTACAGTCTAACAGCCAAAGTCATCAGAAACAATTTTGCCTTCATATGACTGTTTTCAAAGAATGTGGACCATAAAACCCTAGTCGAAAAACAAAACACTGCATTTTTATGAAGTCTATTATACCCAATCTAGCTTTTAAAACTACTTCATGATAATAATTCTCACTGCCATGAGATATCATCTCTGTTTTTAAATTATTTTTTAGTATGGTTGATATATAATGTTACATTAATTTTAGGTGTTCAATAGTGATTCAACTTCTCTATATGTTATGCTCTGCTCACCACAAGTGTAGCTACCAACTGTTACCAGACAAGACTATTACAATATCATTGACTATATTTTCTATATCTGTGTCTTTTATGCCCATGACTTATTCATTCCATAACTAGAAGCCTGTATCTCTCTCTCCCCTTCACCAATTTTGGATACCCCCATCCCACTTCACTATGGCAACCATCAGTTTGTTCTCTATATAGGTCTGATTCTGCTTTTTATCTGTTTGTTCCTCATTTGTTTTGTTTTTTAGATTCCACATATGACTGAAATCATATGGTTTTTGTCCTTCTCAGTCTGAATTATTTCACTTAGGATAATAAGCTCTAGGTCCATCCATGTTGTCACAAATGGCAAAATCTCATGCTTTTTATGGCTAAGTAATATTCCATTACATATATCCATTCCTTCTTTATCCATTCATCTATCATTGGATATGTAGGTTGCTTCCGTATCCTGGCTATTGTAAATGCTCCTTCAGTGAACAAGTGTGCATATGTATTTCTAAATTAGTGATTTAATTTTCTTTGGGTAAAAAGCAATTAGTGAAATTATTGGATCAACATAGTATTTCTATTTTTAATTTTTCGAGGAATGTCCATACCATTTTCAACAGTGGCTGCAGCAATTTACATTTCCACCAATAGTACATGAGGGTTCCTTTTCCTCCACATCCTTGTCAACACTTGCCATTTCTTGTGTTTTTTATTTTAGCCATTCTGACAGGTGTGAGGTGATATTTCATTGTGGTTTTGATTTGCATTTCCCTGATGATTAGTAATGTTGAGCATCTTTTCATGTGTCTGCTGGCCATCTGTATGTCTGCTTTGGAAGAATGTCTGTTCAGGTCCTCAGCCCATTTTTCAATTGGATTGTTTGTTTATTTGTGTGTTGACTTGTATACATTCTATATATATACTGGACATAAACCCCTTATCAGGTGCATAGGGATTTGCAAATATCTTCTCCCATTCATTAGGTTGGCTTTTTGTTTCGTTGATGGTTTCCTTCACTGTGGAAAAGCTGTTTATTTTGACGTAGCTCCAAAAGTTTAGTTTTGCCTTTATATCCTTTGTCTTAGGAGACATATCTAGAAAAATGATGCTACAGCCAATGTCAGAGAAATTACTGTCTGTGTTCTCTTCTGGGAGTTTAATGGTATCAGGTCTCACATTGAGGTCTTTAATCCATTTTGAGTTTATTTTTGTGTGTAATGTTAGATAGTAGTCCAGTTTTATTCTTTTGTATGTAGCTGTCCAGTTTTCCCAACATCATTTATCAAAGACTGGTTTTCTCTATTGTGTATTTTTGCCTCCTTTGTCATAGATTAATTGAACATATAATCATGGGTTTATTTCTGATTCTGTTCTATTCCATTGATCTATGTGTCTGTTTTTGTGCCGGTACCATACTGTGTTTATTACTACAGCTTTATAGTATATCTTAAAATCTGGAATTGTTATACCTACAGCTTTGTTCTTTTTTCCCCAAGATTGTTTTGACTATTCAGTGTCTTTTGTGGTTCCACACAAATTTTGGGATTATTTGTTCTAGTTCTGTGAAAAATGTTGTTGGAATTTTGATAAGGATTGCACTGAATCTATAGATTTCTGTGGGTAATATGGAAGTTTAAACAATATTTGTTTTCCCGATACTTGAGGATGGAATATCTTTCCATTTGCTTGTGGCATCTTCAATTTTTTTCATCCATGTTTTATAGTTTTCAGTATAGGCTGTTCACCTCCTTGGTTAAGTTTATTCCTAAATATTTTATTCTTTTTGGTGCAATTGTAAATGAAATGGTTTTCTTTATTTCTCTATTTTTACTGCATAGAAACACTACTGATTTCTGGGTATTGATATTGTATCCTGCAATTATACTGAATTCATTTATTACTTCTAATGGTTTTCTGCTGGAGTATTTTGTGTTTTCTATGTATAGTATCAGGTCATCTGCAAACAGTGACAGCTTAAATTCTTCCTTACCAGTATGGATGCTTATTTCTTTTTCTTGTCTGATTGCTATGGCTAGGACTTCCAGTATTATATTGAATAAAAGTGGCAAGAGTGGAAAGCCTTGTTTTCTTGATTTTAGAGAAAAACTCTGTTTTTCATAATTGAGTATGTTAGCTGTGGGTTTTTCATATATTTATTGTGTTGAGGTATGCTTCTTCTAAACCCACTTTGTTGAGAGTTTTTATCATGAATAGATGTTGAATTTGTCAAATGCTTTGGGGACATCAGTTGAGATGATATGATTTTATCCATTTCATTGTTGTGGTGTATCACATTGATTGATTTGCAAATATTGAACTATCCTTGCATCCCTGGAATTAATACCACTTGATTTTGGTGAATGATCCTTTAATGTATTGTTGAATGCAATTTGATATTTTGTTGAGGATTTTTGCATGTGTTTATCAGGGATACTTGCCTATAGTCTTTTTTATTGTGTTGTCATTGGTTTTGGTATCAGGGTAATGCTGGCCTTATAAAATGTAGTTGGAAGCTTTTCTTCCTTTTCTATTTTTTTAAATAGTTTGAGAATAATTAGTAACTTTCTTTAAGTGTTTGGTAGAATTTATTTGTGAATCCATCTGGTCCTGGACTTTTATTTTTTGGTAGTTTTTGACTACTGATTCAATTTTGTTACTAGTAATTGGTCTGTTAGATTTTCTATTTATTCTTGATTCATTTTTGGAAGATCGTATGTTTAAAGGAATTTATTCTTTATTCCTAGTTTGTCCACTTTGTTGCCATATAATTTTTCATAGTATTCTCTGACAATCCTTTGTATTTCTGAGGTGTAAGTTGTTACTTTTCCTTTATTTCTGAATTTATTTATTTGGCTCCTTTCTCTTTTTTCTTGATGAGTCTGGCTAAGGGTTATTCTTAAGAGTATTCTTTTATTTTTCCAAGATTTTATTTATTTATTTGACAGAGAGAAAGAGATCACAAGTAGGCAGAGAGGCAGGCAGAGGGAGAGGGGGAAGCAGGCTCCCTGCTGAGCAGAGAGCCCGATGTGGGGCTCAATCCTAGGACCCTGAGATCATGACCTGAGCTGAGGGCAGAGGCTTAACCCACTGAGCCACCCAGGAGCCCCCAAGTGTATTCTTAATTGCAGATTTTTTCCCTTTCAGAACTTTGATTGTATCATGTCACTCTCTTCTGGCTTGCAAAGTTTCTGCTGAAAAATCTGCTTATAACCTTATTATGGAGTTTCCCTTATATGTAGGTGTCTTGCTGCTTTTATTTTTTTATTTTTTATTTTTTATTTTTTTTTAAGATTTTATTTACTTGATAGAGAGATCACAAGTAGGCAAAGAGAGGCAGGCAGAGAGAGAGGGAGAAGCAGGCTCCCTGCTGAGCAGAGAGCCGGATGCGGGGCTCGATCCCAGGACCTTGAGATCATGACCTGAGCCGAAGGCAGAGGCTTTAACCCACTGAGCCACCCAGGTGCCCCAGTCTTGCTGCTTTTAAAATGTTTTCTTTATCACTGCTTTTTGCCATATTGATTACTATGTGTCTTGGTGTGGACCTCCTTTTGTTGATTTTGTTGGGGGATCTCTGTGCCCTCTGCATCTGGATGTTTCCTTCACTGATTAGGGATGTTGTCAGCTATTATTTCTTCAAATAAATTTTCTTCCCCCTTTTTTACTCTCTTCTCCCTCTGGGATCTCCATAATGCAAATGTTATTATGCATGATGCAGTCACCACATTCCCTAAGTCTATTCTCATTTTGCATAATTCATTTTTCTGTCATTTGTTCAGCTTTATTACTTTGCATTACTCTGGATTCTAGTTCATTAATTTGTTCTGCTACTTCCAGCCTATTTATTCCATCAATTGTATATATATTTTTTAAAGATTTTATTTATTTGACAGAGAGATCACAAGTAGGCAGAGAGGTAGGCAGAGAGAGAGGGGGAAGCAGGCTCCCTGCTGAGCAGAGAGCCCAACACAGGGCTCGATCCCAGGACCCTGAGATCATGACCTGAGCCGAAGGCAGAGGCTTTAACCCACTGAGCCACCCAGGCGCCCCTCCACCGATTGTATTTTTAATTTCATTTATTCTGTTCTTTCTCTCTGGTTTTTTTTGTTTGTTTGTTTGTTTGTTTTTTTATGTTTTCTACCTCTTTCTTAAGGTCTCACTGATTTCCTTCACTGTTTTCTCAAACGCAGGGACTATCCATATACTCATCACTTTAAATTCTCTATCAGGCATTTTACTTGTATCTTTTTCACTTAGGTCTTTCGCTATGGTTTTGTCCTGTCCTTTCATTTGTGATATATTCTTCGGTCTCCTCATTTTGCCTAATTCTCTATTTGTGTTAGGAAAGTCAACTATGTCTCTTGCTCTTGAAAGTAGTGGGCCAGACATACACTTTTAACTAGGTAGCACTGGTCCTCCTCCAGCAGGAGGTGGAGTTCCACAAAGCTTGCAGAGCTGACAGGGGCACTTCACAAAGTGTGCACATTTGGACAGGGGCACATTTTCACAAGCTGTGGGCATTGGTCCTCTCCCCCAGGGGGCATGCAGCCACCCTATAGGCCCAAGCCAGCCTCGACTGCTTGGCAAAGCATATGCAGGCAAGGGATGTACTTTTTTTTATTATTGTCTCTTAATTAATTATTAGTTTCTATTATTCTATTAGAAAATTAGAAAAATTAGAAAAAAATTAGAAAAATTCTATAACTTTATTATTATTAGTTTCTATTATTATTCTAGAGGTAGAATTTACTGATTCATCAATTGCATATAACACCCAGTGCTCATTACATCAAGTGCCCTCCACAATGCCCATCATCTGATCATCCCTTCCCCCCACCTCCTCCCCTCCAGCAACCCTCTGTTTCCTAGAGTTTAGTGTCTCTTATGGTTTGCCTCTCTCCCAATTTTCATCTTATTTTATTTCTCCTTCAAGTGGTGCACTTTTAACAAGGTGTGCTCCTTCTCCACAGTAGTTCAGGATTGACAGTGTTTTTAAAGTTTGCATGGGTCTTCTTGGGGAGGGTATCCAAAGCACTGGGACTGAGGCAGGTCTGGTCGGAGGGGACAGAGCATGGTGTGTTAGGTAGTAAGTGCTGGTGCTGCACTGGTTCCTGCAGATGGCTGTGTGTTTATAGCGTCAGGTGGGAGAGAGAAATGGCATCTGCCAGCTCCTTTGTTCCTGGTGAAGTCCCTGAGCAAACTCTTGAAATTAGTAACCAACTCTTCCTCCCATAAGCCCCAGGTACTTTTCAAACTGCTGCTTCCAAGCTGTGTTTCCACAGGCTGATGCTGTGCTATCTCTCTAATGGCAAAGGCTCAATTTCCTAGAGTCCTCTAGGCTCTCTCATAAGCAAGCCCACTAATTTTTTTTAACTTCAGGCTTTAAGTCCCACTAGTTGTAAGTATCATGAAATTCAACCCGTCTGATTTTCAAAGTCAAATGATATGGGAGTTTCTCTTCCTTTTGTAGCCTCTTTGCTGTACTAGTCTGTTTCTTATCCTTCTCTGTGCCCACAGCTCCCTTTTTCTGGTGGTCAACACATAGGGTTTAGGTCCCCCCCAAGTCCTCATCCTTCCTACTCTCTTTGATGTGGCCTCTTCTCTACATTTAGTTGTGGAGTTTGTTGGGCCAGTCTTTGGGGTACTTTTCTGGGTTGTTTGCTCTTGATGCAAATATCATCTAGTTGTATCCATGGGATGACATGAGTTTAGGGTCCTCCTACTCTGCCATTTTCCCTGGAAGTCCAACCAAAATAGACTTTAAACAAAACATTTTAAGAGAAACGAACATATATACATTTTATAATGATACTCAAAGATGAAATTCTAAAATTGTTGCCCATCAGATCAGAACCAAAACGAAGATGCCTGCTTTCAGCACTTTTTTCAGTATTATAATGGAACTTCTAGCCACAGCAATTAGGCAAAAAAGGAATAAAATTCATTCAAATTGGAAAAGAACTAAAACTATCTCTATATGCATATAACACGATCTTATATGTAGAAAATCCTGAAGAAGACATACACAAAAAAAACCATTTAGCGCTAATAAATAAGTTCTGCAAAGTTGCAGGATATAAGATCAACACAGAAAATCACTCTTATACCCATACCATAGCAATGAATAATCTGAAAGGAAATTAATAAAACAACTTCATTTACAATAGCATCAAAATGAATAAAATACTTAGGGATAAATTTAATGAAGGAGGTACAAGACTTGTATACAGAAATCTATAATGCATCGCTGGAAGAAATTAAACACAAATAAATGGAAAGACATCTCATGTTAATGGGTTGGAAGAGAATATTGTTAAGATGTTAATATTACTCAAAGTGACCTGTGGATTCAGTGCAATTCCTATAAAAATCCCAGTGGCCCATTTTACAGAAATGGAAAAGCTTATCCTAAAATCCATAAGGACTGAACAATCCTGATAAAGCACAAAGTAGAAGAATTTACACTTCCTGATATCAAAACTTACTGCAAAGCTACAGTAATCAAAACTAGCCTAACCGATAGACATATACAACAATAAAGCAGAATTGAGAGTCCATAAATATACTCTTATATTTATGGTCAATGGATTCTTGACAAGGGTACCAAGACAATTCAATGGGGAATAAAGTCTTTTTTTATAAATGGTACTGGGACAACTGGATAACTACATGCAGAGGAATAAAGTTGAACTCTTTCCTTACATACACCAAACATGAAAATAAACTGAAAATGGATTACATATTGTATGATTACATTTATGTCAAATGTTCAGAATAGGCAAATCCATTGAAACAGAAGATAAACTAGTGGTTGCCAGGGACTGTAGGGAGGCAGAATGGAGAGTGACTACTAATGAATACAGGTTTTCTTATTGGATTAATAAAAATATTCTTGAATTAGATAGTGGTGGTTGGTCAATTTTGTGAATGTATTAAAAATGACTTAAATATTTTAAAGGGTTACTTTTATTGTATGTGAATTATGACATAATAAAAAAGTGATGAGAGACAAAAGCATGAAAAGTTTACATACTTCAGTGAATGTGTGCTCACATTCAACATGAGGGCAACCAAAGAATGGTCCCCACTGAATTGTCTCCTCTACTTTTGTAGGGAAGTAAGTGTATGGAGAATACTACAAAGCTATTCAGTCCTTTCACACATCATCTCAACATTTTTTTCCTGCTTGATGAAGTGGTTTTAGGACGAGGACTACAACAGTGCCTGTCAGAACCAGGGATGATCCCCAAGCAAGAAACTAATTATACTTTTAAATCTTTATGCCAGAATTTCTAAGTGCCTTTTGGGATGGATTATACTTTCACCCCATCTTGCAAAATTGGAATTGACAATGACTGCAGCTGTATTGCCTAGTGGCCCAGATAGCCTACTAGTTATCTATCTGTGTAACCCTACTCTATACAAATGGGAATGGACTGAAAGGAAAGCACTTGCTAGACTCTTAACTGCTGTTGCCAGCAATCTGAACCAGCACTGTCATTGAATCTGACACTCCTTCTACAGACAGAAAACCGATGACAAGTACAAAGAAGGAAAAATATATTAAAAAATAGATGAAAGTAAAAGAATGAATAAATGGCTTATGCAACAAAGGACATCCCATATAACACGGTTTCCTCGAGGGGCTCAAATAAGAGAAAAATATTGTCTCATCATAATTATATCAGATATCCAAGAGGGTGACACTGTATGTTTGCCCAGACCACCCCCACTTTTGGATTTTGACAAGGTTGAATGGAAGCTTGCAAAGCTGAGTGGTTTTATTACTCTGGGAGACATTCTGGTCATATGCTATAATGAACAGGATCAACTTTTGATGACTGAATAAAACTTTAATAATGTGCCATTAACATTTTGCTTCTTAAATTTCAGGTTATATCTACTATAAAGGATATCAGTTAAAAAGATACTTCCAGGAATTACTCTGCTGAACCGTCAAACCATACAACTCCTGGCAGACTGATCACTGTGTAAAACTATATTTGATCACCAAATACTTAGAAAGGTTCTGGGTTATTATAGTCAGAATATAGCAGTTGCATGCCTATGATGCCAAAGTGTGCTGTGGATAAATACTTAACACCCTTGTTTTTGTGGGTATAAAGCTGGTAAGTAAAAGCTAGTTTCTGATAGGAATAAGGTAGTAGGCATTATATGGTGGACTTAAATGCCCACGGGATATGGCCCCACTCTGAGACAAGGAAGGCTAGGAGAGGCCTTCACGGCATACTGAGAGTAAATAACATCTAGCTGTGATTACCCATATAACCTTAGCATATGGTACCCAACATTTTAGGGAACAAAACATGTATTCTTTTTTTAAAAAGATTTATTTATTTGTAAGAGGGGGAGAGAGAGAAAGAGAGAAAGAGAGAGAGAGAGAGAGAGAGCATGCGCACACATCAGTATGTGGGGACAGGGTGGGGGGCAGAGGGAGAAATTCAAGCAGACTCTGCATTGAGCATGGATATACCAATGAATTTCAACACAACTCTCAATAACTGATAAAACAAACACACAGAAATATCTGTAAAGAAAGAGAAATCTTGAACAACACTATCAACTAAACCTAATTGACATTTCTATAGAACACTCAACAACAGTAGGATACACATACTTTTCAAGCACACAGGGAAGATTTAGCAAGAGACTATATTCTGGGCCATAAAACAAATCTCAATAAATTTAAAAGGATTCAAATCATATGAAGCATATTCTCTGAATTAAATTAGGAATCAATAATAAAGAATCTAGAAAATACTATAAATTTGGAAATTAAATAACACACTTCTAAATAACCCTAGATCAAAGGAATAATCAAAACAGAAATGAGAAAAAGTATTTTGCCCGAAATGAAAATGAAAACACAATATATCAAAATTTGTGGGGTACAGCTAAATCAGTATTTCTAAGGAAATTTATATCATGAAATTCTTATATTATAAAAGAAGTACCTGATATCAAAGTGTGGCCGCCAGACCAGCAACACCAGCATTACAGGAACTTAGAAACTCAAGTCCTCAGGCCCTACTCCAGACCTACCAGATCAGAAATTCTAGTGGTGAGGTCCAGGTGATTCTGATACACATTCAACTTTTGAGAAACACCATTGTATGCTATTTGAGTGTTTTTTTATGGTGTTAGGGTTTCTTTCTTCAATAAGGAATCTATATAGTTTAAACTGCTTTGAAATTCATGTCATTAAAAACAATCTTGTTTTGAATAGTCTGTTAATTTCGTATCATTTAGAAAATTTCCCAGGCCCTGAGTTGTACAAGTGTTTAACCCTACAAATAATGCCTCACTTGGTTAAAAGGTCCAAATTTCAGAAGCCACAGTTACAATTTTTCTTGAAATCTGGAGGAGGTTAAAGGAAAAACACTACTGGGGAATATGATCCCATTGAATAATTGCTATTGCTTATAGTAGGAATTCCCTCCATGTGAGAACCAAGTGTAGTCAAATCCCAATCATATTCAGTGATGAGAAGAAACAAGACAATTATTTTTTTTAAAGATTTTTATTTATTTGAGAGAGAGAAAGCCAGAGACAGAGCACGAGTGAAGGGGGAGGGGGAGAGGTGGGGCAGAGGGAGAGGGAGAAGCAGACTCCCCATTGAGCAGGGAGCACATTGTGGGGCTCAATCCCAGGACCCTGGGATCATGACCTGAGCTGAAGAAAGATGCTTAACTGACTAAGCCACCTAGGTGCCCCAAAACAAGACACATTAAATCTAAATGGCTGATAATATAAAAATAATTTACTTGCAATATGGTTTTATACCTGCACTTCAATATGAACTTGTCTGATGCTCTAGACAGTTACTTCAAAATACTGAAACCCTAACAGAAGTACTAACTCAGAAGCACTGACTCCTATAGTGGTAGACACCACCTTTCCAACTAATTCAATGCATCAATCTAAGCCAAATCTGGTCTCTATCCAAATTTTCTGCTCACACTTTTCCTAGGACACTGAGTTAAAGATTTGGGGTTTACTGGGCTTCAGTTACAGCTTCTGCTAATCAAGAATAAACAAATTCCAAATTGTATCAAAATACTTAACTGATGGGTAATGATAATTTTAATAAGAACATGAAAGCAACATTTGCTATGGAAGAATCATAATATGGATAATCTATCAATTAATCTCAGTGTTCATAATTATGACAGTTTTCAAAAGGGGAGATAGGTTAGAGCTAAGATGGCAACATACTAGGAGGACCCAAGGCTCATCTTGTCCCTTAAACACAACTATATAACTAACAAATCATTCTAAATGCCCCAGACAACAACGTGAAGACTGACAGAACAAATTCCACAAAGGGAGAAGAAACCACATCGAAGAAGATACGAAGTGTGGAGATTTCGTTGAAGGAAGAAACAGATCAAGGATGCAGGTTAGAAGCTGTGGCTGTGTAGAAAGATGAAAGAGAGAGGAGCACACAGTGGAATGCACAAGGAGAACACTTCCCCAAAGCCACTGACTGGGAAAACAAGAAGGGCTGATTTTCATGAGTTCTTGCAACCAGGAAGGCTTAAAGACTAGCATTTTGAAGGTCAGCAGGCAGGGCTGGGATAGAGCCCTAAGGGCACTGCCTACTCCTGGAGAGAAGGCAGGCTAAAAACCTAGGGGCAGATGGCATGGAAATAGTGATATGAAGAACTCTTGGGGCACCTGGGGGGGAGATTATTTGACTCTTCTTGGAGTGCGTCCTTGACAGGCAGAGCTCAGGGAGATGCCTCTCTTAGTGACAAAAGAGTTGGCCGGAGTCACTTCCATCCCTAGCCCCTCAGCATAAACGCAGACCCATGTGTATAAAGCAACAACGGTAGCCTAACTTGCTTATACCAGGTCCCAAATTCCTGTGCTCTGGCAGTACTGCCCTTCTTGGTGAAGCCTGTCTCAGTCCCAGGGTGGCAGGCCCCTTCCTCAGAAGACCAGCAGAAAACCCTGCAACACCACATCTCCTGACCAGAGAGGTCTTCAGTTCTAGTGGAAGTAGTAGCAGGTCTCATTTCACAAGCAGACCAGAGCACACCTAGTTAAAACTCACCATGTTTTGGCCAAGGACTAAATACTGTCCACTGCAGGCAAGGAGAGCCTTTGCAGATGACTGAACTGAAGGATAGAGCAGCCAAAACAAAAGAGCAGAGTGTGTGCAGCACATACAAGAGAGACTCCCGGAAGTGCCAGGCCCTGGACACTATATGACCTCTTCTTTATAAAGCCATTCCTCTCAGGAACAGGAAACATAACTGGCTCTTTTAACACACGGAAGTTAGAGACATGGACAAAATGCCAAGAAGGAGAAATTCATTCCAAATGAAAGAACAAGATAAGGTCACAGCCAGAGAACTAAGCAGAACAGATACAAGTAACATGCCTGATGGAAATTAATAAAGATTAAAACAGAAAGAAATGATGTAAAAACTAAAAAACAATAGAATTGATCAATGCAACCAGGAGCTGTTTCTTAAAAAACATAATAAAATTGATAAACCCCGAGCCAGACTTACCAAAAAGAAAAGTGAAAGGACCCAAACTGATAAAATCACAAGTGAGAGAGGAGCAATCACAACCAATACCACAGAAATACAAACAATTCTAACAGAATATTATGAAAAAATATATGACAAAAAATTGAACAACTTGGAAGAAATAAATTCCTAGAAACATATAAACTACCATAACTGAAACAGGAACAAACAGAAAACTTGAAAAGACAGATAACAAGCAATAAAAAAATTCCCAACAAACAAAAGTCCAGGGCCAGATGGCTTCCCAGGGGAATTCTACCAAACATTTAAAGAAGAGTTAATACCTATTCTTCTCAAACAATTTCAAAAAATAGAATTGGAAGGAAAACTTCCAAATTCATTCTGTGAGGCCAGCGTTACCCCGATACCAAAACCAGATAAAGACTCCACGAAAATAGAGAATTACAGGCCAATGTCCCCAGTGAACAAGGATGCAAAAATTCTCAATAAAATATTAGGAAATCGAGGAGCACCTGGGTGGCTCAGTCGGTTAAGTGGTTGCCTTCAGCTCAGGTCATGATCTCAGGGTCCTGCAACTGAGCCCCATGTAGGGCTCCCTGCTAAGCAGGGAGTCTGCTTCTCCCTCTTCCTCAGTCCCTCCCTTCTGCTCATGCACTCTCACTCTCTCTCTCTCTCTCAAATAAAATCTTTTAGAAAAAAACACTAGGAAATAGAACCCAACTGTACATTAAAAGAATTATTCACCACAAACAAGTGGAGTTTATTTCTGGGTTGCGAGGGTGGTTCAATATTCCCAAATTAATCGAGCTGATATACCACACTAATAAAAGAAAGGATAAGAACAATATGATCCTGAGTAGATGGAGAAAAATCACTTGACAAAGTACAGTGTCCATTTTTTATAAAAACCCTCAACAAAATAGGGACTGAGGGAACATACCTCAACATCATAAAGACCATATACCATATACCAGAGCTAATATCCTCCTCAATAGGGAAAAACTGAAAGGTTTTCCTCTATGGTCAGGAAAAGTCAGGGATGTCCATTCGCCACTGTTATTTAAGACAGTACTGGAAGTTTTAGCCTCAGCAAACAGACAAGAAAAGGAAATAAAAGGCATCCAGATCAGCAAAGAAGAACTCAAATTTGCACTATTTGCACACGACATGATATTCTATGTAGAAAATCCAAAAGACTCCACAAAAAAATTGCTAGAATTAATACATGAATTCATTCAAGTCTCAGGATCCAAAATCAACATATAGAAATCTGTTGCATTTCTATACACCAATAATGAAGCAGCAGAAAGAGAAATCAAGGAATCAATCCCATTTAAACTGCAGCAAAAACGATAAGATATCTAGGGATAAAACCTAACCAAAGAGGTAAAATCTATACTCTGAGAAATATAAAACCCTGATGAAAGAAATCAAAGATGCCACAAAGAAATGGAAGGACATTCCATGCTCATGGATCGGAAGAACAAATATTGTTGAAATGTCTATACTACCTAAAGCAATCTATACATTTAATGCAATCCCTATCAAAATAACACCAGCACTTTTCACAGAGCTAGAACAAACAATCCTAAAATTTGTATGGAACCAGGAAAGGCCCAAATAGCCAAAGCAACCTTGAAAAAGAAAAGCAAAGCTGGTGGCATCACAATTCAAGACTTCAAGCTGTATTACAAATTTGTATTCATCAAGACAATATGGTACCGGCACAGAAACAGACACATAGATCAACAGAACAGAATAGAAAACTCAGAAATGTATCCACAACTATAGGTCAACTAATCTTTGATAATGCAGGAAAGACTATCCAATGGAAAAGACAGTCCGTTCAACAAACGGTGCTGGGAAAACTGGACAGCCACATGCAGAAGAATGAAATTGGACCAATCTCTGACACCATACACAAAAATAAATTCAAAATGAATGAAAGACCTAAATGTGAGACAGGAAACCATCAAAATCCTAGAGGAGAACAAAGGCAGTAACTTCTTCAACATCAGCTGAAGCAACTTCTTTCTAGATATGTCTCCTGAGGCAAGGGAAACAAAGGCAAAAATAAACTATCGGTACATCATAAAAATAAAAAGCTTTTCTGCACAGTGAAGGAAACAATCAACAATACTAAAAAGGCAACCTACAGAATGGGAGAAGATATTTGCAAATGACATATCTGATAAAGGGTTAGTATCCAAATGGTATAAAGAACTTATCAAACTGAACATGCAAAAACAAATAATCCATTTTAAAAATGGGCAGAAGACATGAATAGACATTTTTCCAAAGAAGAACTACAGATGGCCAGTAGACACATGAAGAGATGCTCAACATCACTCATCATCAGGAAAATACCAATCAAAAAACTACAATACCACCTCACACCTCTCAGCATGGCTAAAATCAACGACACAAGAAACAACAGGTGTTGGAGAGGATGTGGAGAAAGAGAAATCCTACTGCACTGTTCGTGGGAATGTAAACTGGTGCAGCCACTCTGGAAAACAGTATGGAAGGTCCTCAAAAAGTTAAAAATAGAACTACCCTACGATCCAGCAATTGCACTAGTAGGTATTTACCCAAAGGATACAAAAATACAGATTCGTAGGGGTACATGCACCTTTATGTTTATAGCAGCATTATCAACAATAACCAAATCATGGAAAGAGCCCCAATGCCCATGGACTGACAAATGGATAAAGAAGTTGTAGGATATATATATATATATATATATATATATATATATATATATACATACTCAGTCATAAAAATAATGAAATCTTGCCATTTGAAATGATGTGGGTGGAGCTAGAGAGTATTATGCTAAGCAAAATAAGTCAGAGAAAAACAAATACCATATGATTTCACTCATATGTGGAATTTAAGAAATAAAACAAGTGATCATAGGGGGAAACAAAGTGAGGTAAACCAGGAAACAGACTCTTTTTTTAAGGAAACAGACTCTGAACTATAGAGAACAAACTGATGGTTACTGGAGGGATGGGTTAAATAGGTGATGAGGATTAAGGAGGGCACTTGTGATGAGCACTGGGTGTTGTATGTAAGTGTTGAATCCCTAAATTCTATACCTGAAACTAATATTACACTGTACGTTAACTAATATACAGTGAATTTAAATAAAAACTAAAAAATTAAAAATAAAGGGAAAATATAGTGAAGTCTTTCTAGCATTCCTAGGCTCTATAGGGAAAATGCATTCCACTGTACACCAGCTTTTCCTTCCTTTCCCCTAATCTTTGCTGACTTTCATCAGCTTTGGTTCTAAGACACTGCCTGCTGTTCTTTCTGGATTTTTTGGAGCAGAGGCCCAAAACAGCTGCCTATGGGGCTGTGAGAGTATAACTATTCAAGTCATCAGCCAGAACTACTGTTAAAATGTTTAATATCAATGCAAAATGAGATCAGGATTTCACAAGCAAGTTTCAGAACACAAACACTGATTTCTATAGCAGTTTATCTTCAGAGACCCAAATATGAACACATATAAATCTTAAGGATTTAAAAAATATCATGGTATTTTTAACTTTCATACATCTACAGGTGACAAGTATGTGAAAGAACTCGTTTCCAAATTGAACGAAACATCCAAATTAAAAAGGTAGCAATTTAATGTACTCATTGGTCATGAACTTAGCAAGAAACTGCTCTTTCCCCCAACCTCAGAAAAACCACCACAAATTCCTTTCTAGGGCATCGATGGCATTAACAGTACTCAGCCTTGTCAGCATCCAGATAGCCCTGGTTCAATCCATCTATGTAAATTAATGTTACAGTTCCGTGGTTGGAAATCTTCTTCACTGAATTATACTTGGCAAGGCACCTACCAACAATGCACAGGATGGGAAGTGAGCCATGAAGAACATAATGGCTTGACTGAAGAGCTAACCATATATCCTGGGTGGTGATTAAATTGAGTGAGGATATTAATGGAAATGTAAAATTTCAGGAGGCATTCTTTCTTCACCCTCTCCAAGTTACCAGCACATATGGTACTGGGAAGTAAAGAGTAGAAGAAGGTGACGACAGCCATATACATGAATTCTCCCTAGAAATCAAAGCAAACTAAACAAAATGTAAACTACAGCAAGCCAAAGACCAGACTCCCATTTGGGCTTTATTTGTGGCTGCAAACAGCCAAACTGAGAGGTTCAAAAATCAGGAAACAGGTTTGGGGTGCCTGGTGGCTCAGTCAGTTAAGCAGCTGACTCTTGATCTCAGCACAGGTCTTGATCTCTGGGTTGTGAGGTCAAGCCCCGCACTAGGCTCCATGCTGGGTATGGAGCCTACTTAAAAAAATATTAGGTAACAGTTTCAATGCACTGAGGGATCATCAACTTACATAAAAATATTATTAAAACATTTTCTAAGAGTTGTGTGTGTTTCACTGTTGAATTTGGTGCCAACATAAGAAATAATCAAATAAATTAAATAAACCTCAAATATTTTTTTACTATACCCACTTCCAAAAATTATAAAACACAATTTTTTCTGCCTTTCCTCAAGTGAATTAGTAAAACAAGTAGAAACTCAAAACATTAACTGTAATATTACACAAGATAATTAATTTTCCTTTGGCAACTCAGTCTGTCCCAAAGTATTTCTGTCCAAAATGTGTAGGTGCGACAGGATGAACTTCAGTAGTTAAAATTGTGATCTCTGGAAACTCCTGAATGATTGATTTGGCACCTTCAAAAAATAAGAGAGTGGCTGTTATGGCACGACTTTTTGGTAACATTACCTGGAATTCAGGAATTTTATAGTCATTAGGTATAATATAGACAGAAAACAGAAAGCAATGACCTTTAAATACCTAGTGAGACTTGATTAATCTCTTAGTTTATATGTCTGATATCTGAAAAGCTTTGACAATCATCACACTACGCCGCCACTAGTTCACTAATTAACTCCTAGAATCAAATTGTTTCATACCCAAGATTTCAAAAATACATTCAGTTATAGCAACCTTCTCCCTGAAGAGTCTTTGTTTTGTTTCATTTTAAAGGCAGCTGGAATAGAAAAAATACAATCCTTTCCAGAAACATGATCATATATTAAGATGACGGGTTCTCAACCGGAACACTGTGAAACAAGTGTAAAAACTTCTTTGGTATGTCAGAGTGAGCTAGCTTTTAGAAGTTAGGACTCTAGCTTTGGGGGTTGCAGGGAAACAGATGAGCTAGGACCAAACTAAACCATACTAAAAAACCAAACTAAAAAACCATAGCAATGTTGCCACAAAATAAGATTTTTTTCATCTACCATGTCAAACAACAGTAAAGCATTCTAATGTATGCTCTTAGAATTAATAGTTACTTTTTTACTTTCGAAGGCAGGAAGCCCAATAATTATTTGGTTATCTCAATGTTTACAGTGCCACCTTTGTTATATATAAATAGATGATCAAGGAAATGGCCCTTTATCACCATCAACACTTGAACTACAGGTGAATTTCTATTATGAAACGACAAAATAAGCAATGGCCTGCAGAAAGCAGCCCTCCCAGCTGGATACACTGTAGCCCCTTCAAGGTTGGCTGAGACTGGGAACCTTTGGAAATGAGGAAACACCCTAACAGAAGCCACATATTTCTCTTTCTTTTCAATTAGGAAACAAATACAAATTCATTGTCAAACATATGGAAACTACAAAAAAGCTTAAAAAAATAAAATGAATTGCTTAGAGTCCCAATATCCTATGATAACCACCACTAACATAGTATGTATTTTAAAATGAAAACTGAAATAGTATTACGCATCTGTCTAGCCTCTCATGCTAAGGAAAGGCTTATCAGGTTCTATGTTAAATCCAAGTCTGATTTTGGAAGTCATAATAGTCATAATTTGCATTAGTCATCTCTAAACTTGGTGATAACATTTTACATTATTCTGTTTTTTTTTGACATGCTTTCTTAAGTTTACATATAGCTTTTTTGATGTTATTAAATGTTTTTCAAAAACATGATTTAACAGTTACATAATATTACATCCTTTGAGGGCGCCTGGGTGGCTCAGTGGATTAAAGCCTCTGCCTTCGGCTCAGGTCATGGTCTCAGAGTCCTGGGATCGAGCCCCGCATCGGGCTCTCTGCTCAGCGGGGAGCCTGCTTCCCCTCTCTCTCTGCCTGCCTCTGCCTACTTGTGATCTCTCTCCTCTCTGTCAAATAAATAAATAAAATCTTTAAAAAAAAATTACATCCTTTGCATATATATTTATTTAAGCATTTCTTTATTATAAGTCATGTGTATACTTTCAAATTTTTTCTCACACTAAAAATAACTTTTCAGTGAATATCCTAAGGGCTAAATTTCTACATGAATGTATGATTATTTTCTTAAGATACTTTCACAATTGTTCTAGATCATATGGCAAAAAACTAGGGCCTTACTTTAGGCTTAGCTTCTAAGGAAATGGAGAACACATAGTTCTACCCTTTATGCCCTTTGAGCAGAAGCAGAACTTAGAAAACTTCTGCTCTTTGCTTCACGCTACAAAGTTTATGCAGCAAGACCACAGGGCTAAGAGGAACCTCAAGTTTCTTGCTGTTTGGGAGCAGTTCTCTGGCTCAAGTGAGAAGTCATGAGAAACAGGGACATTTCAGCCATGTGCAGGCTCTACCCAAACAGGGATACCAGGAAAACACCTACAATCCCATTCAAAGGGGTTAGTTCATACGTTTCCATTTGATTTTGAACATTAGACTGGTATAAAAATACTTATCACTAAGCTTAGAGATGATAAACACAAGTTATAAACTATCAAAATTCTATTTAGATTTAATGTGAAAGAAGAAATGAACTTTTCTTCACAATGAGAGTCTGGACAGATACATACTTACCCAACCCATGACAATCTGGAGCCCCAGTCATGCTGAACTCACCATGAGGAGTAGAGAACAGACTGAGTAGGATGATAACACTGGGTTGAACTCCATGTTCTATAAGAACCTTTACAGCTTCAATTACAGTATTCCCAGTGCCTGAAATCAAATGACAACCAAATGCATTAGCAACTTGAACATTTATCTCAAAACGTCTTTGAAGTTTGAAAAAGAGGCAGTTTGGTAATCCAACATAAGGCACTAGGCGAAGCTTCATTTGAAGGTGCCTGTTCTTTATCAATGATGTTGTCTTTTTTTTTTTTTTAAGATTTTATTTATTTATTTATTTACCTCTTTATTTATTTGAGAGAGAGAGACAGAGAGAGGAGCCTGATGCTGGGCTCGGTATCACGACCCTGAGATTATGACCTGAGCCGAAACCAAGAGTTGGACACTTAACCAACTGAGCCACCCTGGCGCCCTATCCATGATGTTATTTTCAATAATGGACATGACACACATACTTTTCAGTTTTCAAATGCACAACAAACCCTAAATTCATTCAGTATTTGAGATAATCAAATTTGACACTCAACCTCCACCACCAACCCTGGGAGACAATACCGTGTGCGATCTGAATAAGCTTATAAATCAGAATAGGAGGAAAAAATATTACTTTCAGAGAGGATAAATCCTTGAGAAATTCATTGCTACATTAATTGGGCTAGAGAAGAGACATATTTCAATATATTTTCTGCGTTTTGTATACTTTGCCTCATTAGAGCCTTTGCTTCACTGTTTTCATTCATTTTAAAACAAAAGCTTTTTGGAGCTACTAAAGTTTATTTAGACAATGTATATGCTCTTTTACACAATAAAAATTCCCCAGAGAACTGCCCAGGGCAACTCCAAATCCAACTGAGAAAAACACATTTAGAAACAGTTTTGCCTTTATATTAAGGGTACCTAAAAGGCAGTCACTAAGTTGAACTGATTTAAACCCTAAGCAAAGTATACAAATTAAACTCCAGCCACTCACTGAGAATTGGATACATCAGAAGGACTTTTCTCCGGTAAATGTCTGGGGGGAACTTGGCATAATATACTTTGGCTCTTTGTGTTTCTTCATCACTCTGAATCAGGATCTTTCCAATTCGTATGGATCGACAACAGTCTCGTAAACCTTGTTCCATTGCCTCACCTTGAAGAAGGAAATTTTTCAAAAGAAAAAAAAAAAGGGGTGAGGGAGATAGAATTAAAGTCCAAAAAATAGGCCAAAGCTGAGTGTGCGACTATTAATACAAGAAGGACACTGTCAAGATGGGAGCAATTCTTCCTAAGCTAAGAGCTTTTATTTCTGATATGCTCTTATTTTATACTTAGTGCAGGTCAATTAAACCAGATTAAGGGCTGGTCAATGAAAGTAGGATAAGCTAGTTTTATTGCTGGCTTTCAAGTTTTAGAGATGTCGCGCTTCCATGAAATACAAAAAATTCAGTGTTTTGTTGGGCTGCTCCCTGACCTTTTCCAATAACCAGGACCATTTTACTCCTATTATTTTAAGGAAGGCTTTAAACCACCTCAACCCATTATTTTCATCTGAAAAAAAATTCAGAAGATTTATGGAGGAATTGGGTTACAGACCAAGGTGACATCAGGAGATATCACTATACCCCACCAATGACTTCAATGGCAGAAGTTTGCTGGCCAACAGTGAAAAAGTATACTGTTCCTTCTCTCCCCTCCCCCCAAGAACCAAAACCAACACTACTACTACCCTCTTGGGTTTCTGAACAGTTATCTTTTAGTCTAAATTCCTTTAAGGAAGTGCTTGCCAAAAGTGAATCATTCTCGTACCACCTTCCGGATTTTAGGCTATATCAGAATTCTATCTGTACTGTTACTTACTTAATATTTTTCTTTAAATTAACTATTTTCATTTACATCTATCTTAAGAGGAAAGTTTCTATCACTGGTGTAAACATAAAAAACAGTTTCTAATCTATATGAAAATCAACCAATAGCTAATAAAGTTAAAAAATAACCCTGTCTCTGCACTACCCCAAGGTCATCTGCCATATACTAGGGGTCTGAGGATGCTGCTGCCTTTAGGGCAGGACATGGACTAAAATAGAAGAAAAAAATGCCTTAAAAGTCCATCTCCATCGTCTTTGCCAGTTTTAAAAGGTTAAATAACATTGTCCTGAAAATCCTTTCATTGCTTAAAAGCTACCTTCTATAAAAAAGGGAACTTAAAGCTCCTATTCTATTTGACGTATTCAATTGTTCACAAACAGAAATTCACAGCCACAGAAAAGGCAATGCTTATTTGTGGAAAAAAAAATCCATCTGTCTCCAGTGCAAGCAAGTGAGGCTTCCACTGAAACTTGGATCTTGTGCAAAAATTTAGTTAGTTACCAAATGGAAGTAATCATCCCCATGAACAGGTAGACATTCTAATTACAGGCATGTGATTTTGTTGCACAAAGGTTGGTTTAAAAGAGTAATCAGTCGGACTCAAACACAAATACAACATTTATAAGACCAGCAACCTGAAATACCTAGAGTTAGTCATAGTTAAGTATTTTTGCCATATGGCCACATACACATCAAATATAAAACTAAAAACACTATGGTGAGCGCTGTGAATTGTATTAAGACTCATGATCCACAGACCTGTAACCCTGAAGCAAATAATACATTATATGTTAATAAAAAAAACAAAACTAAAACTACTGAATAAGTCATTCAGTCCAGCTCCTGATAGGGTAGGACTGTTCCCTACAAAAGAAATTAAAAAAAAAAAAAAAATTTCTCCAGTCAGGTATTCAAAGTTCTGTAGGCCTGAATTTGTGCCATATTCCATCAGTCTTCAAGCTTCCCTGTTCTCCCCAAGAGAGCACCATCTCATCCTCCTATCCTACCCTGAATCTCTCCGTAAGTGGGCTTGCCCGTGGGGGCAGGCCACTTAGAGTAGACACTCTGCAGTTAAAATTAGTCAAACTCAGCAATACGCAGGCCATGATCCAAGGCACTGTGAGGATAGACAGCATAGGTGGTGAGATTTAAGTCAAGGCAGGCTGCAATTATGACAGACAAGCCCACCTCTCTCCTGGAAAACAACTGTTTCTATGCATGCAAAGAGACAAGAATCACACATATGCAAACCTACCGCTTCTCATTATGCTGACCCCACAATTTCCCTTCTCAAATTTCACTCCTTCATACTTGTACCCTGTTGGGGAATAAAATCAAAGAATTTATCTCTCATTACCAGAGCAATCCACTTATTTTTAAAGTGCCTATAGTTTAAAGCCAATGGGTACAGAGCGACCCTTGTCTAGACATTCTGTATAACCTCTTACGTTCCCTGTGAAAGTAATGAGAAGGCACAGTTTTTCAGTTATTTCTTAATTCTTCATAAGAAACCTGTGGAGATAATTGGGAGATGCAAGCTTCGTCGAGTAGGAACAGGACTTATGATGGCGTGATATTCACACACACATTCCTCAAATTGAATTCAGAGAGGAATCACTGCACTCTGAGCGCTATAAACCTCATCAATTCAAATTGGGAGCTCACTGCAAGGCACAGCAGAGAGCTTCCTCATTCCAGCCCTTTTTATGAGTTCCCATTCTGCCTTAAAAAGCAGGAGACAAAGGCTGAGGTCTTTACCGAGACATGTTCAACTGTTGGTGTCATCCTGAATTTGGATCAATTATGATGCAACAAGCTCAGCCCCTAATTTTCATAAAGTCGACCTTTGAATAGAACAGCTTCCATTATTTACTAGAGAACAAAATCAGAATTTCAAATCACTGAAATAGGGATCTTCGGCTGTGTTCTATTAGGGTAAAACAAAGTACTCTCTCCGGATCTCATCATTTTTTAGTTTCCTTTGTTTTTTTTTACTTCTCATTCTTTTACTTGGAGTGTCAATGCCAAACCAACCTATCCATTTATTAATACCAGCAGCTTCCCCACAGAGGTGAAGATAAGCTGCTAGCCATTCTTAACTCTGGTCCCAGTGGGCTGTCATCAAAGGCAACACCTGCATGCTAAAGAATATTTATTAACCTTTAACTTGAATTGACAAGCAAGCCATTAACAAAAAGTCACCCACATAAATTTCTTTACTAAAAATCTCTGAGTTTATTAAGTTGTTTAAAAGGACAGCTCCACCTAGACTTGCATACTGATTTACTCAGACTGCTTTTTTTCCCATTTTCCCCCTAATTTCCAGAATTTTCGGGATGAGAATCTGAGAGTAACAATCCTCATTACCTGTTGGGGTGGTCACCATGCATTCTTTATATGGCAGCTGATTCAATCCCTCTTCCACAACGAGTCTGATCTAAAGAGTCAAAAGAAGAAGCTGAGAACCTGCCAGGTCTAGTATCGGCTGTTAGCTTCAGGAGCTGAACACTAGGCACAAAGTCAGTAACACAATAGGCAAGGGTTTAGCTTATGGAGGTAGGAAAGGGGCCCCCTAACACGGGTTAGATGCAGAAACAGATCCAAACGCTAGGCTGCTTGCTGCTAGGTATCCAGCCTCGGCTAGGCGCATGATTGCCACCAAAAGACTCAAGTACACCTTCTGATTCTTGTTCACTTAGGCCAGCCGATATTATGAGAGATGCGAAACTACAAGTGATAAGAGTCAGCCTTGGAAGTAATAAACTTCCTTTTAAAATTTTTTTGAAATTTTATTATGTTCTGTTAGTCACCATTCAGTACACCATTAGTTCTTTTTTATTATTTTTATTTTTTAATTTTTATTTATTTTTTCCCCCAAATACTTTAATTTTATTTTTTCATTAGTTCTTGATGTAGTGTTCCATGATTCATTGTTTGCGTATAACACCCAGTGCTCCATGCAATACATGCCCTCCTTAATACCCATCACCAGGCTCACCCATCCCCCCACCCCCTTCCTCTCTAAAACCCTCAGTTTGTTTCTCGGAGTCCATACTCTCTCACGGTTCATCTCCCCCTCTGATTTCCCCTCCTTCATTTTTCCCTTCCTAATGTCCTCCATGCTATTCCTTATGTTCCTTCTGGTAACTCTGAAAATAGTGCCCACTGGGAACCTCTCTGCCTTGTTTAGTACTTTGAAATTAAGCTGGATTCTTTTTAACAAAGGCTCGCCATAATGCAAATAAAACCTGAAACTTCTCAGGAGAAAATAAATGAATGGATGGAGCTGAATCAATTTCCTGAGCTTGAAGTAGGAGCCAGTAGTATGCCCTGGGGCTTCTTGGCTTAAAAACAAAAAGGCTCCTAATGATCTTAATGTGTGGTACAGAGGAAAGAATCCATCAGAGCTACTAGAAACAGCCTCCAAAACCCAGATACCCAAAACCCAAAACTTCAAAACCCAGCCTCCAAAACCTCTGAGCACTCAGAGCCTACCACAATTAAGACAGTGTCTGCAATGCACATTTTCTCTAATCGATATTACATTATTGATTAAGAATTAGGAACGGCAGGGAGAAACACCATGTTCTGTCACTACAACACGACACCTTGCTGCCATTAAAATGATCAATGCTAAGTGGGACAGCACTTTGTCAGCCTGAAATACCAGAGGCCCCAGGAACCTGATGAATACTGTGTATGTATGCACACTCATCTCTAGCCACCACATTCCGTGGAGGTGAATGTTTCTCAGGCGCAAGTTGAAGGGAAGAAAAGGATCCTTTTCTTTGGATAGCCTAGATCTCTTAGTAACACTCTCTCTTTTTTTTAAGATTTATATATTTCTTTGAGAGTGAGAGAGAGTAGGGGGGAGGGAGCAGACAGAGGGAGAGGAAGAGTCTCAAGGAGACTCCCCACTGAGCGCTGATCTCCTGAGCTTGAGATGTCCACCTGCCAAAATCAAGAGTCAGGCACTTAATGGATGCCTGGAGCCACCCAGGCGCCCCTCCCAGGAACACTCTCCTAAAGAGTCTTGCCTCTTGCCCGTCTCCTGCAACTCTGGGACAGAAATTAGTATGTCCAAGCATTATGGGAGGACATAAAACCAGCAGACGGGTGACTAAATATAAAGAACTCAAGATCTGAGTGCCAGGGAAGCCAATCTTGACAAATCCAGGATAGAATTAATGTCAACTATAATGGGACCCTTGTGCTAGAACAGTGTATGAGAAATCCTCAATACCAGAAACCTAAATAACTCCAGTCCCTACCACAACCACAAAAGACCCTCCACACACTCTCCTGGTATCAGAACTTTCAAAGCCAACTGCAGACAGCAGAGAGATCCAAATTACCATTGCCTCCTGTCAACTGTCAGGGGTCCTTATTATCTGATTTGATTAAGACATAATGCCTGGGGGCGCCTGGGTGGCTCAGTGGGTCAAGCCTCTGCCTATGGCTCAGGTCAAGATCTCAGGGTCCTGGGATCGAGCCCCGCATCGGGCTCTCTGCTCAGCGGAGAGCCTGCTTCCCCCTCTCCCTCTGCCTGCCTCTCTGCCTACTTGTGATCTCTTTCTCTCTGTAAAATAAATAAAATCTTTAAAAAAAATTCTTCAAAAAAAAAAGACATAATGCCTGCCCTTTCAAGCAAGCATTTTACAATCACCATGAACTTAATTCCTACCTTCCACAGACAAAAGGCAAAGAAAGCAAAAGAAAGAGGAACTACTTTCGACTAATGAACACCAACATTTGTTTTCTCCACAGCAGCCAATGACACAAGTTCCTTCCTCCTTGAACCCCTTCCTTTGGTTTGATAAAAGCATAAAGACAGAATGACCTAACTATCACGACAGGAGTGCCAACTACACTGACCTTGATGCAATCCAAGGGTTATTACTGCCCCTGGAAGCTCAAATGCTTATAAATAGAAGTGGCCTCTGAACCAGGAATACTTAAGGCCACAAGCCCAACAGGAGCTGCCTACACTACTTTGGAATTAATATTTTCCCTAGGGAAAATCAAAATGAAAAGTTTCATGCCTTCCCCCCCATTCCCTTTAATAATCTATCTTCTATTCTCTGATTACACCTGTGAGGTTAAGAAGCCACTTTTCTTTCTTTTCCAAACTAAATACTGACAACAGCATTTTGAATGTAAACTTCATGAGATCAGGGACAATGTCTGTATTCTTGACTGCTGTATCTCCTTCCCCTGCAACACTGCCTAGCCTAGAGCCTGACTCGAGTTCAGTATATATTTAATCAAAGATGAATAACGAATAGCCACAGCAGAAAATATATCAACCTTATTCCAAGCACTGAGCACACTTAGATGTAAACACAAGAAGGAAATGCAGTGCTTTACCTGAAAACAACCCAAATTGGCCTGATATCCTCTCGGATCTCACCAGCTAAACCGAATTGGGCTTATCAGAAAGGATGAACACTGACCATTGACATCAACATGGATGGAACTGGAGGAAATCAGACAAGCAGAAAAAGACAATTATCATACGCTTTTACTCTTTTGTGTGGAATATAAGAAACACCGCAGAGGATCATAGGGGAAGGGAGGGAAAACTGAATGGGAAGTCATCAGCGAGGGAGACAAACCATGAGAGACTCTTAACTACAGGAAACAAACTGAGGGTTGCTGGAGGGGAGGTGGGGGGATGGGGTAACTGGGTGATGGGCATTAAGGAGGGCACCGGATGTGATGAGCACTGGGTGTTATATGCAACTGATGAATTACTGAACTCAGTATATCTGAAACTAATGGCGTACTATATGTTAACTAGTTGAATTTAAATTTAAAAAAAATTTTTTAATTTGAAAAAAGTTTTCCTTCACAAATCTAAAAATAAATAAATAAATAAACTGAATTGGGCTTGTCCAATCCTTAACAGGAAGTCCTTGAGGAAAGCATACACAGTCCAATTTAGCATTTCACATGTGAGGATAGTACAGAAAAGGCAAAATAAATCTCCCCCCAGGTAAGCTACAAGAGGGGGTATTAGTGTTTCTGTATTAAATGAATATCACAAAGGTAACTACTAGGTCTCCTTACATCTTTGGTTTTCTTTTCATGTACTTCATTTCACTGCCCTAAGATGACATATTTAAGGGTTGCCAAGATCCACTTGAGAGGTAGAAGTACCTCAGAATTACAGAGAACGAGTTCATGGGCAATGCCTTGAGGTGAAAGCGACTGAGGCACAGCTTTAATGAAAGAATAGACACAATACTTCAGAAGCCTGCCAGGATGACGACTACTTGGCACAATCTCTCTAACCTCCCAGAATTCTCTAGAACAAAAAAGTCACTTGGCCTACCATGATTATATCACTAGGAACAATGAAACAAAAATGGAAAGCCTCCACCTACCAAACGATCCGCAGAAAACATGAAGTCCCCTCTACTGGCTGTCCTAGAAAGAAAGTAGTATAAATTTTAGTCCAGATTAGAGCTTTAAGGGAAAATATTACTTAACACATATAGTAACAATGCTATTAAGACCTATCACATACTAAAGGCCTAAAAGCTTACATGTACAAACTATCACTGAAGCCAGATATTTTTCACTAGGATACAAGAACTTAAGTGGAATGACTTGATAAATATTACTGAAAATGCTTACTTAATACCAACACTAGAGAGAACAACTGAAAAGATAATGCAGCCTCCTACAGAGGCCTAAGTCTATATTATTCAACCAGGAGATGAATGAAGATCCCTCTGCAAGATGGCAGCATGCCCACAGCTCAAGTTAAGAGAAAAACTTCCACAGGATGAAAATCAGGTTATTCCCTTTCTCCGCCTGCATTCACCTTTATCTACCAAGATAAGTAACCCATCTACTTGTCTCTAATCCTTTCTGGAATGAGAATGATACAAACAAATAAATCCTCTACTTATGCCACTGTTTTCAAGAATGCATAACCTAACTTCCAAGACCTCTTTCTCAAATTATTGATAATTTGTTCCTTTTGCCTATTTTTGCAATCAAATACTTTATCCCCTAGATCTTTCTGCCATTTTCCTGGACATTTCCTTCTGGTCCACACTTCCATATCCCCAGGCGCCCAAGTAATAATTATGCAAGGTTGCACCTACCCACCTAACCAACCCAAAAGGGAATGTTAAAAGGCTGACATTTTTTCTTCTGTATGTAAAAATCTAGTATTGTTCTACCCCCCTTCTCCCATATAAGTTAAATGATTTGACTGAATAGACTGATTTACAGTTTACATACTTAAAAATCCCCATCTGCCTATCCATAGCATACCTAAAATATTCCAACACAGCATCAAAATGGCACATGCAAGCATATATTATCTGAGTATACCATTACTCACTACTCCTTTTTTCCCCAAGCTGCATTTACTTTCTCTGACAGGAAAAATCAATGAAATATCCCTGACACAAATGACATTTGGTTTCTTAGTGTAACCACAGTTCTACCATACTACAGATATTAACTCTCTAAAATATGAACCATAATTGAGCAATAGCAAGAATATAGGTCTGTATTCTTTATATATATTCCCTAAACTCAGAAAACTATCCACACATACCCACACCTACACACACACACACACACACACACACACACACACACAGAGCCTATTTAAAATAGGCTGTATTTAAAGAACAAACTGATAGTTGCCAGAGGGGAGGATAAAGGGATGGGCAAAATATGTGAAGGCAAGTGGGAGATATAAGCTTCCAGTTACAGAATGAGTAAGTCATGGGAATAAAAGGCACAACATAAAGAATATAGTCCATGATATTATAATAGCATTGTATGATGGCAGATAGTAGCTACACCTGTGGTGAGCACAGCATAACATATAAACTTGTGGAATCAGTATGTTGTACACCTGAAACTAATATAACATTGTGAGTCCACTATACTCAAATTAAAAAATAAATAAATAAAACAGACTATTTCATGTACTGTGGTTTCCAAATAAAACTACACTATTTCGTTAGCACCTTTCATTTCTGGAATTAATCTTCACAATATGCTTGTCAAGGAAAGGAAAGTTTGTGAGCTACAAAAAATACTGAAGCCTATTTTCTGTTTGCTAGACCTATACAAACAATCTAGACAGCCAGGACAGTTTTTCAATAGGGAGGAAAAATCTGAATTTGCCTTAGAAGAAATATTCAGTAATATTTCTCAGGAACACATCTGAAATATGTTTTTACACATGAATTTATTACCCAAAAAGGTCACAGTAGGTTAAGTGATCACAGTTGTCCAAATCCATTATTTTGCCTTAAAATCAAACATTTTAACACCTTTCATATTCTCCCCCAAAATATCTGCTTCAATGGATAACTTTTCCATAATCATCACCTTCTCTACATTCCAAAAACATGCATGCTAGAGCTGTCATCTCTTGATACCTGTTTGACTTCCAATTAAAGTATTTACTGCTCCAAGTCATCCAGCTACAAACAGTAATTACCAACCTGTCTCCTGCTGTTTTAGACCCACACTGTTCCAGACCCATACTGTGTACTTTAAATCAATTTAGAAATTAAACTATAGCTAGAATACAATAAGTTGACTGCATTTTTTAAAAACCAAAGTGGTCTTCAATATTCACATCTAAATGTTAACACTAGAGTTTCATAAAACAGATATATACTTGTCAGATCAACAAGTTGCACATATTCTCTGAGCCCCTACTTTATGCCAAACACTGAATTGAAGTGTTTGTTAATAAAGGAATTCCAACATAAACCCAGGTCTTATTCACTCCATACACTTTGCTTCAAATTGTAAATCTATTCACTTGTCTCAAAATCATTTTTTAAAATAACTCTCATACTAAAAACAAGGTTCTGAAAGTTACTTTAATCTTCTACCTAATAACAGTCCCAAATAAAACTGAATGCAAAATTATCACAAAGCAACAAAACTGACACACAGTCCTGGAATATTCTAAAATATAGCCAAATGATCAAATATTAAATATTTAAACAGCGATATCCAGACACTCTTAATTTAGAACATGGAAATCTAATTAGTGTTAAGCTGAGCATTTTTTTTTAAAGATTTTATTTATTTATTTGACAGAGAGGAGAGAGATCACAAGTAGGCAGAGAGGCAGACAGAGAGAGAGGGGGAAGCAGGCTCCCTGCTGAGCAGAGAGCCCGATGTGGGGCTCGATCCCAGGACCCTGAGATCATGACCCGAGCTGAAGGCAGAGGCTTTAACCCACTGAGCCACCCGGGCGCCCCAAGCATTTTTTTTTAATTGTACAACCTCCAAGCAAGATTAACAATGCAGACCTAATCATATCTGCGAATACACTTTTCTTTGACACTCTCCTCCCCCTAACAAATGTGTCACATACCTGTAACAACAAAAAGAAAGCCAAAGGCAGCCATTTAAAAAATTTTTTTTCTTCACAATGAAACAACAAAAGAATGAGAATCATACAGGAAGGCAAATCCTTGTTTTAATGTGCATACGGTAAACCTGACTCTTCCCTATTTAATGCTGTCTATAAAGCACCTTAAAATTTCTAGAGGCGGGGCACCTGGGTGGCTCAGTTGGTTAAGCATCTGTCTTAGGCTCAGGTCATGATCCTGGAGTCCAGGGATTGAGGCCCCCTCAGACTCCCTGCTCGGTGGGGAGCGTGCTTCTCCCTCTCCCTCTGCTCCCCTGCTCCTGTGCGCACGCGCACGCTCTCTCTCTCAAATAAATACAGAAAATCTTAAAAAAAAAAAAACAAAAAACTACTAGAAGAATTCTCTAGTGTGTTGGAAGATGTCCTCCCCTGGGACAATCACAACTTCAATTTCCACAGCAGCAACTGCCATTTGATCATTCTCTCCTACCTCTCTTTATTCCGAATAAACTTGACAGCTCCCCCACCTTTTCTTTACAAAAACCATTTTAACAACTACACACGAGTACACATACACTAGGTGTACAAAGATTTACTTATAAAGCTTTTCTAAAAAGTTCTGAAAGTTACACCAGGGGCCTAATATTATAGATATATTACTCCTTCCTTTCCCACAGGTCACTATCTATTAAAAATTTCCTTGGTGCCAAGTATTATGCACTTTTGGTGCATTATCTGGTCTACTCCTCACACAACCTTAAGAGGTAGATTCCATTACTACCACTTCAGTGATGAAAACAGTGAGGCTTATAGAGGTGAAGTACTTCAAGGTACTTCCCAGCCTGAAGCTCTCCGATTCCAAGTCCCTGAGTAAAGCCATTATTTATTTTGCTCTAATAAGGGAATGTTTCCTAAAGATGACAATTTTGAGATGTATTTTAATTTCTCTTCCAGCAAATCAGACTGGCATGGACATACAATGCAAACAATGAAATAGAGTCTGTTAGGCAAATAAAAAACATCATTAAAATGCTCCTTCTGAAGAGGGAGAAGCTGCCATTATTGCATGGCTTGTAAAAAAAAAAAGTTAACACATACAAGAACACACCCCTTTCAAAAATTATTACATCAAGACCGCTGATCCAGGGGCACCTGGGTGGCTCAGTGGGTTAAAGCCTCTGCCTTTGGCTCAGGTCATGATCTCAGGGTCTTGGGATCGAGCCCCATATTGGG
Organism: Potos flavus; assembly: GCA_028534135.1. NCBI lineage: Eukaryota > Metazoa > Chordata > Mammalia > Carnivora > Procyonidae > Potos > Potos flavus. Next base: position 52,961,111 of record CM052901.1, read on the forward strand.
CTCTCTGTTCAGCAGGGAGCCTGCTTCCCCCTCTCTCTCTGTCTGCCTCTCTGCCTACTTGTGATCTCTCTCTCTCTCTCTCTCTGTCAAATAAATAAATAAATAAATAAATAAATAAATAAATAAAGTTAAAAAAAAAAAAAGACCTCTGATCCATAACTTAAAACAATATATTTGAAATCAAATCCCAGTAGCACTGACTTAGGTGTCATTTAAGAAACGAGGCCCGAGGAGGGAGTTAAGATGGCACAGTCGTAGGGGGACCCTAGGCTTACCTCGTCTCTAAATCACAGCTAGATAAATATCAAACCTTCCCGAACGCCTGATGGATCAATCTGAATGGTGAGAGAACAAACTTGAGAACAAGAGAGAAAAGAAGCCACATCGTGGAGGTAGGACATGCTATGGGGAGAAAAGAATTGTGGGTGCTGCGGAGGGGAGGGAGCCTTAATCTCAGAGAGAGGAAAGAGAGAGAGAGAGAGAAAGAGAGGGCAGCACGCAGGGAACTGCACCAGAGAGAGACTTACCCAACACCATTCACTGGGAAAACTACAGTGGCTGATTATTGCAAGTGTTTACAAGCACTGGAGCCCAAAGTCTGAAGTTTTAGAATTCCTGGCCACTGCTGGGTGGAGCCTGGCTGGCAGAGTGGTGCTCCTGTGGGGAAGGAGGACAGAGGCCCAGGAAAGGACAGTGTGCTCTGAGGATCCCCTGGGCTGCACAGGGAGAAACAGTTCCCCTTCTCATAGGGCATTTGGGGGAGGTGGGACAGCCTCTCAGGGGACAAAAGAGCTTGCAGATGCTGATTCGAGACCCCATGTATTAGCATAGGAACGTAGACACCTGCTGAGGCCAGCAAACCTTGGTGCCAGCTTTTGCTGGGCTTTGCCATAAACTCCAGCCACTGTGCGATCGTGCTAATGGGCACCATCAGTGGTGTTCGGAGACCTTCCCTCAGAGGATCAGCATGGCTCCACATGCACCAGATCCCTAAAAATCGAAGTTTGGAGTTTTGAAACCCAGCGGTGTGCCTGAGATAAAACACAGGAGTTCTGTACCGCTTGGCAGGCAGATAGCTTGGAGGCAGAGATCTGACAGAGGCCAGGCACACAAGAGGGGTGAATATTTGCTTTTCTGTGAGGGCTTCCTGAAGAGTGGTGGACAGGAACTGTGCTCGGGGGACAAGAAAGCAGATCAATGCCACTGCCCGCCCCCCTCCCCCATCAGCAGTGACCTACTTCAGTGAGCAATACAGCGCCACCCAGTGGAGGCTAGAGCTGCTTACAACAAGCACCCTCCCGCCACCCGTCCCCGCACCCTGCAGGTGCATCTCCACTAGGGCAAATCCACCTAAGAATCAATGCATCAGGTCCCTCCTCCAGAAGACCAGCACAAAACCCTCACATGCACCATGTCTACTGATCATAGAGTGCTACAAACCTTCAAATCTAGGGGAAATAGGACCTAGCTTTGGCTTTTTGTTTATCTCTTCTTAATAGAGCCATTACTCTCAGAAGCAGGAATATAACAGGCTTTCCTAAGAACCACACACACACACAAATGTGACCTAGAATAAATGACAAGGTGGAGTAATTCACCCCAAAAGAAAGAACAGGAAAAAGTCATGGCCAGGGATTTAATCAATACATATACAAGTAAGATGTCTGAATCAGAATTTAAATAAACAATTATAAAGCTACTGGCTGGGCTTGAGAAAAAGCATAGAAGACACCAGAGAATCCCCTATTGCAGAGATAAAAGAAATACAATCTAGTAAGGCCAAAATTAAAAATGCTATAACCAAGATGTGAACCTGAATGGCTGCCACGACAATGAGGATGGACAAAGTAGAGGAATAAATCAGTAACATAGAAGATGAAAGTATTGAAAAATAATGAAACTGAAAAGAAGAGGGAAAGAAAAGTATTGGATCATGAATGCAGACTTAGGAAACTCAGCAACTCCATGAAGCATATTTCTATCATAAGAGTCCCAGAAGAAGAGAGAGAAAAAGGAGGTTTATTTAAAAAATTATAGCTGAAAACTATCCTAATCTGGAGACAGAAATGAATATTGAAATCCAAAAAGCACAGAGAACTCCCATTAAACTCAACAAATGCTGATAATCATCAAGACATATCATAACCAAATTCACAAAATACACAGACAAGGAAAGAATCCTGAAAGCAGCAAGGGGAAAAATAAGTCCTTAACCTACAAGGGAAGACAGAACAGGTTCCCAACAGATATCTCCATAAACTCTTGGCTAGCCAGAAGAAAATGGCATGATATGTTTAATATGCTGCCTGGGAAAAATATGCAGCCAAGAGTATTTTATCCAGCAAGACTGTCATTCAGAATAGAAGGAGAGATAAAGAGTTTCTCAGACAAACAAAACTAAAGGAGTCCATGACCACTAAACCAGCCCTGCAAGAAATATAAAAGGGGCCTCTTTAGATGGGGGAAAAAAAGACCAAAGGTTACAAAGACTAGGAAGGGACAGAGAACATCACCAGAAACACCAACTTTACAGGTAATACAATGGCACTGAATTTGTATCTATCAATAATTATTCTGAATGTAAATGGACTACATACTACAATCAAGAGACATAGGGTACTAGAATGGATTAAAAAAATCAAGACCCATCTATATGCTGCCTACAAGACTCATTTTATTTTTTTTTACTATCATTATTAAGATATAGATTTCTTTTTTTCAAATTTTTATTTAAATTCAGGAGAATTTAGGGGTTCATCACTTACATTACAACATCCAGTGCTCATCATAACAAGTGCCCTCCTTAATACCCATCACTCATCAAGCCCATCCCCCACCCAGGTTCCTCCATCAACCCTCAGTTTGTTTGCTATCATTAAAAGTTACAAGAGACTCATTTTAGACCTAAAGACACCTGCAGATTGAAAGTGAGGGGATGGAGAACCATCTATCCTGCTAATGGACATCAAAAGAAAATCAGATTAACCATATTTCTATCAGACAAACTAGATTTTAAACCAAAGACTGTACCAAGAGATGAAGGACACTATATCATAATTAAGGGGTCTATCCATCAAAAAGATGTAACAGTTTTAAATGTTTATGCCCCCAACTTGGGAGCACCCAAATAATAAATCAATTAATAACATACATAAAGAAACTCATTCGTAATAATACAATAATAGTAGGGGACTTTAATACCACACTTACAGCAATGGACAGACCATCTGAACAGTAAATCAAGAAGGAAACAATGGCTTTGAATGATACACTGGACCAGATGGACTTAACAGACATATTCAGAACTCTTTATCCTAAAGAGCACAACACACATTCTTTTCAAGTGCACATGGAACATTCTCCAGAATAGATTACATACTGGATCACAAATCAGGTCTCAACAAGTACAAAAAGATTTAGATCATACCATGCATATTTTCAGACCACAATGCTATGAAACTTGAGGTCAACCACAAGAAAAAATTTAGAAAGACTATAAACACATGGAGGTTAAAGAACAGCCAACTAAAGAATGAATGGGTTAACCAGGAAATTAAAGATGAAAAAAAAAAAAAAAGATACATGGAACCAATGAAAATGAAAACGCCACAGTCCAAAACCTTTGGGAGGTAGCAAAGGTGGTCCTAAGAGGTAGGTAAATATATATAATATACATAAATATACATAATATACATAAATAAATACATTGCAATAGCAATACAGGCCCACCTCAAGAAGCAAGGAAAGTCTCAAATACACAACCTAACTGTACACCTAAAGGAGCTAGAAAAGGAACAGCAAATAAAGCCTAAAGCCAGAAGAAGGGAAATAAAAAAGATTAGAGCAGAAATAAACAATATAGAAACCAAACAACTAGAAAAGCTCAATGAAACTAAGAGCTGCTTCTTCGGAAGAAAAAACTGATAAACCCCTAGCCAGACTTATCAAAAAGAAAAGAGAAATAACCCAAATGAATAATATCATGAATGAAAGAGGAACGATCACAACCACCACAAAAATAGAAACAATTATAAAAGAATATTATGAAAACTTATATGCCAACAAAATGGGCAATCTGGAAGAAATGGGTAAATTTCTAGAAACATACAAATGACCAAAACAGAAACAGAAAGAAATAGAAAATCTGAATGGACCCATAACCAGTAAAGAAATTGAATCAGTAATCTAAAATCTCCTAACAAACAAAAGTCCAGGGCCAGATGGCTTCCTAAGGGAATTCTATCAGACATTTCAATAAGAATTAATACTTACTCTTCTCAAACTGTTCTAAAAAACAGAAATGGAAGGTGCCTCGTTAGTGCAGTAGGTAGCGCGTCAGTCTCATAAAAAACAGAAATGGAAGAAAACTTCCAAACTATTTCTATGAAGCCAGCATTACCTTGATTACAAAACCAGACAAAGACCCCACTAAAAAAGAGAATTACTAGGCCAGTATTCCTGGTGAACATGGATGTAAAAATTCTCAGTAAAATACTAGCAAATCAAATTCAACAATACATTAGAAGAATCATTCACCATGATCAACTAGGTTTTATTCCCGGCTGCAGGGGTGGTGCAATAGTCACAAATAAATCAATGTGATACACATTAATAAAAGAAAGGAGAAGAACCATATGATCCTCTCATTTGATGCAGAAAAGCATTTAACAAAATACAGCATCCATTCTTGATTAAAAAAAAAAAAAAAAAACCCTCAACAAGGAGGAATAGAGATAACATACCTTAACATCATAAAGGTCATATATGAAAGATCCACAACTAAAAACTGAGAGCTTTTCCTCTATGGTCAAGAACAAGACAGGGATATCTACTCTCACCATTACTATTTAACATACTACTGGAAATATTAGGATCAGCAATCATACAACACAAAGAAATAAAAGACATCCAAATCGGCAAAGAAGAAGTCAAACTTTCTCTATTTGTAGACAACATGATACTCTATATAGAAAACTGAGAGACTCCACCAAAAAATTGCTAGACCTAATACATGAATTCAGCAAAGTTTCAAGATATAAAATTAGTGTATAGAAATCTGTTGCATTTCTATACCCCAATAACGGAGCAAGAGAAGAAGAAATCAAGGAATCCATCCCATTTACAAATGCACCAAAAACCATGAGATACCTAGGAATAAACCTAACCAAAGAGATAAAAGACCTGCACTCCAAAAACTATAGAACACTTATGAAAGAAACTGAAGAGGACACAAAAGAAATGGGAAAAAATTCCAATGCCATGGACTGGAAGAACAAACATTATTAAAATGTCTATTCTACCCAAAGCAACCTACACATTTCATGCAATCCCTATCAAAACACCACCCACATTTTTCACAGAGCTAGAACAAACAATCCTACAACTTGTATGGAACTATAAAAGACCCTGAATAGTCAAAGCAATTTTGAAGAAGAAAAACAAAGCTGGAGGCATCATGATTCCAGACTTTAAGCTATATTACAAAGCTGTAGTTATTAAGACAGTATGGTACTGGCACGAAAACAGACACATAGATCAATGGAACAGAACAGAAAACCCAGAAATGGACCCACAACTATATGGTCAACTAATCTTCAACAAAGCAGGAAAGAATATCCAATGGAAAAAAGACAGTCTCTTCAACAAACGGTTTTGGGAAAACTGAAGAGCAACATGCAGAAAAATGAACCTGGACCACTTCCTTACCCCATACACAAAAATGAATTCAAAATGGATGAAAAACCTAAATGTGAGACAGGAAACCATCAAAATCCTTGAGGAGAACACAGGCAATAACTCTTTGACCTTGGTCATAGCAACTTCCTATTAGACATGTCTCTGGAGGCAAAGGAATCAAAAGCAAAAATGAACTAACTATTGGGACTTCACCAAGATAAAAAGCTTCTACAAAGCCTATGAAACAATCAACAAAAATAAAGGAGCCTATACAGGAGGACAACATATTTGCAAATGACATATCTGATAAAGGGTTAGTACCCCAAATCAATAAAGAACTTCTAAAACTCAGCACTCAAAACACAAATAATCCAGTTTTAAAAATGGGCAGAAGACGTGAATAGACATTTTTTCCAAAGAAGACATCCAGATGGCCAACAGACACATGAAAAGATGCTCAACATCACTCATCGTGAGGGAACCACAAATCAAAACCATGATGAGAGACCACCTCACATCTGTCAGAATGGCTAAGTCAACAACTTTGCATCCTGGCAAGGATGTGGAGAAAGGGGAACCCTCTTATACTGTTGGTGGGAATGCAAACTGTGCAGCCACTCTGGAAAACAAAAACAGTATGGAGGTTCCTCAAAAAGTTAAAAATAGAACTACCCTAGAACCCAGCAATTGCACTCCTAGGTATTTCCCCAAAGGGTTCAAAAGTACAGATTTGAAGCAGTATATGCACCTGGATATTTATAGCAGCACTATCCACAACAGCCAAACTATGGAAAGAGCCCAAATGCCCAACGACTGATGAATGGATAAAGAAGTGGTACATACATACAGTGGAATATTACTCAGTCATAAAAAGAATGAAATTTTACCATTTGCAATGAGGTGGTGGAGCTAGAGCATATTAGGCTAAGTGAAATAAGTCAGAGAAAGACAAATACCATATGATTGCACTCATATGTGGAATTTAAGAAGCAAAAATGATGAACATATGTGAAGGGCAAAAAAGCAAAAAAGAGAGAGTGAAAGAAACCATAAGAGACTCTTAAGGATAGATAACAAGCTGAGGGTTAATGGAGGAGGTGGGTGGGTGATGGGCTAGATGGGTGATGGGTATTAAGGAGGGCACTTGGTATGATGAGCACTGCATTTTATAAGTAAGTAATGAATCACTAAATTCTACCCCTGAAACCAATTTTATACCATATGTTAATTAACTAGAATTTAAATAACTATTTTTAATAAATTAATTAATTAAAAATTAAAAACAAGGATTATTTTCAACATTTGGGGTGGGAGAAGTTAGGGTTAACATAGGGTTGCCAGATTTAGCAAATAAAAATACAGGACACCCAGTGAAATTTGTATTTCAGAAGTACATCCCATTCAATGTTTAGGATATATGAAAAAAAGTTCATTGTTTATCTGAATTCAAATTTAACTTGGGTGTCCTGTATTTTACCTGGTAACCTAAGAAAAAAGAACTAAATAGACTTAAATTCAGTTCTATTATGTTTTTGTTTTTGATTTTTTTTAAGCAACAGGTAAAAGGGAAGTGGAACATAAAAGCTTTTCCAGCAGGTTTAAACCAAAGGAATATTTTACTTAGAGTTAATGGTTAGTTAAAGCTCTGAAAACATAATATTTCCAGAGCTATTTCAGCCCGCATCAGGCTCCCTGCTTGGCGGGAGCCTGCTTCTCCCTCCCCAGCCTGCTGCTCCCCCTACGTGTGCTCTCTCTCCCCCTCTCTTTCTCTGTCAAATAAATAAATAAAATCTTTTTAAAAAAATTCACATGTAAAACCAAAACCATGTCCACGTTTTAAACAACTCGCAGGTCACAGTTTTTTTCTGTGGTGAACATTTTGGTTTTTGTACAAACAGGGAAAATAACCGAGATTCCTCCATTCTCAGGGTACTGCCAGGCCAGGCTCTCTAGGCTGGTTCGGTTTGGTGTGTGGAATCCCTACTTCAGCCTATATCCCAAATCTGAAGCCAGGCAAATCACCATGCAAAGGAGAATGGCCATTCTCCCAAGAGTAGTGGTCCAGCCCGAGCACAGCACAATCACCAGTGGTGTTTGTAAAGCTACAGGTGCTCAGGTTCCACCCAAGACTACCCTAAAGGTACCAAAATTTTTATTTGGGAAAAAAAAAGACTCCCCAGGCAATTCAGATGCACAGTCTCGGTAAAGAACATCACATTACCTAGTCAGACGACTCAAATCACATTAGGCTACATTCACATTAGGGCTAAACAGGATGTTCATCCATCCTGAGGTTGTCTCCCCTCCAGGTGACTAAAAAAATAAACTCACAAGGCTGATCTGGCTCCTTCTTTAGTGTTATTTCACGGACTAAAAATGTTCAGTTTTCATCCCAGTTGTCTGCTGAGGACGTGGCAAAGCCCTTCCAAGTACACGTATAAGGAAACACTCAACAGCTCATGAAACAGCTTTACTTTAACCTTTCAGGAGACAAAAGAAAAAAATTGGGGAGGGGAGATGATCTTTAAATACATTGCCTTAGAGATGAGCTCATGAACTACGATCAAGGTAAAGGTACATTACACTCGGATTTTGCTGGGTTTAGTATATAAAGGAGGCAGGAAGAGAAGGATGTTCTTGTTGTTACAAAAACTGAAAATGAAGGAGCAAGTTCTTTCCCAAGTTCACCAGTTACCCATGTGTAACTCAGTAAATAATTTGCTCTCTCAATGTTTAGATGACTGCACTCTCTGAGAGAAAACCATTTACTTGAAATTCAATAATATAACCAACATATTATACGACAAATACTGCACATTAAAAAAAGACATTTTAGATCAATACAATGTTCTCAATCTTGCCTGCTTTATATATTTACAACACGCAACCCTGTGGCTCAACCTCCATTTCTCCAGGGCAAAATCAATTCAGAAAGCAGTCACTTCGATAGCTAGATACTAAGGACAGGATCAATAAAGGAGTAACAAGTACCCCAATTGCTTCTATTATCAGACAGCTCCACAGTGCACATATATGATGTCACAGCAAAATAGAGAAGAGCAAAAGCTCCGAAGACAGGATATGATAACTGATGGCAACTTTCATAGCTTAACCTATGTAACTATAGCTCCTCTTACCACAGGCAACTTATACCAGCCCCCTAGAGGGGATGAGACAGATCTTGTTTGTGTGAGGGGATGCCAATTTTTGAAGATAAAGGAACAGAGGCCTCTGTTAACAGATTTGATTAACAAAAACAAAACTAAAACACTGTCTCCAGCCTAAATAACTAAGCATCAATTAATTAAAAAGAATTTTAGTGAGTCTCTCTATACTGTATCATAGCAGGATAAAAATTACCCAGGATACCTCAGTGTTGCTTTTTAAAATAAGAACATGAGGGGCGCCTGGGTGGCTCAGTCGGTTAAGCATCGGCCTTCGGCTCAGGTCATGATCCTGAGGTCCTGGGATCAAGCCCTACATGGAGCTCCCTGCTCAGTGGGGAGCCTGCTTCTCCCTCTCCCTCTGCCCCTCCCCTTGCTTGTGCTCTCTCTCTCTCTCTGTCAAATAAATAAAATCTTTTAAAATTAGGAAAGAAAAAAGAATGTGAGTTCTATGTATAGTTAAATTCCTTTTACTGTCTCCTGGCCCTTATAAATGCAATTAGAACCATGCACAAATTGAAACACGAAGGCTGGCACAGCTCTTCACAGTTTACAGCAAATGTTCAGACAGTATCTTGTTTTAGCATCCCAGGAATTCCATGAAATATTACCACATCCTCATCTAACAAATGATAAAGCTAAAGCAGAGAGATGTTAAACATCCTACCTAAGATCACTCTGGATCCTGCTGTCTCTTTCCAAGCTCACAAAAAAAAAAAAAAAAAAAGATTTCACTTACACTCAGGTTTTTCTGAACAATGCAGTAAAATCAAGTATTGATGCTGTCATATACGAATGCTGAACCTCATGCTCTCTCCAAATCCTACAGCAATGGTTTACCCTTACATTGTCATGAAGACCCCTTCATGAAAGGCAATGAAAGCTAAGGAATCCTCACCCCATTAAAAAAAGGCACATATGCAAATGTTCATAGTAGCATTATTCATAATGGCCAAAGAGTGGAAACCACCCAAAAATCCATCATTTGAGAACAGATATACCAAAATGTGGTATATCAATACAGTGGAATATCACTCAGCTAAAAAAGGAATGGTGTACTGATACAATGTGGATGACACTTGAAAACATTATGCTAAATGAAAGAAACTAGTCACACAAAAGTCCATATGTTATATGACTCCATCTATACCAAATGTCCAGAATAGGCAATTAACAGAGATAGAAAGTATATTTGCGTTTGTCTACATTAGCGGTTGGGTGGGTTGAGCGGAAATGGGGAGTGACCGCTGGTGTGTACAGGCTTTCTTGCTGAGGTAATGAAGATGTTCTAAAACTGACTGTGGTGATGGTTGCACAGCCATGAACACACTTAAAAACCACTCAATTGTGCACTTTAAATGATGTATTATATGGTATGCAAATTATATCTCAATAAAGATGCTATTTAAAAATCATTAAAATACACATAATGAATAATATTTCCCAAATCATTTCTGATGGTTCACCAAGACCCTGAAACCCATCTACAGGTACACTGGTGTCCAAGACTCAGGGTCAGTAAATCCTGATCTACAGAAATAAGAATCATCATCCTATTTTCTTTGTTCTACAGATGAGTTTTTTTTCAGCTTCCCCTACCACAAGTATCAAATCTATGCCTCCTACTTTTTAAGGTCACTATTTCCACCTATTAGATAACATGACCACAGCAGTTTTCAATATTGATTCATTACATCTAATAGGTGAGACAAGACTGATACACAAATAACAACATACAAAACAGAAGGTGAATCTTGCATTTAAAAAGCCAGGGAGGAAAAAAAAAAAAAAGCCAGGGAAGATCAGCAAGGAAGAGTGATTAAAGGAAAGCTTCTTGACAGAGGTGGACATTTAATGCTGGGTTTCAGCTTGAAGAATAGATAGGATGTGAACATGCAGAGAAGGAGTAAAGGAAGGAGTAAGGAGAATTTCAGAGGAGAGCAGAATCAGGGATGTTTCAGAATAGTTCCTAGGAACCATGAAGAGAGGCCTTAATGTCAAGGTCAGGATCCTGGACTTTAATTGATAGGCTCTAAGAAGCCAAGGAAGGCTGCTGAGTAGGGCAGTTAACCTAATCAAAGGCGTATATTAAGATTGTTCAGTAATACGTGGGAGTATGTGTAAGGCAGAAAACTGAAAGCAAGGAAACAAATATGAAGCCTATTAACAATAGTACGAACAAAAAGTTACTACAGTATGATTTAGAGAATGATGTCTTGACCCAGCAGCCATTTTAAAAGATTAAGGCACCCACGGAAAAAACGAGTGCTTTGACATTGCAGTAGCTACTCATTTAAGGTGCTGCCAATATAGAAACCAGCTGTAGTTCATCATGGTACATATTTCCCTTGAAAAGCCCTATCTACAACATGAGTTTTGAGATCTCCTCAAGATAGAATTTTAATATTACTTTTTCGGCTATTCGTGGGATTTTGTTTGGCTGTTTGTGGGATTAGGAGGGGGCGCCAAAGATTCCTTTAGGTTCCCTTTGCTCCATTAACTCTACAGGAAACATTTGAGGTTCTGTAACTTTAGGAAAATGAATCCTGATAAGAGTTGAATGATAAGCTTCCAAGTGACCCACAAAACCCAAACTCCGAGACTAAAAGAACTTAGACAAAATGACATATTCGCAGTAGCAAACAGTAACCGGTCAAAGAACTCGTTAAGCGCAACACAATTCCCTTGAAATTGCTTTATATCTATTCGTGCGCCCAAGGTGATTTGTGGCAGGGCATAACCTTGGGCAGCAACCATTTCTGGGTTATAGACCAACACAGGACAGACAGCGTGGGCGAGTTTACAGCCAGGAATCGCTGAGGATTAGTATTCGCTCGGAAGAGGCAAAGAGAGAGCCTGGAGCTACTTAAAAAGTATTCCTCCATTTACGTGGCAATGTTAAACACATGGACTAGGAAAGACAGGGTTGGAGGCCCGAGTCACGTGACACCCTGCCCTGCCCTAACCCCACAAACTAGTTTCCCTGAGCCCAAAACATTACCCCTTAGCCCTTTTACTTCCAATCCCTGGCCCCTCCTCCCCCGCCTTGAAACACCCTCCACGTCGCCTTCCCCTTCCGATCTCGGCTCACTTGTCCCGGATGATGGTCTGCAGCTCCCGGATCTGATCATTCATAGGCAGCAGTTTAAGCTGCGCCCCGATCTGCTGGGAGACTTCGCGGTCCCCCAGGAGGGATTCGCTGGTTGGTGCGTCACAGTTGCCACCGCCACCGCTGCTCTCTGAGTTGAGGCTGGCCACGCCGCACGCCGGAGGATCCGGCTCAGCCGGTACTCTGGAATGAGCATGCCCTGCGAGGAGAGTCGGGTTGGCCTTGGAGGCGCTGTTTCCTTCAGCTTGGTCTGACATCAGGTCGCCGGGTCGCAGCGGCTCAGAGCTTGGGGTAGAGACAGAGTTTGCTTTCTGGTTGTGACGAGGCGTGGAGTCCGAACACCGTGAGTCCATGGCCATACACCAGGCCCCGGGCTGTCTCTGCAGCTACCGACCCCTAAGGCTAAAGGAGAGCGGGGAGAAGGGGCAGATGCTCATCAGCTCTCCTGTTCGCCCCGGACGCTTCCAAACTCTTAACCTGGGTTGCACCTCTCACCCCGCCCCCCTCCCGGCCTCCGTAGGTTCCCCTGGGCGCGCTACGTCCCTGCCCCGCCCACACCGGACGTACGGCCTGCCTAGACCCTATTGGCTCCTCTCCCTGTTACTTTCCGGCGAACTGCTTGTAACCTTTGGAGTAACCCGGCTGCGTGGGTTCCCACACCTTAACCAGGCGGGCGGGACGAGACCAGGGGTGCTTGGTTGCAGATTCTTCCGGGAGCCTTTAGGGGTTCTGCATGCAAAACTTTGGGGGAGAGATTATACTTCAAAAACGGCATCTTCAGTTAGCTTGTCTGTGTAACCAAAAGGAGAAGTAAGAAGCAAAAAGCTGCCGAAGAGCCCGCCCTCTACTAGACTGTTCTACAAACTGCAGCTTCCCGAGTGTGCTTGACCACTAGAGTTTTCCTTATCTTTATTCGTTGGGACGTACACCGAACAGTTACCATAGGGATTCCGACAGCATTTCAGATCCACGACCACTTTAAGTATTTGGAAAAACACTTTTTTGATTCTTTTAGGAAAGAAGGTCTAGGCAGCAGTACTTCTCAACACCAGTGTGTATTAGAACAATTGGAGAGCTTGTTAAAATGCAGGTTCTCATGGCCTGCCTTTGAGATTCTGATTCTGATCCAGTAGATCTGAGAAAGGATCAAAGAATCTTTGTTTTTAACAAGCAACCCGGGAATTACGATCTTTTTTTAAAATGGTACGCTGTAAGAAAGTGATTTACAGGCTTCCTTTTTAAAGAGCTATAACGTGAAAGTCGGACACCTGCTAATTCTGCTAAAGAAAATTATTGAGCGGCATTTAACAAGTCTTTTTCCCTCTCTGGACTTGCCTCTCCGCATGTATAAGTGAGATGCATTAACTATGTGACTCCTAAATGTTCTTCCAATTTTGAGATTCTATAATTCTATTTTGCCTTCCAAAAAACCCATTCTTAAAATTCCCTTTCCCACAGAGGCACATAAGCAACACATGAGAGATCAGAGTAACATGAGTAACAGATAATAGGACTATCCAGGCCTTTAGTGGGATTTGAGCCTTGATCTAGCTTTCTGTTTTCAATTTTTTGTTTGTTGTTTTGGTATTCATATTAATGGTATTTTTATCCCTTTGATTCACTCCTATTTTCTCCACTTTGTTCCTGACCTCTAGGTCAGTACACTATTAGCTGCTTTTTAGATTTGACAGTCTCTATGGACATATCCTCAAACTCAGAAATTCTTTCCTCAGCCATGTTCAGGCCACTAATCTGGCCATCAAAGGTGTCCTTCATTTCTGTTAGGGTGTTTATTTCTAGCATTTGTTTTTGGTTCTTTCATACAGTGTCCATCTTTTTGCTTACATTGCCATGTTCTTGCATACTATCTACTTCATGCATTAAAGCTCTAACTAACCAGTTGTTTTAAATTTCTTTTGTGGTAATTCCAATGTCCCTGCCAATCTGAGTCTGGTTTTGACAGTTTACTCTGTCTCTTCAAACTGTGTTTTTTGCCTTTTAGTATGCCTCGTAATTTTTTCTTGATAGCCAGACATGATGTAGTAGGTAAAAGGAATGGCAATAAATAAATCTTTAGTAATGTGTTATGAGATATGGGGAAAGGAGAAACATTTATAGTCCTAAAAAAAACAAAAAACAAAAAAAAATTTATAGTCCTATAATTACGTTTCAGTCTTTTAGTGAGCCTGAGCCTCTGGACTATGACCTTCACAAATGCCTCTCTGTTCACTTTCCCTTAGGTGGAACGTGATGGCTAAGTGGGCTCAAATCGTGTATTTCCTTCACCCTAAATGCAAGGCTGGAGAGGGATAAAGCTGGGTATTTCTTCTTCCTCGGGTGAGTTAGTCTCTGAAAAAGACTTAATAGTTTAGGATCTGGTATTGATTTTCATTTCCCTGATGATTAGTGGTGTTGAGCATCTTTACATGTGTCTGTGGCCATCTGTATGTCTTTTTTGGAGAACTGTCTATTCAAGTCCTCTGCCCATTTTTAAATTGGATTATTTGTTTCCTTTGGTTTTGAGTTGTATATGTTCTTTATATATTTTTAAATGTTACCTTTTATCAGATATATCATTTGCAAATATCATCTCACATTCAATGGGTTACCTTGTCATTTTGTTGATGGCTTTCTTTGCTGTGCAAAAGCTTTTCATTTTGGTGTAGTCCCAATAGTTTATTTTTGCTTTTGTTTCCCTTGCCTGAGGAGACATTTCTAGAAAAAAATGTTTCGGAGTGCCGTGGTGACTCAGTCAGTTAAGCATCTGCCTTCAGCTCGGATCATGATCCCAGGGTCATGGGATCAAGCCCCACATCCGGCTCCCTGCTCAGCGGGGAGCCTGCTTCTCCCTCTCCCTCTGCCTGCAGCTTCCTCTGCTTACGCTTTCTGTCTCTCTGTCAAATAAATAAATAAAATCTTAAAAATAAGTTTCTGTGGATGATGTCAAAGAAATTACTCCTTTACGTTTTGTTCTAGGAGTTTTATGATTTCGGGTCTTTAATCCATTTTGAATTTATTTTTGTATATGGTGTAATAAAGTGGTCCAGTTTCATTCTTTTGCATGTAGCTGTCCAGTTTTTCCAGCACTATTTTTTGAAAAGAATGTCTTCTCCCTCACTGTATCTTATTGCCTTCTTTGTCAAAGATTGACCATATAAGTATGGAGCTTATATCTTGACTTTCTATTCTGTGCCATTGATCTATGTGTCTATATTTGTGCCAGTACCATACTGTTCTGATTAATACAGCTTTGTGGTATATCTTGATATCTGGGATTGTGATACCTCCAGCTTTGTTTTTCTTTCTCAAGATTGCTTTGGCTATTCAGGGTCTTTTCCTAAAATATGAATTTTAGTATTATTAGTCCTAGTTCTGTGAAAAATGTTGTTGGTATCTTTGATAGGAATTTCATTAAATCCGTATATTGCTTTAGATAGTATGGGCAGTTTAACAATATTAAATCTTCCAATTCATTAGCATAGAATATCTTTCCATTTGTTTGTTTCATCTTCAATTTTTTTCATCAGTATTTTATAGTTTTCAGAGAACCAGTGTTTCACCTCCATAGTTAAGTTTATTCCTAAGTATTTTATTCTCTTTGGTGCAGTTGTAAATGGGGTTATTTTCTTAATATCTCTTTCTGCTACTTAATTATTAGTGTATAGCAATGCAATAGATTTCTGTATATTAATTTTGTATTCTGTGACTTTACTGAATCCATTTATCAGTTCTAGTAATTTTAGGATGGAGTCTTTCAGGTTTTCTATATATAGTATCACATTATCTGTAGATAGTGACAGTTTTACTTCTTCTTTACCAATTTGGATACCTTTTATTTCCTTTTTTGTCTGATTGCTGTTGCTTGGATGTCCAGTATCATGTTGAATGAAAAGAGTGTGAGTAGACATCCTTATTTCATTCCTGATCTTAGAGGAAAAGCTCTCAATTTTTCACCATTGAGTATAATGTTAGCTGTGAGTTTTTCATATATGGCCTTTATCATGTTGTGGTATGTTCCCTCTAAACCTACTTTGTTGAGGGATTTTATCATGAATAGATGTTGTGTTTTGTCAAATGCCTTTTCTGTATCTATGGAGATATCCACCTTACAAGTATCAGTATGACTAAAATAAAAAGGACAAGAAAATAACAAGTGTTGACATGGATGTGGAAACAAAGGAACCCTTGTGCATTCTTGGTGGGAATGCAAATTGGTACAGCCAATGTGGAAAACAATATGGAGGTTCCTCCAAAAATTAAATTAGTAGAATTACTATATGATCTAGTAATTCCACCACTGAATATTTACCCAAGGAAAATGAAAACAGTAATTTGAAAAGTTATATGTACCCCTATGTTGATTGCAGCATTCTTTACAAGAGCCAAATTGTGAAAGCACCCCATGTGTCCATCCGTAGATGAATGGATAAAGAAGATGTGTGTACACACTCACACACACACACACACACACACACACGAATATTACTCAGCCATAAAAAGAATAAAATTTTGCCATTTGAAATAGCATGGATGGATTTAGAGAGTATAATGTTAAGTGAAATAACATTATATTATGTCAGAGAAAGTATAATGTTAAGTGAAATAACATTATATTAAGTCAGAGAAAGACAAATACCGTATGATTTCACTTGTATGTGGAATTCAAGAAACAGAAAAATAAACAAAGAAAGAAAGAGAAAACAAAAAACAGACTCAACTACAGAGAATAAACTGATGGTTACCAGAGGGGAGGTGGATAGGAAGATGGGTGAAATAGGTGATGGGGTTTATCATGATGAGCACTAAGTAATGTATAGAATTGTTGAGTCACTGTATCGTACACCTAAAACTAATACAACACTGTATGTTAACTATACTGGAATAAAAAAATTTAACCCAAAACTAAAAGCTAAACACAGAAGTGATGTTCTTGGTTGGACTATCTTCCCCCTTTTCTCTTTTTCTACAAACTAGCTTCTATATGAAGTTCTTCAGTATCTACAACATATGCCACAAACTCAAGCACTTAATGATTTTTACCCAATTGTTCAATAGCAATTTGTTGAGCACCTGCTATTTTGCTGGGTTTATTACCATTGTCACAGCCTACACAATATCACAGCATAAAAGGATTTTAGATATGACCAAGTCTAACTTATTCCTTTTACAGATTTTGCATGTTGTGTCCTCTAAACCCTGTATGCTGTGTGTGCTTGTTTTTCTCAACTCTTATTCTTTTTTAAATCCCTGTTTTCTACAGTGGGAGAGAATAAGTATGAACAGCTTTAATTAAATCATATTTATAAAAATATTTTCTTACACCCCACTTTATGCTTTTGGTATTATTGATCTTTAAAAATTAAATGAGCTTTGATAATGGATCTATTTTGTATTGTTCTATTAAGATCAAATACTCCTGTCATACAATTCTTGATTCTTTCCTTTTATGAAATTGTTATCTTTAATTACAACTGTTTTAAACATTTAAAATATTACAGATTAGATTACAGATTAAAAAGAAAAAGATTTTAAAGAAATGATTAGAGGAACTAAGTACAGAGGTAGAAATCCATTTACATAATATTTCATAGCGAGTTCGAAACAGAATAATGATTAGAGTTCAAGTCTCCTGACACTTGAGTCAACGTTAATCCACAGTTTGTGGTGGTTTTTCTGATTCTTTTTATATAGTCCATAAGTTAACCTAAGAACCTTTGTGAGAAGAGCAAACCAACCTATAATTAGTTAGTCTCTAACAGCAGGCTGGCTGCCCAGGGCAATGTACTGCTGATGGTAAGATTTCGACAGATGGTTTTCTCAATTCCTTTCCAAACTCCAGCTAGATGATAAATGAATCATGTCTTTCTCACTACACTGATAGGATTGCTGCTGTTTCCATTGGCCTCCCTGTGCTCAGTCTAGATTTATTAGTGGAAAGAAAAAGGAACACTTAGGGATTTGGGCCTGGGACTTGGCCTCTTAACTTGTTTCCAGGTCAGAGGAAAAGAAAGCACATTCTGGTTAAGAAGAGCTCTCTAATATACAGGTTTCTTTATAAACAAACCATATCCTGAGGCCTGTAGTTGTTGTGAGAAAAGGCAAGGAAAGACAAACTCTGGTCAGTCTTAAGGCACCAAATTCAATTTAATTCAATTCAAAACAGTCTCTTCAATGTTCCAGGCACTGTGATACTTCTTTGGATACAACAATCAATAAAGGCAGTGTTTCTGTCTTAAAGAAACTTAGAGCCTAGTAAAGTTCACTGCCATGAACACAAATTAGTATGATGCAAGTAAATTTGAAATAGTGCTCTTAAAAAAAAAATCCCAGCAGTGTTCTATGCCAGTAGAGAAGGAAAAACAGTTACTTTCTAGTGAGGCACACAGGATTAGCTTCATAAAAATCATTATATTTGAGTTAGACTCTGAAGGTTAGGAATTTAATGACTAGAGGACAAGTGCAAAAGCAGAGATCGAAGGCCAGGAGGTGTGAAATGTACTGAATTAGTTCCAAATAAGAATTATAGGATTGGAGGATGAGTAGAGGGATCTTATAGAACATGAATCAGGCCAGATTGTGGAAAACTTGAAAAGCCATTTTGAGTGTTTGGACTTAAATATGTAGGCATACTTTTAAGAAAAAGAATGATGTGATTCAAACTGTTTCAAAAGAGTAATTCTGACAGCAATGTAGGGCTTATACCAAAAGGTAATACTAGAAACTGGAGAGGTTATTACAGTAGTTCTTATGAGAGATGGTGATGATCTTCACTAGGACCATGGCAAAGGAGATGGAAGAAATAAGCTAGCTCAGAAAAGATACTCTGGGGGTGCCTGGGTGGCTCAGTCGGTTAAGTGGCTAACTCATGATTTCAGCCCAGGTCATGATCTTATGGGTCATGAGATCGAACCCCACAGGGAGCCCTGCACTCAGTGGGGAGTCTGCTTGAGATTCTCTCTCTCTGCCCCTCCCCTACCTGCTCTAGCTTTCTCTCTCTCTAGCTCCCTCTCTCTCTAAAATTAATAAAAATCTTTAAAAAAAAAAAAAAAAAGGTACTCCAAAAGTGGAATAAATGGAATAAGCTAATTACTTTAGTGTTGCTGGTGAGGAAGATGAAGGAGCCAAGGAATTTCATTTGTGTGACTAGAGTGATGATTATTTAGAGTAGGAAATAAAGAAACGATAAGTAAATAAAGTAGGAAATGAGGAGAAGCAGGTTTGAGAGGTGGGGAGATGATAGAAATTTTGAATCTGAGGTACCTATGGTATATGCAGGTGAAAATTATTTGGTTACCTGATAGATGTAGAAGTCTGAAGCTCAGAAGAGAAACCTACCCTGGAAGTCAAGATTTGAGAATCATTGAAACATGACACCTGAAGTCACTTTATGACATCAGCCACAAAAAGGATAAAATGAGAAAAAGAAGAGAACCAAGAGCACAATCTTCAATAATTCCCTAGTTGTCCAAAATTAGGATCTGGGCTTATCCTTCTATTATATGCAGAAATATGTATAAATTAATGTGAAAGGAGACTGAATTTGGGAATTTTTACTTTTTCCTTTCCACAGTTCTTTACTCCCTAAACATTTTGCCACAAGCATTACTTACTCTTAAAAAGGAAAAACAGAAAGAAAAAAGAATTATATTAAAGAAATACACTATACAATTTTTGAAAAGAAAAAAATTCCATATCACCATTAATATAACAAAGCTATTTTTATTTCTCAATGTTTCTTTCCAGTCTCTCTTCACATATTTATAAAAACACACTTACATAGCTGTATTTGAAGTTCATGTACTACTTTTACCCTTTGTTAAAATTTAGTTTTCCATTTTATTTTATTTCTTTAAAGTTTTATTTAAATTCCAGTTAGTTAACATACAGTGTTATATTAGTTTCAGGTGTAAAATACAGTGACTCAACAATTTCATACATCATTCTGTGCTCATCACTTCAAGCGCACTCCTTAATCCCTATCATATATTTATTTTTTTAAAAGATTTTATTTATTTATTTGACAGAGAGAGAGAGAGAGAGAACATGCACAAGCAGGCAGAGCAGCAGGCAGAGGGAAAGGGAGAAGCAGGCTCTCCACTGAGTAGGGAGCCCGACATGGGACTCAATCCCAGGACCCTGGGATCATGACCTGAGCAGAAGGCAGATGCCCAACCAACTGAGCCACCCAGCCCTACCTTTTAAAAGACATATCTCCTATTTAACCTATCCCCTCACCCACCTCCCTTCTAGTAACCATAAGTTTTTTCTCTTTAGTTAAGAGTCTGTTTTTTTGCTTTGCCTCTTTTTTTTCCCTTTGTACATTTGTTTCTTAAATTCCACATATGAGTGAAATCATATTATATTCATCTTTCTCTGACTGACTTATTTTGCTTAACATTATAGTCTCTAGCTCCATGCCGTTGCAAATGACAAGATTCCATTCTTTTTTTATGGTGGAATAATATTCCGTCATATATATATATCATATACATATGTTATATATATATGCTGTGTGTGTGTGTGTGTGTGTGTGTGTGTGTATACACACACACCACTTTTTTATCCATTCATCAATTGATAGACACGTGGGCTGCTTCCATAATTTGGCTATTGTAAAATAATGCTGCTATAGACATAGGGGTGCATGTGTCCCTTTGAATTAGCATTTTTGTATTCTTTGGGTAAATACAGAATAATGTGATTGCTGGGTCATTTAACTTTTTGAGAAACCTCCATACTGCTTTCCACAGTGGCTGCATGAGTTTGCATTTTCACCAACAGTGCAAAGGGTCCTTTTTCTCCATAACCTTGCCAACACCTATTGTTTCTTGTGTTGTTGATTTTAGCCATTCTGACAGGTGTGAGGTGATATCTTATTATAGTTTTGATTTGCATTTCCCTGATGCTAAGTGATGTTGAGCATCTTTTCATTTGTGTGTTGGCCATCTGTATATCTTCTTTGGAGAAATGTCTGTTCATAGCTTCTGCCCATTTTTTTAATTGGATTATTCATTTTTGGGTGTTGAATTTTATAATTTCTTTACATATTTTGGATGCTAATCCTTTATCATATGTGCCATTTGCAAGTATCTTCTCCCATTCCATAGTTTTGCTTTCTTTACCTTAACCTTATTAATAATCTGTTTCCAGAATCATACTATAGAATGATTTATTTCATGAACTTTCCATGATATATATTTTCTCATTTTATATGTACTATATTTATTATTTAAAAAACAGAAAACAATATTAGAGAACTATTACACTTTTAGTAATAGACTAATCAAAAAATGGACCAATCAGCTGTTTCCATTTTTTTAAATTTTTCTCCACATAAATATACTGTATCTACTATTTTTTAATTTAGCCTTCCCTTTAGAATTATATTCCAAACATTTTAACATGTAATTGACATGTCTGTGAACCTTTACCTTTGTGATTTCATCTGCTATTTCAAACCTTAGAGAATTATAATCTCTGCAGATTCTTTTTAGTTTCAATCAAATAAAATGTCTCTTCCAATTTCTGATCTCCTATCATCTCCTTGACCTTTGCTTATAAACATTGCTTGTTGTAGATAAACTTCAAGGCAGATCATACTTTTAAGCCTGGAGCCCATGTTTATTTCCTACATATAAAAGGATCAGATGAGGGGCAATAATATTTAATTTATGATGATTTATGAGAGAAGATTACAGAAATTGAAACTGAATTAGCTTTTGGAAAATTTTCAAAATTTTTAAATAAAAGACTTGAAATAGATGAAAGGAAAGATAGGATTGAGAAACTCTTCTCCATTTCTGTTGAGAGTGAAAAGAAATGGATTAGAGAATTTAGGTTTGGAAATATAGAATTGATATCCAGTTATCAGAATAAATAGAGTATTATTTTTTCAAATATTTTATTTACTTATTTGACAGGGAGAAAGAGAGAGAACACGCAGGGTAAGGGGGAACAGGAGAGAGAGAATCCCGAGCAGACTCCGAGCCCAGCGCAGAGCCCAATGCAGGGCTCAATCCCATGACTATGAGACCATGACCCAAGCAAAAACCAAGAGTCGGAAGCTTAACTGACTGAGCCACCCAGGTGCCCCTAGAGTGCTATTATAAAGAGACTGAAAAAAATTATTAAGTTGATCTTGACTTGATTGCAAAGTTATAGACTACATTACAATGGTTTAAAAATGTGGATACCATTTTGCAGTTTACAAAACAATTCCTCCTAATTATTTCATTTGATTCTCACAGCAACCTTGTGAAGTAGGCATTATATGCACTTAAAGGTGAGGAAATTGAGGGCGCCTGGGTGGCTCAGTTGGTTGGGCGACTGCCTTCGGCTCAGGTCATGATCCCGGGATCAAGTCCCGCATCGGGCTCCCAGCTCCATGGGGAGTCTGCTTCTCCCTCTGACCTTCTCCCCTCTCACCCTCTGTCTCTCTCTCAAATAAATAAAATCTTTAAAAAAAAAAAAAGATGAGGAAATTGAGAATAAGTTACTGAATTTCAAAGAAGTTACCAAATACTACAGTTTGATCTTTTTTTTTTTAAAGAAAGCATCTATCACAGGTTTATTGATCCATTTAATTGAGGAAAAGATACCTTTTAAATTTACAAGCTAATAGTTTATCAAGCAATACAAATTCTTTTGTTTACCTCAAAATGTAATACTAATTTCACAGTAAACAATGGACAGAATTTTTTATACGCAGATATATGAAAAAAGTGTACAAAAACCTCGTACCAGCATCAAAAATGCAACAAAAACTTTTTTTTTCTTTTTACAATCTCTGGATTCCATAACAAAGAAAAAAAAAGGTGACATTCTTTTTAAAGTTTGGTAGCTTAATGAAACAGTGACTTTGACCTGAAAATAGATCACTTTCTCGTCTACACACATTCTCAAGCACTATTTTTTTCACAGCTTTTGATTTGGCTTAATGGCAGCATGGAGAGAAGAGAACACATTTACACAGAGAACTTTATCAATACCTGAGGGTTGTTTTTTTTCTGTTAAAATTTTAAATGTAAAGAATGATTTCTAAAGATAAGAAATAGAGGTCATCCTTTGGACATGACCTAAGCAAAAGTTTTGAATCTCTTTTCAACAGTTAAAATACAAGTTAGAAAGTTTGCTGTTATTTTATGGGAAGATACCACGTACATCATCTCTCAATGCATTCCCAATGCACAGACATCAAGGGATCAGGCACACAGACGTAGAATGGACAGGATGTCTAGTGGATGAGACCAAAACCTCAGGAGTGTCCCAGTGAACAGTGCTGACTGTGAAGAGCTGCTGGTTTGTTATATTTGAGTCCTATAGAAACATTCTGTGTAGCTAGCACTTGAAAATCAACAAACCCAGACTTTTAAAAATGCCACGGACTATTGAAAGCCTAACTCTACCTTTTGAGAATTGTTAATATCTATTAATATGCCTTATTCTTCAACTAGTGTGCTTTAGATTCTGGAGAGAAAGAGTTTTTAGAAATGTAATTGGTTGTTCAGCTTAATACTAGAGGTCTAATATAGCCCATCCTCAGCCCTCTTAAAGAAACAAGAAAGTGAGGTTCATAATTACAGCTGCCTTTTAGGAGGAGAAAGCTAAGTGTTGCTATTGCCAAATGATATTTTTGATAATGTAAGGAAACACAGGGACCACTAAACCATTTTTGTTTGTTTTAAAGTACGAAAGACTAACTTAGTGCCTTTTGGCACGCTCTTGATTGTAGAGGATGCATGGTATCAGCATCAACAAATCACAGAGGTAAAAGGAACTCTAGATTATGGCAATAATAATGGTTTACCCTGACTCTGCAGAACAGCTTTTTAAAAAAGATATCTGGGGAGCAGGCATGCGGGGGTGGAGGGTTCAGAGCAGCACGTTTCAGATAGAAATTCTCCACAGGTTGAAATGCCAAAAACCTGAAACCTATTGTGTTGCCTCATGTACTTTAGTCCATTTTAGCAGAGCTTTCCCTCTTAAATCCAGTGACTGAGTATTACCCATGCACCTCCCCTGGCTGCGCTGCCCCCTCACCAGGTGATCCTGGGCTCCCCCTGGGCTCCCCCTGGGCTCCCTGTGAGCAGGTAACACCTGTCAACACCCCTGCTCCACAGGTTGTTCATAGTCTCAGACCAGCCCTGCGGTCACAATGGTACTGGAAGGACAAAAGCGGAATGGCTTTTTCCCCAGTGTGGAAACAGGGAGAAAGTAGGTTGCAAACAAGATGTGAATCAGTGTGATAAAAGGACACCTGTGTCAGCTGGGCCTTCATGGAAAAGTTTGATCTTTTAACAGCTTTATTGAGATATAATTCACAGACCATAAAATTAACCTTTTTAAGGTATACAATTCAATGCATTTTCATTTATTTATAGCGTTGTTCAGCCATAGTCAATTTTAGAACACTTTATCAACCCAGTAAGAAAGCCCTATTCTCATTAGCAGCCACTCCACCGTTTACAACTAAACTTCCCACTTCTATGTAAAATCTGCATTCTATCTTTCTAATTGTCCTTATTCTGGGCATTTGGTATAAATAGAACCATATAATGTATGTTCTTTTGGATTTTTTTCATTTAGCATAGTGTTTTCAAAGTCCATCCATATTGTGACATGTATCAATATTTCATTCCTTTTTGTAGACAGATAATATTTTATTGTATGGTTATGAATATTTTGTTTATCCTGTCATCAGTTCGTGGACATTTGAGTGGTTGACACTCATAGACTATTTTGGCTATTTTGGCCAATCTATTAGGAATAGATTAAAATCTAATAAATGCTGTAAATGCTGTTATGAACATTCATGTACATGTTTTTGTGTGACACATATCTTCATTCACAACTTGGTCTTCAACCTATTTTTTATCAGAGGCAAGATTCTAAGATGATCCTCAAGATTCCTACCGCATATTTTACATGCCCTATATAATCACTTCCCTTTCAGTGTGAGCAGAATTTGTGAATATAATGGGATATCACTCTCTTGATTTAAATAGGTTATAAGGCAAAGGTGAGGGAAATTGTAAATGTGTTAAGGTCCTTAATCAATTGACTTTAAATTAATCAAAAGGGGGATTATTCTGAGTGAGCCTCACATAACCAAGCAAACCCTGTATAAGAGGATCCAGGCTTTTCCTAAAAGGCAGTTCAAAGTAAAAGGATGACCAAGGGCCCAAACACTGCAAGAAATATTAAAGAGAGTGGAAAGGAAAGACCAAAAGTGACAAAGACTAGAAAGGAACACAGAAAATCTCCAGAAACGATGACAAAATAAGTAATAAAATGGCACTAAACTCATCTATAACAGGAATTACTCTGAATGCAAATGGACTAAATGCTTCAGTCAAAAGACATAGGGTGTCAGAATGGATAAAAACAAGATCCATCTATATGCTGCCTACAAGAGACTCATTTTGGACCTAATGACACCTGCAGATTGAAAGTGAGGGGATGGAGAAAAATTTACCATGCATATGGAAGTCAAAAGAAAGCCAGAGTAGCAATACTTCTATCACACAAACTAGATTTTAATCCAAAGACTGTAACAAGAGATGAAGAAGAGTCCTATATCACAGTAAAGGGGTCCATCCAACAAGAAGATCTAATGATTGTTAATGTTTATGCACCCCAAAGGGGAGCACCCTTAATAACACTTAATAACAGACATAAAGGAACACATAATAACAAACATATTAGTGATAATAATACAATAATAGCAGGGGACTTTAACACCCCACTTACAGTGGACAGACCATCTAAGCAGAAAATCAACAAGGAAACAATGGCTTTGAATGACACACTGGATCAGATGGACTTAACAGATATATTCGGAGTATTTCATCCTAAAGGAGCAGAATACACATTCTTCTCAAGTGCACGTGGGACATTCTCCAGAACAGATCCCATACTAGTTCACAAATCAGGCCTCAACAAGTACAAAAAGAGTGAGATTATACCATGCATCTTTTCCAGCTACAATGGTATGAAACTTGAAGTTGACCACAAGAAAAAATCTGGAAAGATCACAAATACAGGGAGGTTAAACAACATACTACTACACAATGAGTGGGTCAACCAGAAAATCAAAGAGGAAATAAAAAAATACATGGGACAAATGAAAATGAAAACACGATGACCCAAAACTTTTGGGATACAGCAAAAGCAGTCCCAAGAGGGAATTATATAGCAAAACAGGCCTATCTCGAGAAGCAAGAAAAGTCTCAAATAAAAAATCTAACCTTACCCCAAAAGGAGTAAGAAAAATAACAATAAATGAAGCCTAAAGCCAGCAAAGGAAGGGAAAATGATAACAATTAGAGCAGAAATAAATGATACAGAAACCAAAACAAAAACAAAAATACAACAGAACAGATCAATGACTAGGTGGTAATTCTTTGAAAACATAAGTAACATTGATAAACCTCTAGCCAGATTTATCAAAAAGAAAAATGACCCAAATAAATAAAATCAGAAATGTAGGAGATAACAACCAACACCACAAAAATACAAGCAAGCTTAAGAAAACATTATGCCAACAAACTGGGCAATCTGGAAGAAATGGATAAATTCCCAGCAACATATAAACTACCAAAACCGAAACAGAAAGGAATAGAAAACTTGAACCAACCCATAATCAGCAAAAAGAAATGAATCAAGAATCAAAAAAATCTCCATAAAAGTCCATGGCCAGATGGCTTTCCAGGGGAATTCTACCAAACATTTACAGAGGAGTTAATACCTATTCTTAAACTATTCAAAAAAATAGAAAAGGAAGGGAAACTTCCAAACTCATTCTATGAGGCCCACATTACCCTGATTCAAAAACCAGACAATGACTCCACTGAAAAAGAGAACTATAGGCCAATATCCCTGATAAACATGGATGCAAAAATTCTCAATAAAATATTAGCGAATCAAGTCCAACAATACATTTACAGAATCATTTACTAAGATCAAGTGGGATTTATTCCTGGGCTTCAGGGTTGGTTAAATATTCACAAATCAATCGCCGTGATACACCACATTAATAAAAGAAAGGAAAAGAACCATATTATCCTTCCAATAGATGCAGGAAAAGCATTTGACAAAGTACAACATCGTTTCATGACAAAAATACTCTACAAAGTAGGGTTATGGGAACATACCTCAATATCATGAAGGCCATATACAATAGACCCACAGCTAATATCATCCTCAATGGGAAACAACTGAGAGCTTCTCTATGGTCAGGAATAAGACAGGGATGTCCACTCTCACCACTTTTATTTAACAAAGTACTCAAAGTCCTAGCCTCAGCAATTGGACAACAGAAGGAAATAAAAAAACATCCAAATCTGCAAAGAAGATGTCAAGCTCTCACTATTTGCAGATGACATCATACTTTATGTAGAAAACCTGAAAGACTCCACCAAAAAATTACTAGAACTGATATACAAATTCAGTAGTTACAGAATACAAAATCAATGTAGAGAAATCTGTTGCATTTCTCTACACCAATAATGAAGCAGCAGAACGGGAAATCAAGGAATTGATCCCATTTACAATTGCAACAAAACCCATAAGATACCTAGGAATACACCTAACCAAAGAGATAAAAGATCTGTATTCTGAAAACTAGGAAACACTGATGAAATAAATTGAAGATGACACAAAGAAAGGGGAAAAGGTTACATGCTCATAGATTGGAAGAACAAATACTGTTAAAATGTTTATACTACCCAAAGCCATCTACACATTCAATGCAATCCATATCAAAGTACCACCAGCATTTTTCACAAAGCTAGAACAAATGGTTCGAAAATTTGTATGGAACCACGAAAGACCTCAAATAGCCAAAGCAATCTTGAAAAAGAAAAGCAGAGCTAGAGGCATCACAATTCCAGACTTCAAGTTACATTACAGAGCTGTAATCATCAAGACAGTATGGTAATGGCACAAAAACAGACACATAGACAAATAGAACAGAATAGGAAACCCAGAAATGGACCCATAATTATATGGTCAACTAATTTTCACCAAACCAGAAAGAATATCCAATGGTTAAAGACAGTCTCTTCAACTAATGGTGTTGAGAAAACTGGAGAGCAGCATGCAAAAGAATGAAACTGGATCACTTTGTTATACCATACACAAAAATAAATTCAAAATGGATGAAAGACCTAAATGTGAGACAGGAAACCATCAAAATCCTAGAGGAGAACACAGGCAGTAACCTGTTTGACACTGGCTGAAGCAACTTCTTAGTAGTTACGTCTTCTGCGGCAAGGGAAACAAAAGCGAAAATAAACTATTGGGACTTTATAAAAATAAAAAGTTTTTCTGCACAGAGAAGGAAACAATCTACAAAACTAAATGACAACATTTGGAATGTGAACAGATGTTTGCAAATGATATAGGTGATAAAAGGTTAGTATCCAAAATATATAAATATAGTGCAGCCACTATGGAGAACATTATGGTGGTTCCTCCAAAAGTTAAATATAGCACTACTCTATAATCCAGCAATTTTTATTTGAAAAAGTCATCATACATACATGCATACTCAAAATACATAGACAAGTTGGATAAAAATTACAACAACAAATTACAACAACACCCTCCCCACTCAGTTTTGAGATTGCATAGTTGAGTTTGAAGTCAAACGAAGAAACTGTCTAGGGGTCCTAAACAAAGAGGAAACTCAAAGCCAGAACAATAAACAGTGTTGAAGCCACATGACCCATAGAGGAATCAGATATAGATATAAGACAAAATCTGGAGTATTTTTTCTTTTTTTTTTTTTTTAAAGATTTTATTTATTTTAGAGAGAGAGAAAGAGCAAGAGAGAGAGCAAGGGGAGTGGCAGAGGAGTAGGGAGAATGATAAGCAGGCTCTGCACTGAGCATGGAGCCTAACACAGGGCTTGATCTCACAACCCTGAGATCATGACCTGAGCCAAAATCAAGAGTTGGAGGCTTAACTGGCTGTGCCACCCAGGTGCCCCTTTTTCTTTTCTTCTTAAAATTAAGATGTAAAGTAAAATCATCATTTTGGTGTACAGTTCTTCAAGATTTAATACATGCATATAGTAGTTGTAGTCAAACCCTTCCTCCACCTCCATTTAGCTGAAGTTTTAATACCCTGCTGAAATGGGTGGTGGGTTACAGACCCAGTTTTTGTAGTAAGCTGGAATTCGGCTTCCTGAAATAAGAAGTACTACAAGAATTTTGACTGTTGGCCTACAAATGTGTGCTTATAAACAGGAAAACCATTCTCAGCTGTGGGGTCTCCAAGAAAGAAATGTGCTGGAAAACAAAAGCTAAAAAAAAAACAAAGCTAAAAAGCTAAAAAAAAAAAAAAAAAAAAGAAAGAAAAAAAAAAGAAAAGCTAAAAAAAGACTGGTCCCAAACTGGTAAATTCTCTAGGGATACTAC
Source organism: Potos flavus (assembly GCA_028534135.1). NCBI lineage: Eukaryota > Metazoa > Chordata > Mammalia > Carnivora > Procyonidae > Potos > Potos flavus. The sequence continues at coordinate 52,990,480 of CM052901.1, forward strand.
CGAAGCAAACACAAAACTGTTCCACAGTGACACCTCTACAACCTAGCATATATGCGGAACTCATGGGGAAGACAACTCTCTAAAAAAGAGATCATAACAAAAAATTACAAAGCAAAGAAGGAATCTCACTACAAAAACCAAAACCAAATAAAACATCTCAGAATATGTAATAACAGGAAAATTTTGTCCCAAAGGAAATCTAATTGAATGATCTATCAACTTAGAACTTGACAATCACTTGAAATATTATACAGAAATTAGAATGAAATAAAAAATGTTTTCAGGCATCTCAAGTCTCAGAGTTTACTACACATAGAATTTCAGCAAAGGGAACACAAAGGATGCATTCCAACAAGACCGAATTGAAACTAGGTAAAGAGTGTGATGTAATTAAGCACCGTTGAGCAAAGAAATCAGTAAATAATGTTGAAAAATTCAAGTAGGTACTGACTGTGAAAAGTATCATGATGATAATTTGAAAAGGTTTATAGAATTCGATTCTAAACTACTACAACATGGAAGATAGAAAGGGAAATTTGAGAGTTCTAACATTCTTGCCATTTTGGGGAGAAGGCTAGAAATACTAACTTTAGACTGTTAGAAAAATGTATAGTAACATATATCTTTAAAATTGTAAGTGTGATCTCTGAACAAATGTAAATAACACCCATAACTTTCAAACCGGTAGGAGGAAAAGCTCAATCAATTTATCTGAAGGCAGAAAAGAAGGGAAAAAGAAGAATAAAAACTATAGCAAAAGTGAAATACAAAATAATAGAAACAAGCCTAAATATATTTATAATTAATATATAAATGTAAATTAACCACAGATGTCTATTAAAGGAGACTCTCAGATTGGATATAAAAACAAAACAAAATCCAGGTATATGTTGCTTACAGAAGACAAACCTAAAACAGAATCATAAAAAAGGCTAACAATAATGGAATAAAAAAAGATACACTAGGCAAAGATATGGCAATATTAATATCAGACAAAAGAGAATTCATGGTGAAAATTATTAATATAAATAAAAAGGAAATGACTTAATCTTTTATCAGCCACCAATAAAGTGTAACAATCATGAACTTGTATGTACCTCATAATCTCAGCTTAATTATAAAGCAATAGTTGAGCAAATTATAAGAAGAGATTGACGAATCCACATTCATAATGGGACATTTTAACACTGATATAACAAAGCACACAAATAAGCAGTACAGGTTTAGAAAATCTTGACAATTTAAAATTTTTTATCTTCTCTACAGGGTACTAATTATTTTGTGTTGACTTTCTACTTAACAACCTTAAATAACTCTCTTGTTTTTATTAGCCTATATACAGATCTTTTTTATCTGGAAAATGATATAACCTACAAATTACTACTATTTTCTCTCTTTCAATCCTTATACCTTCTGTTTCTATTTCTTATCTTCTTGCATTGACCATTACTTCCATCCAATAAAAAGTCAAATAGAAGTTGGGTAAGTGGGCATCTTTGACATATTCCCATCTTTAAGGAGAACACTACTAAAGTGTTTACATTAAGTAGAATGTTTGAAATAGATTTTTTTTATGGTGACAAATTTTTTTTTTATCAGTTTAGAGAAGATCATTTCTATTCCTAGCTAACTGAGAGTTTCTTTTTTTAAGATTTTATTTATTTATTCGAGAGAGAATGAGTGAGAGAGCGAGAAGGGAGCAAAAGCAGGGTAAACTGCAGAGGGAGTGGGAGAAAGCAGGCTCCCCGCTGAGCAGGGAGCCTGATACAGGGCTAGACCCTAGCACCCTGGGATCATGTCTTAAGCGGAAGGCAGACACTTAACCGACTGAGCCACCCAGGTACCCCAACTAAGAGTTTCAATAGCCAAATTATGGAAGCAGCCCAAGTGTCCATCAACAGATGAATGAAGGAAGATGTGGTATATCTATCTATCTATCTATCTATCTATCTATCTATCTATCTATCTATATGATGAAATGTCATTCAGCCACAAAAGAATGAAACCTTGTCATTTGCAAAAACATGGCTAGAGGTAGACAGTATAAAACTAAGTGAAGGAAGTCAGTCATAGAAAGCCAAATACCATATGATGTCATTCATATGTGGAATTTAAGAAACAAATGAGCAAAGGGAAAAAAACGAGAGAGAGAGAGAGACAAATTGAGAAACACTCTTTAACTATATAGAACAAACAGGTGCTTACCAGAGGGGAGGTAGGTGGGGGACTGGGTGAAATAGGTGATGGAGATTAAAGAGTACACTTATTATGATGAGCACTGAGTAATGTTTGGAGTTGCTGAATCACTATATTGTACACCTGAAACTAATGTAACACTGTATATTAATTATACTGGATGTAAAATAAAATCTTAAAAAAAATAGAGCCTCTAATACTTAGGACAGAATGAAAAGCTTATACAAATATGTAACTTTAAAGCAATTAATTAAAATTGCCCTAGAATTAACTAGGAACTGGGTTATAAGAAGAATTTAATGAAATAGAAACACATGAGTGGTGATCAAGAAAGTGAGGAGGCAAAACAGTGACTCCACAACTAGTGGCCTGTGGTGGATCTGGAGAGAAAAAAGGGTTATCAGACATTGTGGGATATCTAAGACCAGTTTTTGCCATTTTTCCTTAAATTCTAAAGGAAAGTCATTGAAATATATGATGTCCTGTATGGAGCAGAGTGAACTCAAGAAACATATTAAGAGCCTTTAATTAAAACTGAATTTGAGGGTTGCCCTGGGTGGCTCAGTTGGTTAAGCATCTGACTCTTGATTTCGGCTCAGGTCATGATCTCAGGGTCATGAGATCGACTCCTGTGTTGGGCTCTGTGTGGAGTCTGCTTGGATTTCTCTCTTCCTCTCCCTCTCCTTCTGCCCCTTTCCCCACTCATGAGTTCTCTCTCTCTCTCTAATAAATAAATAAATAAATCTTTAAAAAATAATAAAAAAACAGAATTAAATTTGAAGCTAATAAATATGAGAGTCATAAAGAAAACCAACTGGGTTTTGGGAGCTCTTTAAAAGTCGACTATTTGGTATTAAGCAATACTCCTCATTGGCCTGTTGAGAAAGAGACAGAAAGGGAGAGCACATATGCTGAACTTTGAGAGATGATTCTATGGTGGAACTATCTATGTTCCATGGAGAAGCTGAAGAAAAGAAATCTGGGGGTGAAGGTCATGGTCCCTTTGGGTTTGGGGTATGGCTATTTGAAATACCCAAAGGAGCAAATCATGAAATCATGAAATAAACTAGGAAATTGTTTGACCATAGTGGAAAATATCAACTGGCCTTCCGTGATTATTGTAAAGCAGATGAAATTTATTAAGGATTTATTGATTAAGATGAAATTTATTAAGGATTATTGTAAAGCAGATGAAATTTATTAAGGATTCAAAAATTTTAATAATACAGTGAACAAGCTTGACCTGATAAAACTACATTGCACTGTATTGAACCTAAGCTTTACATATGAAACAACTAAAATAAATTAATCTCAAAGAAAGTTTTAACAAATATGAAATATTTTAATCGATTAACTCTGCTGCCCAGTAAGTAATAATGCTTTTGAAAAAGTACATTAAATAATTTTAAAATTTTAAAAAGTGGGCCATATTTCTAATGAATAATTAGAATTTTTTAGACTTAGGGGAAATGAGATAACAGCAAATTCTCATACTAGAGGAGAAGATGCCTGACAGTATGTATGCTAGATGTCAAACTCTGGAATTTATAAAAATAAGCATTTGAGCAATGCAGCTAATATATAATAATAAAGTATAATAATTGTAATAAAATTTAGAACTGATATTACATGTAATATAATAAAATGAATGGAACTAATAATAAAATAGGGTTAGTGCAATGTTGAGAAAAATGTGAAAAGACACTTAAACAATATTAAGAATAAACAGTATAAACTAAAATCTTGAATGAGTTGAATATTATTGAATACATTTTCTGAATTACATATTTTTATGTTATAAAATTGTGTTGTTCTTTTTTACTTTTTTATTTTTTAAATTTTATTATGTTATCTTAATCATCATTCTGTACATCATTAGTTTTTGATGTAGTGTTCCATGATTCATTGCTTGCGTATAACACCCAGTGCTCCATGCAATACATGCCCTCCTTAATACCCATCACTGGGCTAACCCATCCCCCCACCCTCTTCCCCTCTGAAACTCTCAGTTTGTTTCCTGTAGTCCATAGTCTCTCATGGTTCACCTCCCCCCTCTGATTTCCCCCCTTCGTTTTTCCCTTCCTTCTCCTAATCTCCTCCATGCTATTCCTTATATTCCACATATAAGTGAAACCATATGATAATTGTTTTTCTGTGCTTGACTTACTTCACTTAGCATAATCCCTCCAGTTCCATTCATGTTGATGCAAATGGTGGGTATTCATCCTTTCTGATAGTGGTCCATGGACCACTCTTTGAGTAGCAAGATTTTAAGGGAAATTGAACAAGGCAATGTGATAGAGAGTGGCAAGGACAGGAAATAGTTTCTTTAAAGAAGGTACTCTTGAACAGCTTCTCTAAACAGTGGTATCTGAGTCATTAAAAAGTCTCCAGGAAGGGAAGATGTTCCAAGTAGAGGAAAAAGCAAGTGCAAAGGCAGTCAGGTGGGAGTAACTTCTGGCATTTTCCAGAAACTGAAAAGGCCGCTGTGCACTTCTTAAAGGACTTACCTGTTTCTTCCACACTTCAGGTGTAATTAAGTGAAAATATCACAGTATTTGGAATCATAAAACCTAGGTTTGGTTTTCATCCCGTTAGCTCTGGGACCTCTGTCAAGCCACATAAATATGTGTGTTTTCTCATAAATATGTGGATATATTTTTAAAGATTTTATTTATTTGACAGACAGAGAGAGAGGGAGCACAAGCAGGGGGTGTGGGAGAGGGAGAAGTAGACTTCCCACGGAGCAGGGAGCCTGATGTGAGGCTTGATCCCAGGATCTTGGGATCACTATCTGAGCTGAAGGCAGATGCCTAACTGAATGAGCCACCCAGGCATCCCAAATATGTGACTATTAATGAATAACACCTATTCTCCAGTGTTGATGTGGGGATTAAATAAGATAAGGTATTAAAAAGCACTTTGTAAATTGCAAAATACTATACACATGTAAGTACAATTATTGTGTAATTAAAGTGCTGTCATGTGATCTGAGTCTGCAACAGCTATTTATAGTGGCTTTTATTGTATGCTCCTATGTTTCTTTAATTATTTTAGACACTTACGTGTCAAGTTGCTGTAGGCCAACTTGGCCTGTCTGTTGCTGCAGTTCTATAACAGCGCACAACTCTCACTATGTTTCATGTTCTATTTCTGGGTGCACTGGAAATTTTCTTTGACTCATTTGGCTCATGTTTGACCCATTTTAGCTCATCACAGAGTTACTACTTGGGTATTCCAGTGGAATTCACATTTCTTAATCAGAAGAGTTTACTTACGGTGAATACTACTTCAGTAAAAAATATGTGGACTCCATTCGAAGACCTCATAACTGTTGATCCATGCCAGTAATGCCTTTAGATAATTCTAATGAAACTTCTCAAGAATTCTGAGAAATCATCTATAGGGCTAGGTGTTTCAGAATTCTGAGGTCTCAGCTCATTTAAAATCTTATGATTCTATATGGCCCCTACAGACTTTCAATTAAACCTTGTCTTTGAGTATAGACAACATCTTTAGTGTAAAGAACAGTGGAATAGCAGCCAGAATACCTCTGTTCTAAATCCGACTCTAATACCACATGGCCCTGATCTTCTTTATCTACCAGGAATGAGGAATACCCCCCAAAAAATTATTGTTAAGAATAAGCAAAATAATGTATATGAGTGTTTCTGCAAGTATAAAAATTCAAAATATTATTTTGCCACCTTATATCTTACAATCTCTCACAAAATATAATGGTACATAGATTACTATATTTTTAAAAAAAAATAGAGCATATTGGACAATTCTTTACCTGGGTAGAAAGATTTAGTGGCAACACAATTATTTGCCTGTCTTGTGTAAAAAGTTTGAGAATGCAGCAATGAATATAACATTTCATCTGCATCACTGCCTACAGGGTTTTAAGCAACGCTGACACTTGGAGATGCAGTCTTCCAGAAAACTGTAAACACATTTAAATATTTTGTTTGATGATAGTGGTGATGTAGGAAAAGACATTGGGGTTAGGTTTCAATGGCCAAGAAATAATTCTAGAGACATCGTTGGTACAAGAAGGTGATTTTATTAAAGCACGGGGACAGGACCCATGCGCAGAAAGAGCTGCACTGGGGTCATGAGGTGTGACCCATTATATACTTTCATGTTGGAAGGGGGTTAGGGATAGTGTAAGCCTCCCAGGTATTTTGGAAGCAAGGTTTCCAGGATCCTGAGGGGGCTAGCTATTGTTAGGAAAGGTCTTTTATTACCGTTTAGTAAAAACTCAGTCACCAAACTCCACAGATGTATATCTGTGGGTCACATGCTCGAAGGATGATTGCTAACACGTATCTGGGGTGGTGGGGGTAGAGATAAAGGAAGTTTCCAAAGGAATTTTTATATGTTAAAGCAGACTTACAGGATCCTGGGGGTGGGGAGCTAAGATGCCTCTTGCCCTTAGCAAAGTATTAACAGGGAGGCAGCTGAGTTCCTACAGGAATGTCACTGCCCATTTCAAGGATTTGTCAATGGGTTGTTGATAGTAAGGAAATTTAATAATGTTTCTCCTGCCTTTGTTTCCCACATCAGTGAGAAAAGAATACAAACCTGTCTTTAAACATGGGCTTCTCTACATACATTTTCATTTTACTGTCTGTCAGCCAATCTAGCTGTTTTGCAAGAATTAGGGATGCTGCAGAAACCAAATGGAAGAGCTAGAAAGTGAGGCAAATTAGCAAAGATGTGTGTGTGTGTGTGTTTGTATGTGTGTGTGTGTGTGTGTGTGTGTGTGTGTGTGTAAAGAGCAACAGAGCAAAGGAAAACTGCCCCAAGTTTTGCGCAAAAGTGAACAATCAGCCTGAAACTCAACAATGGGCCTGAAACCCAGTGTATCTCACGGTTCATGAAGTCTCCACCCTGGGGAAATTAATATCTGTATTTGAATCTACCCTAAGAGTTAGTGCTAAGGAGAGTGAAGATAAGAATATGCAGAGGGAGGATGGAGTGAAGCGTTGCACTGAGTTGGAAGCTGTAAGGGAAAAGTGGAATGCTTGGACAAGATAGGGTTGACAGATTTAGCAAGTGCAATGACTCGTTTATTTCAAGTGCAAATTTAACTGCGCAACCTGTATTTTATGCGGCAAATCTAGGAAAACAGAGAAAGACAACGTTATTCTTGTATTACTGGTTGCGTAAAACACTCTAGCCCTCGAAGATAAAAGGGGTGGAGCCCAGGCGTCTGACTCTTCTCTGAGAAGTTATTTCCGGTCTCTGGCCCTGAGAAAATGAGAGGGAGGGGAGAGAAGATTAAGGTTGCTGAGTTGGGTCCTCCAGTGTCCCACAATCCTTTGCTCTCGGTTCCTCTTTCCTCGCTCAAGATGGCGCTGCTCGCGATACATTCTTCACGCTGGGCAGTCGCAGCGGCTGCTTTCGAAAAGCGCCGGCATGTCGTGTTTTTGATCCGGCCTCTAGTCTCTGTCCGTGGCGCAGGTTCTCAGTGGAGATCACGTCAGCTCGGCGCTTCGGGAACCGCTCGAATTTCCCAGGTGAGATGCCATTCACATGGTAGATTAGGGTGAAGGACAAAGGGACCACTTATAGGGAAAAGTTTGCCCTCGTGTCCTTGGGTCAGAGAGAACGCCAGGAAGAAAGGTTGTCAGGGCTAACTCGGAACATCAGTAAGTGAAAGAAATTGGGGTTAGTAATTTGAGGAAGGGGTGAAGAAAACCTTTGTGGTATAGCACACGGGAATGGAACGGAAGGTTTTGGGCAGAGGGCACCTAAGCGCTAGTGACTCTCGCAGGATTTACATTTTTTTTTTTCTTCTGAGTTTAAGAGATGGGGTAGACAGGATTCCCAGATTGCTTATCCTTGTAAATGCAAGGAAAACTGGGCTGCTTTCCAAAGTTAGTAATGGAATTTGGGACCAGTATGTCCATGGTTCAGATTTTACTCATTTGGAAGTAGCAATTAGGGGAGCACTGTAAGATGACAGGAAAGCTACCTGTAAATAAAGGCAAATTGAGTGGCCACCAGTTAACTCTCTGCTGACAGTGCTTCTTGATAGGCCAAAACTGTAACTATTTTTCTCTCCAAAACACTGACCGCCCTAAATTCATGTGTAAACACGATTGTCCTTTGATCTGAGAATCGTGTTCTTCTGTGCATACAGGTCACTTCGGAAACCGGAAAGCTAGTTATCTTTAATTAATGTAGTTTTTGTTATAGTGCCTCTTAATATTTGTGTCTATTATTCCTCACTCAGCAGTTTCAAAACAATTATTTGTATTTGTACTTTAGTATATCTTTTATTTCCTATATATTGGCAAAAAGTTTAATTCCCACCACTCCTTCATCAGTATCACTGAAGTATTGTCAGTTTTGTATGAGAAGCACCCTCATAAATTTTGATTCTGCGTGAACAGATATTTAATATCTACCGTGTACATAGGACTATGCTTGATAATGGGGGTACCAAGAGAAACATGTATTAATGCCTTCAAGATTGATCAATTTAGTTAAGGAGATTGAATCTATGCATTACAAGGGTAACTAAAAAACAGTGTAGGTTAAATATCAAATGAACAGTATAAACAGTAAGAACAGTAAGCATCTAGAGGAAATGGTGGTAATTAAGGACCATATCACAGAGAGGGTCTCATGCTGGTGATAGAACTGGGGAGAACATTTTTATTATTATTATTATTTTTTTTAATGGGAAGAACATTTTAAGCAGGGAGAATATGGAATGACACTAGGCATGTGGAATGCTGGAGAAATTATATATATTTGTTCGTCTAATAATTACTGAACACCTCCACAGCAGTGAACAGAATAAAATATAGGCCCATCTTTAAAGAGTTTAAAATCTAGTAAGGGAAAAAGGTAAGTAAACAGGCAAATATAATACAGTAGTGCAATGATGGGGAGGGTACAAAGTACTGGAAGAGTATATGGGAAGGGCATCAAGTCTAATTTTGAGGTGGGAAAAATGCCTTGAGTAACTGATATCTAAGCTAAGCCAAGACCTTAAAAATTAAGAGAAATTAGCTAAAGAGGGAATAGTGTGTGCAGAGGCCCACAGGGAAGAGAGAAAATGGACCTTCTGTAGAACTACATATAGTTTTAGGGTACTGAGGAGTTTAAGATAAAAGTGGCAGATTAGGCTAGGGGAGCAAATCCAGATCATTTTAAGGTTTTAAAAACACTTTATAGTTGAAAGTTTGAAACCCGTGCTTTCTTGGGAACCATTCTTGTTCTGTAGTCCTCTAAAAAGTCTGATGAAGTTAAGATAAAATTTGTAGGATTTTGTCAGGCTTGGAGGTTGAGGGGAATGGAGAAGTTATCGAGATTTTCAGAGGAAGCAATGGAAATAAAAAATTAGCTTTCTCTGTTTTCATGAACACTGTCCCCGCAACTTTCTTCCCCATTGTCTTCTGTACATCCTACCATTCCTTTTGGTTACCATTTCCAAAGTGAAAAACAAGGGAAAGATACTACTTTTGTTTTCTACTTAAAGTCATGGAACTCTTGTCATAATTTAAAAAAATGTAGATTTAATGGAAAGATGAAGGAATGGTTATAAGGCTTTTAGCGGAACCTGATATATAGCCTTAGGGCACTTTCAAATAGTGACTTGTGATTAAGATTACAAAATAGAGGTTCCTGGGTGGTGCAGTTGGTTGAGCGTCTGACTCTTGGTTTCTGCTCAGGTCATGATCTCAGGGTCTGGAGATTGAGTCGGGCTCTGTTTGGCATCTGCTTGGGTTTCTCTCTCCCTCTCCCTCTGCCCTTCCCTCCTCAAAGAAAGAAATAGATCTTTAAAGAAAGATTACAAAATAAATATTAATACATATTTTTAGGACAGTCATTAGTATATAGCATAATATTTTAGAGGTGAAAAGAACCTTAGTGCAGTGTTATGAAATCATGTTAATAGTTTGGATCAGCACTTTTTTTTATATGAAATTCGGTTGAATAAGAAAGAAAATATCAGTGCCTTATACATATTAGGGGAGGTAATGCTTTAGGTCCTGTTGTTTATATGTGTATATATACACTCCCACGTGTGTGTGATTACTGGAATGCATTGTAAAATGTGTTTTTCACACAGGATGATACCCTAGAACTATGCTGTGCAATATGGTAGTCACTAGCTTCGTGTGGCTGTTTAAATTTAAATTAAATTAAAAATGTAATTCCTTGGTTGCATTAGCTGCATTTCAGGGGCTAAAAAGGCACATAGGTATGGAACATTTCCATCATTGCAGAAAGTTCTGTTCAAATGGTGCTACTTTAGAGAAGATCATATCTAGCCTTTAATTTTACAGATGAGGTAACTAAATCCTAGTATAGATAAATGACAGCCTTTAAGGCCACTCATTCATTTATTGCCTTCTGTGTGTCAGGTATTTATATGAAGATAAATAATATTCTGGCAGACATTAAGCATACAATAAATGTTGAATTGTAAAGATAAACTTTTTAAAGTTTTTATTTATTTATTTGAGAGAGAGAGAGTGAGTGAGAGAGAGCATGAGAGGGAGGAGGGTCAGAGGGAGAAGCAGACTTCCACTGAGCTGGGAGCCCATCATGGGGCTCGATACTGGGACTCCCGGATCATGACCTGAGCTAAAGGCAGATGCTTTTTTTTTTTTTTTGTAAAAAGATTTTATTTACTTATTTGACACAGAGAGAGAGATCACAAGTAGGCAGAGAGGCAGGCAGAGAGAGAGGGGGAAGCAGGCTCCCTGCTGAGCAGAGAGCCTGATGCGGGGCTCGATCCCAGGACCCTGAGATCATGACCTGAGCCGAAGGCAGAGGCTTTAAACCACTGAGCCATCCAGGCACCCCTAAAGGCAGATGCTTAATGGACTGAGCCACCCAGGTGCCCTGTAAAGATACTTCTACTAGAGCACTGTTAATAGAGGGAAACGCCTTAAACATAAAAGTTTTTATTAAAATTGTTAATATGATAAGATTTGAATTGTAAAGATTTATTATACAGTTGCCTCTTTACTACGTTAGTTAATATTAAAAAGACATGAATTTTGAGTGATGGAATTTTTTTTTCATCAATACTTAGGTGGTAGAAACTGAGGTATAATACAGTTAGTCCACAGCACTTTTTATCTAAGTTTAAAAAGCTCTTAATTCTTGATCCCGACACTGATCATATACTTTTCTTCATTTTTTTTTAAACATCTTTTTTGAGATTAATTCACATACTATATAATTCACCCATTTAAAGTGTGCAATTCAGTGGATTTTAGTATAATGATCCTTACCATTGTTACTATAGCCAACTTTACATTTTTATTACCTCAAAAGCAAACTTGCTACCCTTTTGGCTATCACCCCCAATCTCCCTCCCTCACCATCCCTAAGAAACCACCAATCGATGTTCAGTTTCTATAATTTGATCCATTTTGCACCTTTCACATAATGGAATCATATAATACATGGTCTTTTGAGATTGGCTTCTTTTGCTTAGTATTGTTTTCAAGGCACATCTATATTATGGCATGTATTAAGTATTTCACCTGTTTTTATGGCCAAATAATATTCAGTGTGGACATACAGTATTGCTTTTATGCATTCATCAGTTGGTGGGCATTCAAGTTTTTTTTTCCCATCTTTTGGCTGTTATGAATAATGCTGCTGTTAACATTCATGTACAAGTTTTGCATGGGCATGAGTTTCATTTCTCTTGGGTGTATATCTAGGAATTTCTGGGTGATATGGTAACTCTATGTTTAATTCTATAAGGAACTGCCAGACTGGTTTTCAAAGGACTACACCATTTTACATTACCATCGGAAGTCCAGGAGGGTTCCAGTTTCTCTACATCCTCACTAATAGTTATTCTTATCTTACTTTTTTAGTTCAGCTGTCCTAGCGAGTGTGAAGTGTTCTTTCATTTTGGTTTTGATTTGTGTTTCCCTGATGACAAAAGACACTGAACATCTATCCATGTGCTTGTTGGCCATTTAAATTTTTTTTTGAGGAATGTCTCTTTAGGTCTTTTGCCCATTTTTTAATTGGGTTACTGGTCTTTTTATTATTGAGATGTTGGAGTTCTTTATATATTATAGATTCAAGTCCTTTATCAGATAGGTGATTTGCAGATATTTTCTCCCATTCTGTGGGTTATCTTTTGACTTTCTTGATAATGTCCTTTGAAGCACAAAAGCTTTTCATTTTGATAAAGTCAAATTTATCGATTTTTTCTCTCGTTGGTCGTACTTTTTGTGTTATAGCTAGGAATCCATTGCCAAATCTGAGGTCATGAAGATTTACCGTGTTTTCTTCTAAGAATTTTATAATGTAATCCTAGTGAGATATAGAAACATTACTCTTGGGCGCCCGGGTGGCTCAGTGGGTTGAGCCTCTGCCTTCGGCTCAGGTCATGATCTCAGCGTCCTGGGATTGAGCCCCATATCAGGCTCTCTGCTCAGCAGGGAGCCTGCTCCCCCCTCTCTCTGCCTGCCTTTCTGCCTACTTGTGATCTCTCTCTCTCTGTCAAATAAATAAGTAAAATCTTTAAAAAAAAAAGAAAGAAACATTACTCTTGTACAGTTCTAGTTACGTTTCCCCACTTTATTTTTTAATATATTTATAAATGTTACAATCCTAACAATACATTGTCATAATCATTACTTTATATAACTTATGACTTTAAAAGAAGCTGAAAGAAGAAAGGAAGGCAAGTAAATACTTACTTTGTTATACTAGCCTTTGTATTTATCATTTCTAGTTCTCTTCATTTCTTCTCTTGTGTTTGATTTACCATCTGGAGTCATTTCCTTATCCCACTATAGCTGTGCTCCCACCCATCTCCTATGTGATATTATTGGCAAATATATTGCATCTCTATATGTCATAGGCTCAACAATTAATTTTATCCATATTATTTTATATAGTTGCTTTTTAAATTGGTTCAAAGAAGAAGGTAAAAGAAGTGTGCATTTATACATTCTAGTGCTCTTTGTTTTGGTGTGTGAGTGTGTGTGTGTTCGCATGCGTGTGCACGTGTGTATTTAGATTACAGTCTGGGGTCACATGTTTTCAGCTTAAAGAACTTCCTTTAGTATTTCTTGTAAGGTGGTTCTATTAGTAACACATTTTCCCAGTTTTTGTTTATCTGGGAATGTTTTTATTTTGTCTTCATTTTTTTTTAAGATTTTATTTATTGTGAGAGAGAGAGAATGAGAGAGAGGGAGCATGAGATGGGAGAGGTCAGAGGGAGAAGCAGACTTCCTGCTGAGCCGGGAGCCCGATGCAGGACTCGATCCAGGGACTCCAAGATCATGACCCGAGTGGAAGGCAGCCGCTTAACCAACTGAGCCACCCAGGCGCCCCTTCATTTTTGAACAGTATATTTTCTGGATATAGGATTCTTGCTTGACAATTTTTTTTGAGTTCTTTGAATACTATCCTACCGCCTTCCAGCCTACACATTGTTTTTGATAAGAAATCACTTATTAATCTTATTGGGGTCCCCTTGTTAGGAAGGAGTCTTTTTTCCTCTTGCTACTTTCAAGATGTTCCCCTTGTTTTGGCTTTTAATGTTTTTACTATAATGTGTCTGTGGATCTCTTTGTATGTTTCCTCCTCGGAGTTTGTTGCACTTCCTGGATGTGTAAATTACATTTTAATATGTAAGTTTTGGAAATTTTCAGCCATTATTTTATCGAGTAGTTTTTCTTTCCCTTTATCGTTCTCCTTTTCTTCTGGTACACTCATGCGTATGTTGGTGTGCTTAATAATGTCTCTCATTTCTCTGAAGCTCTGTTCATTTTTCCTCACTCTTTTTTTATTGTTGTTCTTTATATTGGATTATCCCTATTGTTCTGTCTTCAAGTTTACTAATTGTTTCTTCTGCCAGTTCACATCTGCTGTCAGTCCCCTTTAGTGAATAGTTCATTTTAGTTACTGTAATTTTCAACTCTAGAATTTCCATTTAGTTCTTTTTAAATAATTCCTATCTGTTTATTGATATTCTCCGTGTAGTGTTACATTGTCATCACACCTTCTTTTATTTCTTTAACATGGTTTCCTTTAGTGTTTGGACATATTTATGATGACTACTTTGAAGCCTTTTTCTTTTCAGTCTGACATTTGGTCAAAACCACAGGCAGTTTCTCTTGCCTGCTTTTTCCCAGTGTATAGGTTATACTTTACTGTTTCTTTGCATGTCTTGCAATTTTTTTGGAAACTGGAGATTTTAGATAATGTAGTAACTTGGGGTGCTGGTCCCCTCCTTCCCAGGCCTTGTTATTGTTATTTACTTGCTTGCTTATTTGGTTAAAGACTGGCTGGATTATTTTAGTGATGTCTTTCTTCACTCTCCTCCCTGCTGCCTACTTTGCAGTGTTAAAGCCTCTAATGTTGCTCATTGAGGGGCATAGCCTGGGGTATGTCCATTGTTACCTTGGGATGACAGTGGTTTTGCTGGGGATTTCTGTCTCTTTCCCAGTTTTGTTCCATTAGTTGCTGGCAGATTGTACCACTGTTTTCAAAAGTGCTCTGGGGCAAAAATTGTTCCACAGCCTAAAGCAATCAAATTGGTGTTGCTTTGAAGTGATAGTTCCTGAGGACAGCTTTTGAGATTTTTTCGGATCCCAGGCAGGCTCCTCTGAGCTGCCTCCTTTCTTGGTTTTCTGGTTCTCGGGCAAACCAGCTGACCCACAGTTTAGTTTCTGTGTCCGATGATTCCATCAGTTTTCTCCCACTTAGCCTTTCACGAGAACCTCCACTGTTTTTGAGAGCAAACTGAGGCTTGAACTTCTCCACATTTAGTCAATTCCTGTGGGAAGAGATTAGGAGCTATCTGTTTTAGGGTCTTCTCCTCCCAGGCAGAAATCTGACAGCCACAGGTCTGAAGCTGGGGGTGGGGACAGTGGTGGCCTCTCTCTGAGTGATATCCCCACTTTAGGAGTTGAGTGCTAGTGGGGAGTAATAGGAGTTCTTTTTGGTATGCTTCTCCTGATATAGAACCAGCCTCTTAGGAGTCAGGGTTGGGGTGATCAGGACTTCAACAATCAAGTATTCTCAGTGGCACCACATCCAAGGTCAGCCTCTGTCCCTTCTGTGGGGGTGTATGGAAGAAGGGAGCCCCTACTCCTTGACCACGTTAGCCCAGAACCTAGTTTCAGCAATAGGTCACTGGGGGAAAGATGAGAGAAATGCTGATGTCCTGTCTTTCCCAGGAAGATAGTCTTCTGATTGGCAGTTCATGAAAGGGAGGGGGGCAGTGTGCTGTGCACTTGGCTACACAAATCTCAAGTGGAATTTCCATATTGCCAAACTGGGAGTGGGGAGGCAGGGAGTATATCCTGGTTCAGACACCACAGACTTGCTATTCTTATTGAGCTCTAGTAGTTTTTCTTGAGTAAATGTTACTTAATTTGCTGTATGCCCCAGGACCATTTCTAGGGACTTTAAGTGGTGGTCCTTTTATAACTTTTACCAGTTTTGCTGGGGAGTGGGTTTAAGGAGATCTTATGTTGTCATGCCAGAAGTGGAACCCTCTTCATTTGATTTTGACTGGCTTGTGTTCTTTGGTTTATACTGCATGCAGCAGAATGGTCTGTCCTTTCTCTTTGGTTTGTAGAAGATATTTCCATTGAGGTCTGTCTGGCACACCTTTTACTTTAATGTATTTACCTTGTATATTCTATTTAGTTCTTTTGGATAGGTACTGTTTTGTTTTCATTTGTTGGTTCACATTTCATTTGTTTTCATCATGGACAAAGGATGAGAGCTTTAATATCTCCCAGTAGTAAATTCCCCCTTCCTGCACTCCCACTGCTGACTGGCTGCTGCTAAGAGACTTTACTTCTGGCCTTCGTAGTAGGAAGTAGAATATAACAACACTAGTGAAACAATCCTCCTACTTTGCTTTTTAGAAATCCTAGTTTTAAGATACAGGTTTTATATTATAAGATGCATATCAAGAAATGACAGTGATTACTGAGAAGACATAAAATGTAATAAGAAAACGAAGAGCAGAACTTAAGAGGAAAAAATTAAGGATATTTTTAAGGGGATTTTGCATGGAACTTAAAGTGGGTGAGAGGTGATTCAGTGATATTTAAAGTACCTGAAGGGCATTTTTTTTTTTTTTAAATTAAAGGCTATCCTTCTAGTAGTTCATTGATACCTGAACTTACCTGGAACATTAGTTTATAAAAAGAGACATAGACTTCAGTTGTAGGAAGAGGGATTTAATGTGCATATAAAAAAGAATTTCTTGAATTAATAGTCTTTTTATTGGAAGAGCAAGGAAGACTTTAACCTAAGGGGCAGAATAAATAACCATTAATTATAATTTAAATAGATATCTTCTTGAAGATAGAACTGACTTAAATTTATATCATTCAGGATCAAAACTGACTTTAATAGGGGTGATTTAGCAGAAAGAACATTGGTAAACAGAAGAGTTGGATTCTAGTCTTGGCTTTGGTGTTAGGAGAACTAGAACAAATCATTAAACAATAATTTGCAGTCATTAGAAGAATATAAGTTATTAAGAAGCAATGGCTTAGTTTTGAGAAAAGCAAGATATACCAAACCAGTTCAGTTCTTCATATGAGAGAGTGATAGGGTACTTAAAAGCATAGTCTATCTTGGTTTCAGTAAGGCTTTCAGTTATTTTCCTCTGTATCATTCTCACCCAACAAGCCAGGAAGGAATGATGTTGTATACTGTTAAGGGGTCTTGAGGTAATAGTGTAGTAGTAAGTAAATCTTACTGGAGAAAATATAGATAATTTGAAGGATTTTGATTTATAAATATTAAAGAGGACAAACAACTGGTGTACAAAGGACATAGCATGGTATAGTGAGATGAACATTGTCATCAGAACACCTGACTACCTGAGCTCTGTTTCTACTCTTGATTATTTTGGACAGATCACTTGTTCCTTTGGACTTTGTTTCTCTGAAATAAGATTCAGCTACTCGATCTCTAAAGTTTCTTCCAATTCTTTAGTTTCCTGACTCTGATCTTTTGGGAGTTGTCCTTCGTATAAATAGAACCTCTACTTTGTGAGTCTAGTTTATTGCTGTTAGTAGTTTTCCAGGAGCAACATAGGCTACATTTAAATTCATGTAAGTTTTTACTGGGGCAAATTGATATGGTTCTGCCTCTTATAGTACTTGTTGAGCTAAGAACAGGAGTAGAAAAAAATGAGATTGGTGATGAGTTCAGTATTTGCTAGTGTTGGGGAGATGGAATTAGAGTTGGGGAAGAGTAAGCTAGGTTCTAAAATTATCTGTGAAGGTAGAAATAGGTTGTAAGGAGGTGATGGAGAGTGGCAGCAGTGCTGTAAAAGTTGTAAATAAAGATGAAGCTTACCTGGGCTGTAAATGATAAAGAATGGAAATATAAAGGTCTTGTCTGAAGTGGCACTGAAAATTGAGAAGAGGAATTCAGAGGATCCCTTATTTGAAAATAGTCAAATAAATAACATTCTTTAAGCCATTGACATAGTTATTTGAATTGCCTATTAAAATTAAAAGGAGGGGGAAGGAAAGTTCAGATTATTTCTGAATTTTCTTTTCGAATACTAGGCCCTTCAAGAATCTGGTAAAAGCCATGAACCTTCTCCCTAGGAAAATGGGCATACACACATACTTCATTCTGCATACAATTTTGGGAGATCACAGAATCCCTGATCAATATAATATTTCAGGCTGAGGTTCTCTAATGGAGTTCCTGAGTATCCAGTGGCAGAGTAAAGGGCACTTGTCACTGGGCAGTGGGGGGTAGAAGTGGAATGGAAACTTACTTTGCTTGTATTAAAATTTTGATTAAATGGAAAATATAGTAATACACTGATACTCAGTGTTTATCTAAAAGTTTTTGGTTTTTCAAATAGGAGTATGTTCCTTTCCATGTTATAAAGTAGAGTTTAAAATAGAAGTGAAAGTGCCTGTTCTGTATATGATCCTTATAGTTCTCCCTCTTTTATTTATAAATTTCCCTTTTAATTGTACAAAACTTCATCTAATAAAAACATGAGAAAAATAACCCACAATCTTACCTCTTAAGTAATTTTCCATTTTCCCCTTGAATTCTAGTTGATATATGTCCATAATTTTTACTATGCTGAGATAATTTTAAATTGTTTCTTTTTATTTATAAACATTATTTTTCTTTGTGCTCAGTCTTTACCAAAATTAGGTCTTTTAATTTTTTAATATTTTAGTAATTTTAGTAGGTATGTTTAACTGTCTGCAAAAGGTGACATTTTTGTTCTTTTGGTTTTCTTACTTTTCTAGAATTTGTCTTCCTAAAGTCCTCATTTATGCTCTCAAGACACCCTTGTAGGTTTTGTTACTAGTGAGTAAATATACTTTTCAAGTCTATTATATTATTATGTCATTTTATCTTCACAGTAACTCTCTGAGGTAGGTGTACATTTCATTGTGCTAACCATGACCTATCCTGTCCTTCTCATTCTCTCAACTTCTGTTACAGTTTTAGGCCCTTGTAACTTTATGCATGACTTCCTCACTGCTTACAGGTATTTACTACCCTTCCAATCCATCCCACACAACACATCAAGATTATTTTTCCTAAAGAACAACTTTGGTTAAGTGTCACTTCTCTTCTTATGGGCTTCAGTGGTCTCTGTACCTTAGGCTAGTCTTCAAGGCCCTAAAGGATCTCCCACATAACTGGCTTGCTAGCCACATTGTTAAATATTTTCCTATAAATACCCTGCTTTTCCAGTCATTCTGGATTGCTCCCTGTTCCTTGGACCTTGTGTTTTTCTGTTTTTGTTTCTTCATTTTTGCCATATTCTCCGTCTGAAATGCCCTCTCTCTAACTCCTCTCTGTTTTTCACACCTTAGCTCAAGGGCCAGTTTATTCTACAGAACCATTCGTTCTTTTTTTTTAAGATTTTTAAAATTTATTTGGGGGTGGCAGAGGGAGAGGGTGAAAGAATCTTAAGCAGACTCTGCACTGAGTGCAGAGCCTGACTCCGGGCTCAATCTCATGACCTGAGCCGAAACCAAGAGTCAGACACTTAACCGACTTGCCACCCAGCTGCCCCAAGAACCGTTCTTTATAAGCTTGAAAGACATTGATTTCTTCCTCTTTTGAACTCCTGTAACACTTTCTTCTACAAGTAGTTATCATGTGTATCTTATTGAAGAGATAAGATTTTAGATGCTTAAAAGGCAGATACATTCCAGTCATCTTTTTTATCTTCTACAGAGCTGGGAATGGTTTCTTTCATGTAGTAGGCAGTCAGAAAATATTTGTGAAATGAATGATTAAACCCTATAACCAAATGACAACAAAGTTTAACATAAAAATAAATAATATTTGCTTTGGTGCTATACATTTGGAATCAAAGGCTCACTTTCTGCATAAAATATTTATTTCAGCAAAATCATAATCAGATTGCGGGGTCATTAAGTTTGAGGATAACCTCTTTTTTTTTTGAGGGAGCGAGAGAGAGTGAGAGCGCATGGCATGGGCAGAGGGAGAGGGAGAGAGAGAATCCCAAGCAGGCTCCACACTCAGTGCAAAGCCCCACGCAGGACAATCTCACGACTCTGAGATCATGACCTGAGCTGAAATCAAGAGTTGGACTCTTAACCAACTGAGTCACCCAGCACCCTTGAGGATAACCTCTTAAGTTTGTCCATTGCATTTCTGTCATTAGGTAGTACTGTGGTAGGATAGCACTGAATATCAGTTTTTGGTTTGATAACCAAAGCACACATGCTTTTTTATCCTAAAATTTTTGGGTTACTTTATTAGTAGGGATCTTTCCCTAAGAAAAAATGACTTAAGGGGCACTAGGGGTGCTCAGTCAGTTGAGCATCCAACTCCCGGTTTCGGCTCAGGTTATGATCCTAAGGGTTGTGAGATTGGGTCCTGTGTCACGTCTCCACACTCAGCACAGAGTCTGCTTGAGATTCTGTCTCTCCCTCTCCCTCTGCCCCTACCCCCTTTCGCACGTGCTCTTTCTCTTTCTAAAATGAATAAATCTTTAGAAAGAATGACTTACAAGATGAAGTTCTTTGAGGAATAAGATACAAAAATTTTACTCTTTGTAGAAATTTTAACTGCAGGTTATATTTTGGCTCATTTGTTAGTTCTCCCATTAAGTTTTCTTTCCACATCCAGAGGGCAGAGATGTTAGAGTGGAGAAACTGTATCTTATGGGGGTAGTTTCTTAGATACTCACATTTTAGGAAAGTAGGTTTTTAAACTGTTATCATGCTTTTCAAAGCATAATAAAAAAAGTTGAGATTTCTGTTTTGGTTTATTTTTCAAATTATTTTTATTGATCTTGAGTAACTTCTATTATGACATGTCATTGTAATAAATTCATGTTTTTAAGTGTGTGAATATTTGCTAAGTATGAACTTCATTTACTCTTAACTATATTGATGTAATAGCTCTGTGTGTGTACATGAATGTGTTAGTTTTCTAGGGCTTCCATAACAAAGTACCACAGACTGGGTGACTTAAACAACAAATTTATTCTCTCACAGTTCTGGAGGCTAGAAGTCTGAGATCAGGGTGTTGGTAGGGTTGATTTCTTCTGTGACCTCTCTCTTTGACTTGCAGATAATTGTCTTCTCTGCTTTCATAAGGTCTTTCCTCTGTGCTTGTCTGTGTCTTAATCTCTTCTAAATAGACCAGGCAGATTAGGGCCTACTCTAATGATCTCATTTAACGTTAATTACCTCCTTAAAGGCCCAATCATCAAATATAGTCACATTTGAGTTTTTCAGAGGTTAGGATTTAAACATAAAATTTTGGGAGAGAAGCAGTTCAGTCCATACTGTGTGTGTGTGTGTGTGTGTGTGTGTGTTCCCACATGTTCACAAACACATAGAAAACTGGAAGGATATACTTAAACATAGCTCTGAAGAGGGGATGGGTTGGAAGCTAAAGGACAGTAAAAAGGACCTTTTGCTTGATATTATAGATACTTTAGCATTGTTTGTTATGCTTGTATTTATTTACTCATTACAGAGCGCAAGAGAGAGAGTGCACATGCATGCACATGACCTGGTGGGGATGGGCAAAGGGAGAGGGAGCTCTGATGCAGGGCTTGAGCTCATGGCCCTGAGATAATGACCTGAGCTGAAATCAAGTTGGGCACTTAACCAACTGAGCCACCCAGACATCCTGATATGCTTGTTGTTATAATGAAAAAATTTTATGTGTAAACTTTTCAATTGATGATCTGACCTTCTTTGTTTTGTTTTATTTTTTCCTTCAAGATTTTATTTAAATTCAAATTACTTAACATATAATGTAATATTAGTTTCAGGAGTAGAAGCTAGTCATTCATTGCTTCATTTAACACCCAGAGCTCATCACACCAAGTGCCTTTCTTAATGCCCTTTGAGCCGATCCCCCCGCCCCTCCAGCAACCCCCAGTTTGTGCTCCGTAGTTAAGAGTCTCTTAAGGTTTCCCTCCTTCTCTGTTTTTATCTTATTTTATTTTTCCTTTCTTTCCCCTATGTTCATCTGTTTTGTTTCTTAAATTCCACATGAGTGAAATCATACAGTATTTGTCTTTCTCTCACTGACTTATTTCGCTTAGCATAATACACTATTTCCATCCGCGTCATTGCAAATGGTAAGATTTCATTGTTTTAGATAGCTCAATAATATTCCATTGTGTGTATATACCACATCTTCTTTATCCATTCATGTGGTGATGAGCATTTGGACTCTTTCCATACTTTGGCTATTGTTGATAGTGCTGCTTATAAGCATTGGGGAGCATGTGCCCCTTCAAATCAATATTTTTATATCCTTTGGATAAATACCCGGTAGTTCAATTGCTAGATCATATAGGGTAGTTCTATTTTTCAACTTTTTGAGGAACCACCATACTGTTTTCCAGAATAGCTTCATCAGTTTGCATTCCCACCAACAGGGTAAGAGGGGGTTCCCCTTTCTCCACATCCTCACAAAATCTGTCATTTCCTGTGTTGTTGACTCTAGCCATTCTGACTGATGTGAGGTGGTATCTCATTGTGGTATCTCATATATTTCCCTGATGATAAGTGATGTTGAGCATTTTTTCATATGTCTCTTGGCCATGTGTACGTCTTCTTTGGAGAAATGTCTGTTCATGTCTTCTGCCCATTTCTTGACTGGATTATTTGTTTTTTGAGTGTTGAGTTATAGAAGTTCTTCATAGATTTTGGATTCTAGCCCTTTATCTGATATGTCATTTGCAAATATCTTCTCCAATTCTGTCAGTTGTCTTTTAGTTTTGTTGATTGTTTCCTTTGCTGTGCAGAAGCTTTTCATTGTCATGTAGTCCCAGTAGTTCATTTTTGCTTTTGTTTATCTTGCCTCTGGAGGCATTTCTAGTAAGAAGTTGCTACCGCCAAGGTCAAAGAGGTTGCTGCCTGTGTTCTTCTCTAGAATTTTAATGGATTCTGTCTCACATTTAGGACTTTCTTTTTTTTTTTTAAAGATTTTATTTATTTGACAGAGAGAGATCACAAGTAGGCAGAGAGGCAGGCAGAGAGAGAGGAGGAAGCAGGATCCCTGCTTAGCAGAGAGCCCGATGCGGGGCTCGATCCCAGGACCCTGAGATCATGACCTGAGCCGAAGGCAGAGGCTTTAACCCACTGAGCCACCCAGGCACCCCTCACATGTAGGTCTTTCATACATTTCTTTCTGTGTATGGTGTAAGAAAGTGATCCAGTTTCATTCTTCTGCATGTTGCTGTCCAATTTTCCCAGCACCATTTGTTGAAGAGACCGTCTTTTTTCCATTGGATATTCTTTCCTGCTTTGTTGAAGAATAGTTATCTGTATAGTAGTGGGTCCATTTCTGGGTTCTCTGTTCTGTTCCACTGATTGGTGTGTCTGTTTTTGTGACAATACCATGCTGTCTTGATGATTACAGCTTTGTAATGCAGCTTGATGTCTAGAATTGAACCAACCTCCAGCGTTGGTTTTCTTTTTCAACATTACTTTGGCTATTTAGGTCTTTTCTGGTTCCATACAAATTTTAGAATTGTTTGTTCTAGCTCTGTGAAAAATGCTGGTGTAATTTGATCAGGATTGCATTACCTTTGTAGATTGCTTTGGGGTAGTATAGACATTTTAAGACTATTTGTTCTTCTAGTCCATGCACATGGAATGTTTTTCCGTTTCTTTGTGTTTTCCTCAATTTCTTTCATAAGTGTTTTATAGTTCTCAGTGTACAGATATTTTACTTCTTTGGTAAGGTTTATTCCTAAATATCTTATGGTTTTTGGTACAGTTGTAAATGGTATTGATTTCTTTTTCTACTACTTCATTATTGGTGTAGAGAAATGCAGCAGATTTCTGTATGTTGATTTTATATCCTGTGACTGCTGAATTCAGGTATCAGTGCTAGCAGTTTTTTTTGTTTTTGTTTTTGTTTTTGTTTTTTTGGTGTCATCTCTCAGGTTTTCTGCGCAGAGTATCAAGTCATCTGTTAAGAGTGAAAGTTTGACTTCTTTGCAGATTTGGATGCCTTTTATTTATTTTCTTTTTTTTTTTTTTTAGAGATTTTATTTATTTGACACAGAGAGAGAGATCACAAGTAAGCAGAAAGGCAGGCAGAGAGAGAGGGGGAAGCAGGCTCCCCGCTGAGCAGAGAACCCGATGTGGGGCTCGATCCCAGGACCCTGAGATCATGACCTGAGCCGAAGGCAGAGGCTTTAACCCACTGAGCCACCCAGGCGCCCCTGGATGCCTTTTATTTCTTTGTGTTGTCTGATTGCTGAGGCTAGGACTTCCAGTACTATGTGGAACAACAGTGGTGAGAGTGGACATCCCTGTCTTGTTCCTGACCTTAGGGGAAAGCTCTTAGTTTTCCCCCATTGAGGATGACATTAGCTGTGGGTCTTTCATATATGGCCTTTATGATGTTGCAGTATGTTCCCTCTATCCCTACCTGGTGGAGGGTTTTTATTAAGAAAGATGCTATATTTTGTCAGATGCTTTTTCTGCATCTGTTGAGAGGATTGTATGGTTCCTATTCTTTCTTTTATTAATGTGGTGTATCACAGTGATTGATTTGTGGATGTTAAACCACCCCTGCAGCCCAGGAATAAATCCCACTCAATCATGGCAAATAATCCTTTTAATGTACTGTCAGATCCTATTAGCTAGTATCTTGGTGAGAATTTTTACATCCATGTTCATCAGGGATATTGGTCTATAATTTTCCTTTTTGGTGGAGTCTTTACCTGGTTTTGCGATCAAGGTAATGCTGGCCTCATAGAGTGAGTTTGGAAGTTTTCCTTCCATTTCTATTTTTTGGAATAACTTCAGAAGAATAGTTGTGAATTTTTCTTTAAAAGTTTGGTAGAATTCCCCTGGGAAGCCATCTGGCCCTGGACTCTTGTTTTTTGGGAGATTTTTGATGAGTGATTCAATTTCTTTGCTGGTTATGGGTCTGTTCAGGTTTTCTATTCCATCCTGTTTCCGTTTTGGTAGTTTATTTCTTTCTAGGAATTTAGCTATTTCTTCCAGATTGCCTAAATTGTTGGCATATAATTGCTCATAATATTCTCTTAAAATTGTATTTCTTCAGTGTTGGTTATAATCTCTATTTCTTTCATGACTTTATGTATTTGGGTCCTTTTTTTTTTCCTTTTGATAAGTCTGGCTAGGGGTTTATCAATCTTACTAATTCTTTCAAAGAACCAGCTACTAGTTTTATTAATGTTTTTTTAAAATTTCGGTATCTTTTTTTTCTGCTCTAATTTTCATTATTTCCAACCCTCTGCTGGACTTAGCTTTTATTTGCTATTGTTTTTCAAGCTCTTTTACATATAAGGTTAGCATGTGCATTTGAGACTTTTCTTCTTTCTTGAGGAATGCCTGTATTGCTATATAACTAACTCCTCCTTAAGACCACATTTGCTACATCCCAAAGATTTTGGACTGTCACGTTTACATTTTCATTTGTTTCCTTGTATTTTTAAATTTCTTCTCTCATTTCCTGGTTGACCCATTCATTCTTTAGTAGGATGTTCTTTAACCTCCATGTATTTGTGTTCTTTCTAAATTTTTTCTTGTGGTTGACTTCAACCTTCATGGTGTTGTGGTCTGAAAATATGCATGGTGATCACAGTCTTTTTATATGTTGAGACTGGTTTGTGACCCAGTATGTGATGTTTTCTGGAGAAAGTTCCATGTTTATTCAAAAAGAATGTGTATTCTCCTGCTTTAGGATGAAATGCTCTGAATGTATCTGTTAAGTCTGTCTGGTCCAGTGTGTCATTTAAAGCCACTGTTTCCTTATTGGTCCTCTGCTTAGATGATCTGTCCATTACTGTGAATAGGGTGTTAAGGTCCCCTACTATTGTATTATTATCAATGAGTTTCTCTAAGTTTTTTAGTAATTAATTTATATATTTGGGTACTCCCAAGTTGAAGCATAAATATTTACAATTGTTAGATCTTCTTGTTGGAAGACCCTTTTATTATGATATAGCGTCCTTCTTCATCTCTTATTACTGTGTTTGGTTTAAAAATTAGTTTTTCTGATAAAAGAATGGCTACTCCAGCTTTCTTTTATGTCCATTAGCATGATAAATGGCTCTCCACCCCCTAACTTTGTTTCTGGAGGTGTCTTTGGGTCCAAAATGAGTGTTTTCTAAGCATGTCGATGGGTATTGTTTTTTTATCCCTTGTGATACCCTGTGTCTTTGCATTGTGTCATTGAGTCCATTTATATTCAGAGTAATTATTGGTAGATATGAATTATTGGCCATTGTATTACCTGTAAAGTCACTGTTCCTATTTCTCTGTTCCTTAGTAGTCTTTGTTGCTTTTGGTCTCTTTTTGTTGCTCAAAGGGTCCCCTTTAGTATTTCTTGCAGGGCTGGTTTAGTGTTCATGAACTCCTTTAGTTTTTGCTTGTCTTGGAAACTCTCTCTTTGCTATTCTGAATGACACACTTGCTGGCTGTAGTATTCTTGGCTGCCTTTTTTCCCATTTAGCATGTTGAATATATCATGCTACTGCTTTCTGCCCTGCCAGGTTTCCTTAGATAGGTTTGCTACTCATCTTATGTGTCTAGCATTTTGGGTTAAAGACCTTTTGTCCCTAGCCACTTTCAGAACTTTCTCTTTATGTTTGTATTTTGCAGGTTTTGCGCTGATATGTCTTAGTGTTTTTATAGGACACAAAATTCTTTAACATTTCAGTTATTCCTGTTCCTATTTTATGTGTTATTTTTCACCAGTACCCAAAAAATAAAGGCTTCCTATTGCTTAGAGCTGTGCTGCCCAGTACAGTAGACATTAGCCCCATGCAGTTATTTAAATTTCAATTAAGATTAGTTAAAATAAAATAAAATAAACTTAGTAGCTTAGTCACACTAGACATATTTTAAGTGCTCAATAGCCACATGTGACTAAATGATTATTGTATTTGATCACACAGATATAGAACATTTCTGTTATCACAGAAAGTTCTGCTGGACATGGCCGGCCTAGAAAATAATTTTAAGTAGGGGATGATATTATCAGATTTGTTTTAAGAATATTATTCTGGCTGCAGTTTGAAGGATAGTTTGAAAATAGGTAGTAATTGGTAATACAGACATCATTTAGGAGGATACTGAAGTAATATAGGAGAGAAGTTGTAAATGCCTTACTGCCTGTCATGAGGAAGCATTGTCAGGATTTGCCACCAATCATTCTTGTATCATGACATGATTTTGAAATATTTTTAAATATGATGAAAGGTTTTGAAGAAGGAGAGTAACACTTTGTCTTAGCTACTCTTCTCAGTCTCAGGATCTTTAACCTATAAAATGAGCTTGTGAAGTATGAAGTCCTTTTTTTTTTGTCTTTTATTTATTTTTTATTTTATTTTATTTTTTCAGTGTTCCAAGATTCACTGTTTATGAACTACACCCAGTGCTCCATGCAATACGTGCCCCCCCATTACCTACCACCAGGCTCACCCATCCCCCCACCTCCCTCCCCTCCAAAACCCTCAGTTTGTTTCTCAGAGTCCGCAGTCTCTCATGGTTTGCCTCCCTCTCCAATTTCCCCCAATTCACTTTTCCTTTCCTTCCCCTAATGTCCTCCATGTTATTCCTTACGCTCCACAAGTAAGTGAAACCATATGATAATTGACTTTCTCTGCTTGACTTCTTTCACTCAGCGTGAAGTACTTTAAATTTTGCCATTACAATTTTAGCTAATGCTTCTGTAATAAAACACCCATCTTTTGTAATCAGTTTTGTGGAGACTGCCTATAGAACTCATGTGGGTAAGCTACTATCAGTTCTGTTTCAAATGCTTCTCAAGCAGTCCAGTGACATCCTAGCTAATTAGTGACAGAATTAACACTGCAACCCAAGGCTTTTCATTCATCTCTTTCCCCTTCATCTTATCAGTTCTATTTTCACAACTTGAATGGATGCATTTTACTTCTTATTTAGGATCCTTTGTGCAGTTATGCTCTATTGCATTGATGAATAGCTAGAATAAATCTATTTAGATAAAGCTAGTATTAAACTATCTTTTAAATGAATTATTTTTAAAAGATTTTATTTTTGAGAGAGAAAGAGAGCATGTGTGAGCATGAATGGGGGAGGGGCAGAGGGAGTAGCAGAGTCAATCCCAGGACCCTGGGATCATGACCTGAGCTGAAGGCAGACATTTAACCAGGTGAGGCACCCAGGCACCCTTAAATGAATTCTTATATATTATTGTTATGTATATATTAGTATTGTAGTACATACAAAAGTAGCAAAATTATACCGCACTAATGTTTTTAGATTTTAACACCACCTAACACAGCTCTACATTTACAGAAAGAATATGCTACCATCATCTTCAGACAGTCCTTTAACAAACACACTGGAGCTACATCCATGAGTGAGGCATAACTCTGCCCTCCAGGAAATCACAATTTAGAGTAGAAAACAGGTAGCCAACTATTGAAATAAGGTATGGCAAATGCTTTCATAGGGGTAATTGCAGGATTATATGGGAGCCCAGAGGTGGAGAACCATCTTCAGCCTAGAGAGGTCAGGGAAGACTTTCCACAGGATTTATAGATGAGTATTGAAGGACTTGTAGGTAGGTGTTCACTTGATGGATGAATGAGGAAAAAGGGATATTTTAGGGAAAAAGATATTAAATGACGTGTTTTCTTTGGAAAAGCTGTAGTTTGGAGGATGGATTGGAAGTAGACAAAATTGGAAGTAGGGAGATATTTAGTTTGGATGGAACGTTTAGAGGGTTTAATGGTATGGTGTTTATTCATGCAAATGTTCAGTGAATAAAGGAATGAGTCAGTAAATCAAAGAGTATTGGGGAATATTCAGATATTGCGTCTGATGATTCTTCATGCATTGCATGAAGCAGGGATTCCAAAACTTTGCCACACATTAGAATCACTTTGGTGGCTTTTAAAACTCTCAGTATACATTTTAATTCTTATACCTATTATAACAGTTGGGGTTGAGAGCTGAAAATCAGTCTTTATTTTTAAATTTTTACATTTTTTTACACTTAATTTTTTTAAGTTTTTAATTTCAATTAGTTTACCGACACTATTATATTAATTTCAGGTGTACATTATAGTCATTCAACACTTCCATACAACACCTGGTGCTCATCAAAACAAGGGCAATCCTTAACCTCCATCATGTATTTAACCCATCCCCCAACACCTCTCCTCTCTGCTAACCATCAGATTGTTCTCTTGCTTTGTCTGTCATTTTTTTCCCCCTTAGCTTGTTTTGTTTTTTAAATTCCACATATGAGTGAAATCATATGGTATTTGTTTTTTTCTGACTTATTTTGCTTAGCATTATATTTGCTTAGGTAAGCATTGCTTAGCATTATACTCTCTAGCTCTTTGCAGATGGCAAGATTTCATTTTTTTATGGTTGAGTAATAGTCTATTATATATGTATGCCACATCTTTATCCATTCATCAATTGTTGGACATGTGGGCTGCTTCCATATCTCGGCTGTTGTAAATATTGCTTCTATAAACATAGAGGTGCATGTATCCCTTTGAATTAGTGTTCTTGTGCTCTTTGAGTAAATACCCAGCAGTGTGATTGCTAGATCATAAGGTAGTTGTGTTTTTAACTTTTTGAAGAACCTCTATATTGTTTTCCTCAGTGGCTGTACCAGTTTGCATTCCCACCAGTAGTGCATGATATTCCATTTTCTCCACACCCTCACCAATGCCTGTTTCTTGTGTTGTTGATTTTAGCCATTCTGACAGCTGTGAGGTGATTATCTCCTTTTGGTTTTGATTTGGATTTTCCTGATGGTGAGTGATGATGAGCATCTTTTCATCTTTTCCATTTCTTTTTGTTGTCTTGAATTTTTTCATAAATGTTCTACAGTTTTCACAGTACAGGTCTTTGTATAGTTTACACAGTACAGGTTTTTCACCTCCTTGGTTAGATTTATTACTAGGTATCTTATTATTTTTGTGCAATTGTAAATGGGATTGATTCCTCAATTTCTGTATATGCCCCTTCATTATTGATGTATAGAAATGCAGCAGGTTTCTATAGATTGATTTTGTATCCTGTGACTTTACGGAATTCATATTATCAGTTCTAGCAGTTTTTTGGTGGAGTCTCTAGGGTTTTGTATAAACAGTATTTAGTCATCTGCAAATACTGAAAGTTTTACTTCTTCCTTACCAATTTGGATTCCTTCTATTTTGTTGTCTGATTGCTATGGCTCAGACTTCAAGTAACATGTTGAATAAGAGTGGTGAGAATGGACATCCTCGTCTTGTTCCTAACCTTAGAGGAAAAGCTCTTGATTTTTCCCCATTGAGAATAATGTTGGCTGTGGGTATTTGATATGTGACCTTTGTTATGTGGAGGTATGTTCTCTCTAACCCTGCTGTGTTGAGGGTTTTTATGATGAATGGATGTTGTACTTTTGTCAAATGCTTTTTCTGCATCTGTTGATTGATCACATGGTTTTTATCCTTTCTCTTATTGATGTGATGTCTCACACTGATTGATTTGTGAATGTTGAACCACCTCCACTTGCATCCTCGGAATAAATCCCATTTGACCATGGTGAATGAATTTTTTAATGTATCGTACTGGGTTTGCTCATATTTTATTGAGAATTTTTTGCATCTGTTCATCAGGGATATTGCCTGAAGTTTTCTTTTTTAGTAGAGTCTTATCTAAGTTTAGTATAAGCATAATGCTGGCCTTATAGAATGAATTTGGAAGTTTTCCTTCCTTTTTTATTTTTTGGAATAGTTTGCAAAGAATAGGTATTAATTCTTTTTAAAATATTTGGTAGAATTTGCCTGTGAAGCTGTTTGGCCCTGGACTTTTGTTTTTTGATTACTAATTCAAATTCTGTGCTGCTTTTTGGTGTGTTCAGATTTTCTGCTATCTTCTGTTTCACTTTCAGTAGTTTATATGTTATAGCAATTTATCTATTTCTTCTAGGTTGCCCAGTTTCTTGGCATATACTTATTCATAATATTCTCTTATGATTTATTACTGTAGTATTGGTTGTTATTTGTCCTCTCTCAACTGTGATTTTATTTATTTGAGTCCTTTCTCTTTTTTTCTTCAAGTGTCTCTAGAGGTTTATCGATTTTTTTTTTCCTTTTTTTTCAAAGAAATAGCTCCTGGTTTTGTTGATCTGTTCTATTTTTTCTTTTTTTTTTTAGCTTCTATCATTTATTTTTGCTCTCTCATATTTATTATTTCCATCCTTCTGCTGTTCTTAGGTTTTGTTTGTTCTTTTTCTAGCTCCTTTAGGTGCAAGGTTAGGTTGTTTCTTTGAGATGTTTCTTGTTTCTTCTAGTAGACTTGTATTGGAATAAACTTTCCTCTTAGAACTGCTTTTGCTACATCCCAGAAGTTTTGGACTGTTGTGTTTTTCTTTTCATTTGTTACCATGTATTTTTAAATTTCTTCATTGATTTCCTGGTTGACCCATCACTGTTTAGTAGCATGTTATTTGGCCTCCATGTATTTGGTCTTTCCAGATTTTTTATTGCGGTTGACTTCAGATTTCATAGTTGTGGTCAGAAAACATGCATGGTATGATTTCGATCTTCTGAATTCTTGAGGTTTGTTTTGTGGGCTACCATGTGATCTGTTCTAGAGAATGTTCCCTATGCACCTGAAAAGAATGTGTGTTTTGCTGTCTTAGGTTGGAAGGTTGCAAATGTATCTGCTAAGTCCATCTTTTCCAGTGTGTTACTCCAAGCCATTGTTCCCTTGTTGATGTTCTATTCAGGGGTGCCTGGGTGGCTCAGTTGGTTAGGCATCTGACTCTTGGTTTTGGCTTAGGTCATGATCTCATGAGTCATGAGATTGAGCCCCACATCAGGTTCTATGCTCAGCGGGAGTATGCTTGGATATTTTTCCCACTGCCCTTTCTCTCACTCTTTCTCACTCTCTTTCTTTCTCTCTCTCAAATAAATGATAAATCTTTAAAAAGAAAGATGTTCTTTTTGTATTATCTGTTCATTGATATAAGTGGGGTATTAAATTTCCTTACTGTTATTATCAGTTAGATCTTTTATGTTTGTTATTAACTATTTTTATGGATTTGGGTGCTCCTATGTTGGGTGCAGAAATGTTTACAATTGTTATACTTGTTGGGTTGTTCCCTTTATTATTACGTGGTGCCTTTCTTGCTTTGGTTCTTGTTACAGTCTTTGTTTTAGAGCCCAAATGTCCGTCAACTGATGAATGGATAAAGA
Source organism: Potos flavus (assembly GCA_028534135.1). Classification (NCBI taxonomy): domain Eukaryota; kingdom Metazoa; phylum Chordata; class Mammalia; order Carnivora; family Procyonidae; genus Potos; species Potos flavus. Next base: position 53,022,377 of record CM052901.1, read on the forward strand.
CATGGTGTATATATGTATGTGTGTGTGTGTGTGTGTGTGTGTATGTATATATATGCACACACACACATACACACACACACGATGGAATATTACTCAGCCATAAAAAAGAATAAAATCTTGTCATTTGCAGTAGGGTGGATGGAGCTAGAGAGTATTATCCTAAGCAAAATATGTCAGAGAAAGACAAATACCATATGATTTTACTCGTATGTGGAATTTCAGAAAAAAATCAGATGGACGTAAGAGAAAAAAAAGAGGGAGTCAAACCATAGAACAGACTCTTAACTATAGAGAACAAACTGAGGGTTGCTGTAGGGGTTGTAGGCAGGGGCATGGGTTAAATGGGTGATGGGTATTAAGGAGTGTACTTGTGATGAGCACTGGGTGTTTTATGTAAGTGATGAATCACTAAATTCTACACCTGAAACTGATGTTTTGCTGTATGTTAACTATCTGGAACTTAAATAAAAACTTGAAAAAAAACTATTCTGGAAAGCCCTAATAAAAATTTAAAGTTGCTATACAGTAAAAAAAGAATAAATGAATGAGTGAATGAATGAATGAAATAAAATACTGTGTCTGTTTTGTCAGACTACTCCAGCTTTTTTTTCTATCCATTTTCATGATAAATGTTTCTCCATCCTTTCAGTTTCAATCTGCAGATGGCTCTAGGTCTAAAATTGGTCTCTTTTAGCCAGCATATAGATGGGTCCTGTTTTTTAACCCATTCTTTTACCCTGTGTCTTTTGATTTGAGCATTCAGCCTATTTACATTCAAAGTAATCATTGGTAGATATTTATTTATTGCCATTTTATTACTTGTTTCATCATTGTTTCTGAAGATATTCTTCTCATCCTTTCTTGTCTTTCATTTTTTGCTGATTTCCTTTAGTGATATATTTGGATTTCTTTCTCTTTATTCTTACATATTTATTAGTGGTTTTTGATATATGGTTACCATTAGGTTTGTATATAACCTTTTCTGCATTTCAGAGTCTATATTAAGTTGATGGTTGTTTATGTTTGAACCATTCTGTTTTCCTCGTCCCATTTTTGGTATGTATTTTATATCCTTTATTGTGAGTTCCTTGCATATTCATTTTTACTGTTTTTCCTTCCTCTGTGCTGTCACTTTTGGTGTCTCCTTTCCACTCAAAGAATCCTTTTTAATATTTCTTGCAGAGCCGGTTTAGTGATCACAATCTTCTTTAGTGTTTGTCTGGGAAACTCTTTATCTCCCCTTCTATTCTGAATGATATCCTTGCTGGATAGAGTATTCTTGGCTGCAGATTTTTCCCATTCAGCACTTTGAATATATCATGACACTCTTTTCTGACTTGCAATGTTTCTATTCAGAAATATCCTGCTAGTCTTCTGGCTCTTCCCTTGTGAGTTGCTGACATCTTTTTCTTGCTGCTTCGAAGATTTGTTTTTAATCATTCTATTTTGCCAATTTAATTACAATATGTCTTGGTTTGGTTCTCCTTTTGTTGATTTTGTTGTGGTTTCTCATCCTTTTGTATCTGGATATGTTTCCTTTCCCATATTAGGGAAGTTTCCAGTTATTACTTCTTTGAATACATTTTCTTCCCTCTTTTTTTTCTCTCCTCTTCAGGGAGTTCTATAATATGAATGTTATTATGTTTGATAGAGTCACATTCCATTTTTGTTTTGTCTAATTCTTTTCTTTCTTTTTGGTTCTTTTTGGTTACTTTCTATTCGTTTATCTTCTAAGTCACTAATTTGTTCCTCTACTTCTTCCATCCTGCTGTTAATTACATCAAGTATGTTTCTCATTTCATTTATTGTGCCCTTTATCTGTCCTCTGTTAATCCCTATCTGTGTCTCATTTATGTCTTCTCTTCTCAAGTCTAGTGAGTATCCTGATAATTGCTTCAAATTCTCTTATCAGGCATGTTACTTATATCTGTTTTGCTTAGTTCTCTGACTGTCCATTGCCCTGTTGTTTCATTTGGAGTAAATTTCACTGTCTCATCATTTTGTTTGCCTCTCTGCATCTGTTTCTATGTGGCAAGAAAGTCAGCTGTGTCTTCTCTTAAAAGTAGTGATTATATGAAGAAGAGGTTTTGGTGTCACTTGCAGAACCTGGCACTTGGGGAGAGTATCCTATGTGTGTGGTTTATATCCTGGTGTTGTGTCTGCATCATTTTTATTTTCAGTGCTGTTATGTGCACCGACTCTCTGCCTTTTGTGTTCAGTGCTTCCTCTCTCTGGTATTAGTGGGACCCAGACAGGCCTGCTTTTAGGATGGATGCCTGCCAGGGAACTTGGGATTGGGGCCACAGTGTTATCAGATTTGCTCTGGGCCACTAGTCCTTTCTCAGATTCCCTGAAGTGCTGTGGTATATTTGGGCAACTGGGGACATGAGGCTGGGTGTGGGGCATGATGGTGCCTGGGGGCACAAGTTTGGGCATGGTGGGGTGGATGGGTACGGCACTCAACAAGTGCTGTGCACCTGGTGGCTGGGCTTTAACAAAATTTGCTCTGAGCCTGCGGTTGAGGTTAGCAGGCTTGGAGTGGGCCTGTAGTCAGGAGAACTTGTGGGTGGGACCCACTGCTAGCAGGTTAGGTAGCAAGGGTCTGTGAAGCTCTGTCTCTTGCTGGTGTCTGTATTTATGCTGGGGGGCAGGGGAGGAAAACGGCACATGCCAACTCCCTCATTTTCGGAGATATCGCCCAACACACACTGAAATCAATTTGCACAGATCTGTCTCCTGTTTGTCTGCAGCATTGTGGAAACTGCCCTTTTTATGTTGTCTCTCCTCTTAGGTTGCTGTCTCTTTTAGGACAGTGACCCAGCTGTCACTTGCCCTTCTGGTTTGGAGTGCTGAGTCAGCTGACCTCTAAAGTTCCAGGGTCCAAGACCCTTTGGTTTTACAAACTCAAAGAATTCAGCCCCTCTGGTTTTAAAGCCAAATGCTGTGGAGGTTAGTCTTCCCAGTGTGAGTTCCCTAGTGCACAGTCCCATTTCTCTGCCCTCTGTGTGTGCACAGCTCCCTCCCTCTGCCCTTCTGACCTTTATAACGTTTCAGATGCAGTGTCTTTTCTGTGTATAGTTGTGGAATTTGTTCTGCCAGTCTTTGGATCACTTTCTGGTTTATTGCCTTGGATGTATAGTACTTTTAACACGCTTCTCAATTCAGTTTGTTAGTTGTTTGTTAAGGCTTTTACATCTATAATAAGGAATTTTGTTGTACAGTTTTTTTCTAATGTCTTTATCTGGCTTTGGTATGCAGGTAATGCTAGCTTCATGGAATGAGATAGGAAGTATTCACTCAAGATACAAGTTATTTTTTTTAAATACTTGTAGAAGTCACTAGTGAAGCTATATGATCAAGGACTTTTTTATTGGGAATTTTTCATTACTGATTCAGTGTCTATTTGTTATGGGTCTGTTCAGATTTTCTATTTCTTCTTTTTTTAATGAGTTTCCTTTTTTTTTTTTTTTTTTTTTAATTTATTTGACAGAGAGAGAGAGATCACAAGTAGGCAGAGAGGCAGGCAGAGAGAGAGGGGGAAGCAGGCTCCCTGCTGAGCAGAGAGCCTGATGTAGGGCTCGATCCCAGGACTCTGAGATCATGACCTGAGCCGAAGACAGAGGCTTTAACCCACTGAGCCACCCAGGCGCCCCAATTATGTCCAGATTTTCTATTTCTTCTTGAAGTAACTTGTGTTTGGTAATTTATATTATAATAGGAATTTGTTCTTATTATCTAGTTTATCTTACTGACATATGGTTGTTTACCTTGTTATTTCTATAAGATTGATAATGTTCCTTCTTTCGTTTTTGATTTTAATTATGTATTTTTTCTTTTTTTCATTCTTTCTTTGTTTATTGTCATTCTAACTAAAAGTTTGTCAATTTTGTTGATCTTTTCAGAGAGTGAACTTTTTAAACATTTTACTTAGTTAACATACAGTGCAATATTGGTTTCTGGAGTAGAATTTAGAGATTCATCACCTACATTCAACACCCAGTGCTCATCTCAAGTGCCCTACTTAATACCCTTCACCCATCTATCCTATCCCTCCTCCAACCTCCCTCCATCAACCCTCAGTTTGTTCTCTATCGTTAAATCTCTTATGGTCACTGGGGAGGGTATGTGTTGTAATGAATACTGGGTAGTATATAATACTGATGAATCACAGACCTGTACCCTTGAAGCAGATAATACATTATATGTTAATTAACTGAATTTAAATTAAAAAAAATAAAAACTTCAAATAAGTAAAAAAAAATCTCTTATGGTCTATTTCCCTTTCTCCCTTAATGTTCATCTGTTTTCTTTCTTAAATTTCACATGGTATTTGTCTTTCTCTGGCTGACTTATTTCACTTAGCATAATACACTCTAGTTCCATCTATGTAGTTGCAAACAGCAAGATTTCTTTTTTTTTGTTTTGATGCCTGAGTAATATTCCATTGAGTATATGTGTACTTCAACTTCTTTATCTGTTCATCAGTTAATGGACATTGGGGCTCTCTCCATAGTTTGGCTATTGTTGATAATGCTAATATAAACATCAGGGTGCATGTATACCTTTGAATCTGTATTTTTGTATCATTTGGGTAAATACCTAGAAGTGCAATTGCTAGATCATATGGTAGTTCTATTTTTAACTTATTGAGGAACCTCCATACTGTTTTCCAGAGTGGCTGCACCAGTTTATATTCTCACCAACAGTGTAAGAGGGTTCCCCTTTCTCTGCATCCTTGCCAACACCTGTTGTTTCTTGTGTTATTAATTTTAGGCATCTGACAGGTTGTGAGGTAACACCTCATTATAGTTTTGATTTGTATTTCCCTGGTGATGAGTGATGTTGAGCATCTTTTCATGTGTCTGTTAGTCATCTGGATGTCTTTGGAAAAGTGTCTATTCATGTCTTCTGCCCATTTCTTAACTGGATTTGTTTTTTGGGTGTTGAGTTTGATAAGTTCTTTATAGATTTTGGGTACTAACCTTTTATCAGATTTGTCATTTGCAAATATCTTCTCTACCTCCATAGGGTGCCTTTTAGTTTTGTTGATTGCTTCCTTTACTATGCAGAAGCTTTTTATCGTGATGAAATCCCAATAGTTCATTTTTGATTTTGTTTCCCCTGCCTTTGGCAAAATGTCTAATAAGAAGTTGCTACAGCTGAGGTCAAAGAGGTTGCTGCCTGTGTTTCTTAGGATTTTGATGGTTCCTTGTCTTATAGTTAATATTTAGGTCTTTCGTCCATTTTTAATTTATTTTTGTGTATGGTGTAACGCATTGGTCCAGTTTCATTCTTCTGCATGTTGCTGTCCAGTTTTCTTAACACTATTTGTTGAAGAGACTGTCTTTTTTCCATTGGATATTCTTTCCTGCTTTATCAAAGATGAGTTGACCGTATGGTAGTGGTTCCAGTTCTGAGTTTTCTGTTGTGTTCCATTGATGTATGTGACTACTTTTATGCCACTACCATACTGTCTTGATGACTATGGCTTTGTAATATAGTTTGAAATCCAGAATCGTGATGTCTCAGGTGTTTTTTTTTATTTTTTTAATTTTTTTTATTTTCCAGTATTGCTTTGGCTATTTGGGGTCTTTTGTGTTTCCATACAAATTTTAGAATTGTTTGTTCTAGCTCTGTGCAAAATGCTGGTGGTATTTTGATAGGCATTGCATTAAATGTGTGGATTACATTGAGCACTATAGATATTTTAACAATATATGTTCTTCCAATCCATGAGCATGGAATGCTTTTCCATTTTTTTGTGTCCTCTTTAATTTCTTATATAAGTGTTGTATAGTGTTCAGAGTAAATATCTTTTACCTTTTTTAGTTATGTTTATTCCTAGGTATCTTACTATTTTTGGTGCAATTGTAAATGGGATCAGTTCTTGATTTCTCTTTCTGCTGCTTCATTATTGGTATAGAGAAATGCAACAGATTTCTGCACATTGATTTTATATCCTGCAACTTTGCCAGATTCATGTATTAGTTGTAGCAATTTTTTGGAGTCTTTTAGGTTTTCTACATAGTGTCATGTTATTTGCAAATAGTGAAAGTTTGACTTCTTCCTTACCATTTTGGTTGCCTTTTATTTCTTTGTGTTGTCTGATTGCTGATCCTAAGACTGCTAGTAGTATGTTAAATAGTAATGATGAGAAGAGGCATCCCTGTCTTGTTCCTGACTGTAGGGGAAAGGCTCTCAGTTTTTCCCCAATGAGGATATGAGCTGTGAGTCTTCCATATATGGCCTTTATGATGTTGAGGTACGTTCTGTGTATCCATCTACTTGTTGAGGGTCCATGTATTTGAGGTCTTTCCAAATTTTTTCTTCTGTTTCACTTCCAAGGTTCAGTGTTGTGGTCTAAAAATATGCATGGTATGAGATCTGTCTTTTTGTACTTATTGAGGGCTGATTTGTGACCCAGTATGTGATCTATTCTGGAGAATGTTCCATGTGAATTCAAAAAGAATGTGTACTGTGTTGCTTTAGAATGAAATGTTCTGAATTTTTCTGTTAAGTCCATCTGGTCTAGTGTGTCATTTATTGCCATTGTTTCCTTGTTGATTTTCTATTTACAGGATGAGTCTATTGCTGTAAGTGGGGTGTTAAAATTCCCTACTATTATTGTATTATTATCAACGAGTTCCTTTATGTTTATTGTTTATGGATTTGTATATTTGGGTACTACCAAGTTAGATGTATAAATATTTGAAATTGTTAGATCGTCTTGATGTATAGACTTCTTAGTTATAACTGTTATAACGCCCTTCTTCATCTCTTGCATTTTTGTTTTAAAATCTAGTTTAGCTGATATATGGATGGCTACTCCAGCTTTTTTTTGACATCCATTTGCATGATAGATAGTTCTCCATTCACTCACTTTCAATGTTCAGATGCTTTAGGTCTAAAATGTGTCTCTTGTAAAGAAAGCATGTAGATCTTTTTTTTCTATATATTCTGATACCCTATGTCTTTTGATTGGAGCATTTAGCCTGTTTACAATCAGAGTGATTATTGAAAGATAAGAATTTAGTGTCATTGTGTTATCTGTAGAGTGGGTGTTTCTGATGATGTTTTCTGGTCCTTTCTAGTCTTTCTTGCTTTTGTTCTTTTTCCCCACTCACAGAATCCACCTCAATATTTCTTGCAAGGTTGGCTTAGTGATCACAAACTTGTTTAGTTTTTGTTTGGGAAACACTTTATCTCTCCTATTCCAAATGACAGCCTTACTGGATAAGGAATTCTTTCTTGCAGATTTTTCCCATTCAGCAATTTAAACGTATCCTTCCATCCTCTTCTTGCCTACCAAGTTTCTGTGGAGAGATCTGCTGATCTGTCTTCCCTTTTAGGTTAAGGGTCTTTTTTTTTTCCTTGCTGCTTTCAGGTTTCTTTACTTGTCTTTGTATTTTGTGAATTTTACTATGATATACCTTGGTGATCATTGATTTTTTTTTTAATTTAATGGGAGTTCTCTGTGCTTCTTAGATTTTGATGGCTGTATCCTTCCCCAGATTAGGGGAATTTTCAGCTACATTTTGTTCAAATAAACCTTCTGCCCCTTTTTCTCTCTCTTCATCTTTTGGGACTCCTATGATACAGATGTTATTCTGTTTTAATAAGTTGTTGAAGTCCTTAAGCCTCCCTTTGTGATCCATTACCATTGTTTCTCTCTTCTTTTCAGCTTCATTATTTTCCATAATTTTATCTTCTATATCACTGATTTGTTTCTCTGCTTCGTCCATTCTCATTTTTGTGGCCTCCATTTGGGCTTGCATCTCGATTATAGCAATTTTAATTTTGGCCTCACTAGATTTTAGTTCTTTTATCTCTGCAGTAAGGGAGTCTCTAGTGTCTTCTATGCTTTTCTCAAACCCAGCTAGTATCCATACAATTGTTTTAAATTCTATTTCAGACATCTTACTTGTTATCTGCATTGATTAAATCTCTGGCCATCATTTCTTCCTCTTCTTTTGGTGTGAGTTCCATTGTCCTGTCATTTTGGAGGAAAAAAATAGTAAAACAAGAATAAAAATAATAACTAAAAAAAATAAAATAAGATGAAATAGAATACATAAAGGAAGCTAGATCCTAGGTGTGTTTTGGTCTGCTTGTTATGGGAAGCTTGTTACAAGAAAGGTAGAAAGAGAAGAAAAAGAAATAAAGAAGAACAAAAAATTAAAATAAAAAATACATAAAATAAAACAAAATAATAAAAAAGTTGTGTTTGTATTTAAAAAAAGGAAATAAAAACAGATTAAAAAAAAGAAAAGGAAACAAATATCAAACAAACAATAAAAAACCCAGAGGAAACTAGATCCTGTTTCCCATAGAGCTGAAGTTTTGCAGCACTCTAAAATCAGCAGACTTCATGTGGGTGAGGGGATTGTGCTGATTTTTAGGGGGAGGAACCTGTTGCTCTGATTCTCAGGTCAAATTCGACTAGTAGAGGTGTGCCTGCACGGCAGGGGGAGGGGGCACGCTAGGTATAGTGGCCTGTTACCCACTTGGCGCTATTTAGCTCATTGAGGTGGATTAAGCTGGTGAGTACAGGGAGAAAATGGTTTTGCAGCGTTCTCTTGTCTCTGAAGTGGGGAAACGGGCACCACCCCTCTTTAATGAGCCCTCAGAGACATGCAAACAGTGACCTCTCCTGTGTTCCTAGATTCTGTCACATCCCCGCCTTCACCCTGTCTGTGTTGGAGCTGTCTGCCTGCCAAATGGCACAGCACTCCTGTGTTTTTTGTCAGGTGGGGCTGTTTCAAAACCCCACACTTTAGAGACCGCTGAGGTCCAGATCTGTATTGATCCTCTGGGGAAGGGTTTCCCTGTGTTGTGGCCAGTGCTGGCTTGTAGCAGAAGACAATGGATGGATGGTGCAGCATTTCAGAGTCATGGTGAATTGTAACACACAGCCAGCGACAGGTTTTGTAGACCCCAGCCAGTGTCTTTTTTTCTATACTGGTGGGCAGGGCAGCTTAGTGTCACTCACAGGATACTTTGCCTTTGCCCACAGAGAGGCCATATCACCACTCCCAAATGCCCTCAAGGTGTTTCCGGTGCTGGCTTGTCCCAGAAGACAGTTGGGAGACCATGCAGCCCTTTGGTGTTTATGGAAATTGCAACACACACCCTGTGCCTGGGTTTGTAGTCCTCAGTTGGAGTCTTTGTTCCTATACAGGTGGGCGGGGCAGCTGGATGTCCCCATAGGGTCTTTTCCCCCAGAGATGCCATAACACCTCTCCCAAATGCATTGCAAACAGGGGAGCCACTTCTCCCCATGTGGCCCCGGGGATCTGCAGGCTGCTTGCTGCTGGGGCTCAGCTCTTCTCCCCCACTGGAGCACCACTCAGCTCCCCAGGTATGAACCTGGGTATGTCACAAACCTCTGAAACCTCAGAATATGTGCTTTGTTGTTTATAGAAAAGTAGCAGTATTGTAGCCTTTTCCTTTTCTCCCCATCAGTTGATATAGTTTTCTTGTGTAGTCCTCTGCATGAGTTTTCATTTTTTTTCTCCCACGCTTTCTCTCTCCTCCTCTCTTGCTACTTCATCTTCGGTCAGTGCTCCCTCACCTGGGGAGTGCCCACCACTTTTTTCTCCCATGTATCAACTCTCCACAGTGCCACCTTCAACAGGTGGTTTTTCTGGTTTGTAGAAGTGCAGCATTATTCATTAAGACTTCTGATTGAGTTCTTGGGTGTTTAGAATGATTTGATATTTATCTAGCTGTGTTCAAGTAAGGAGTCAGGCTTATAGTCTTATGTCTTATAGTCTTATAGTCTTATGGTCTTATGTCTTATAGTCTTATAGTCTTACTCTGCTATCTTACCTCCTTCCTGCCAAAGGATGAACTTTTACTTTCATTGATGTCTTGTTCTTTTTTCTTTCTTTGATTTATCTCCCCCTGTATCTTTATTGTTTCTTTTCTTCTATTGTCTTTGAATTTACTCTTCTTTTTCAGCTTAAGGTATAAAGTTAGGCTATTAATTGGAAATGTCTTTGTTTTTAATGTGGGCTTTTAGTGTTATAATTTTCCCTCTGAGCACTGCTTTCATTGCATCCCATATGTTCTGATATGTTGGTTTCTTTTTAAAATTTGGGTCATTTTTTTATAGTTAAATATATATAACATTTTCCACTCCCACCATTTTGAAGTGTGCTGCTCTGTAGCATTAAGTATATTCATACTGTTGTGCAATGATCACTATCGTCCATCCCATAACTTTTTCATCTTTCTCAATTGATACTCTGTACTCATTAAATACTAATTAATTCTCTTCTTTTCCTGCCTCTGCAGACATCATTTGACTTTCTATCTCTATAAATTTGATTATTCCAGGTATTTCATATAAGTGGAATCATAAAATATTTATATTGTCTTTTTGTGATAGTTTTTTTACTTAGAATAATGTCATCAAGGTTCATCCATGTTGTAGCATGTGTCTGAATTTGCTTCCTTTTTAAGGCTGTATAGTATTCCATTTTATGCATTTACTGCATTTTGTTTATGATCCATTCATCTGTAGTGGACACTTGAGTTGCTTCCACCTTTTGGGTATTGTGAATAATGTGAATGTGGATGTACAAATGTCTGAGTTCCTGCTTTGAATTATTTTGATTATATACCCAAAAGTGGAACATCTAGATCATATGGTAATCCTATTTTCAATATTTTGAGGAACTGCTATTGTGTTTTCCACAACAACTATACCATTTACATCCTCACCAGCAGAGCACAAGAGTTCCGGTTTCTTATTATCCTTGCCAACACTGGTTATTTTCTGTTTGTGTTTTTTTGTTTTTTTGTGTTTTTTTTTTTTTAATCATAGTCATCCTAAAGAGTGTGAAGTGCTTTCTCATTGTAATTTTGATATGCAATCTTCTCATGATTCATATATAATTCATAATGTTGAACATCTCTTCATATGGTTATTGCCCATTTTTCTATCTTCTTTGAGGAAATGTATGTTGAAATCTTCTCATTCAATTTTTGAGCTTTTCTCTGTTTATATATTGTGGATATTAATTCTTATCAGATATATGATTTGTAAATATTTTCTCCCATTCCATGGATTGCCTTTTACTCTGTTGACAGTATCCTTTTATGTGCAAGTTTTTACTTTGATGAAATCTAGTTTGTCTCTTTTTCTTTTGTTGCCTGTGTGTTCGGTGTCACATTTAGGAAATCATTGCTAAATCCAATGTGATAAACCCTCCCGTTATAATTTCTCTTAAGAGTTTTATAATTTTGGTTGTTATATTTAGGTCTTTGGTCCATTTGAGTTAATTTTTGTATTTGGTGTTAGATAAGGGTCCAGATTCATTTCTTGCATGTGGACATTTACTTTTGCTGTCATAATTTGTTGAAGAGATTGTCCTTTCCCCATTGAATGAATGGTCTTGACACTGTTGTCAAAGATCATTTGACTATAGATACATAGCTTTATTTATGGGCTCTCTTCTGTTCCATTGGTCTATGTTTATTTTTATGATAGGACCATACTGTTTTGGTTATTGCAGCTTTGTAATATATTTTGAAATCAGGAAATATGATGCTTCCAGCCTTGTTCTTCTTGCTCAAGATTGCCTTGACTCTTCAGGGCCTTTCATGGTTCCTTATGAACTTTAGGATTTTATTCTGTGAAAAATGCCATTGGAATTTTATTAGGAATTGCATTGACTCTATAGAAGGTTTTGGGTAGTATGGACATTCTAACAATGTATGTTTTTCTGAACCATGAACATGATGTCTTTCCATTCATGTCTTCTTTAATTTTTTTCATCAATATTTTATAATTTTTAGTATGTAAATCTTCTACATATTTAGATCAGTTTATTTCTATTTTAATTTTTTTGTTCCATTGTGAATGAGATTGTTTTCTTAATAAACTACTTGAATAGTTTGTTGTTTGTGTATGGAAACATGACTGGTTTTTGTGTGTTGATTTTGCATCCTGCAACTTTACTGAATTTGTTTATTCTAACAGTATTTTTGTTGACCTTTTAGGGTTTTCTACATATCTGATCCTGTCACCTGTAAGCAAAGATAATTTTATTTCTTCCTTTCTGATTTGGTTGCCTAATATTATTTCTTTTTCTTGTTTAATTGCTCTGGCTAGGACTTCCAGTACTATGTTGAGAAGAAGTGGCCAGAGTGGGCATCCTTTCCTTGTATTGGATCTTAAAGGGAAAGCTTTCAGTTTTTCTCCATTGGGTGTGATGTTAGCTGTGAGCTTTTCATATATGGCCTTTATTATGTTGAGGTAAGTTTCTACTATATTTATTTTGTTGAGAAGTTTAATTGTGCGTAGTTGCTGAACTATGTTAAATGTTTTTTCTGCTTCTACTAAGATGATCATTCTTTTCCCTTCATTTGGTTAATGTGGTGTATCACATTGATTTACTTACTTATACTGAACCACCCTTGTATCCCAAGTGTGTAAATCCCACCTGGTCATGGTGTATGATCCTTTTAATGTGCTATTGAATTTGGTTTACTAGTATTTTATTGAGGAATTTTACATCTATATTCATCAGGAATATTGGCCTGTAGTTTTCTTTTCTTGTAGTGTCTTTGGTTTTGGTATCAGTATGATGCTGGCCTCATAGAATGGGTTTGGAAATACTCCTTCAGCTAGTTTTTGGAAGAGTTTAAGGATTGGTATGAATTCTTCTTTGCATGTTTGGTAGCGTTTATCCTTGTAGCCATCTTGTCTTGGGCTTTTCTTTATGGGAGGTTTCGATAACTGATTCTATCTCTTATTTGTCATTGGTCTGTAGAGTTTGTTTTCTTTTTAACTCAGTATTGGTATTTTGTATGTTTCTAGGAATTTATCCGTTTTTTCTAGGCTTTTGTTTTCTGACAGAGTTCACAGTAGTCTCTTATGTTCCTTTTTATTTGTGAAGGAAACATAGTATTGTCTATCTCATTTTTGTAAAGATTTTGTTTATTATATTTGACAGATATAGAGAAAAGGCACAAGTAGGCAGAGTGGCAGGCAGAGGGAGAGGGAGAAGCAGGCTCCCTGTCGAGCAAGGAGCCAGATGCGGGGCTTGATCCCAGGACTCTGGGATCATGACCTGAGCCGAAGATAGACGCTCAACCAACTGAGCCACCCAGGCGCGCCTGTTTTTCTTATTTTATTTATTTGAGTCTTTTTTTCCCTTATTCTAGCTAAGGGTTTTTTGATTTTGTTTTAAAAAAAATTAACTCTTAGTTTGTTGGGTTTTTTTTCCTATCGTTCTACAGTACTCTTTATTTGTTTCATTTATGCTCTAGTCTTTATGATTTCTTTTCTTCCACTGTCTTCAGGTTTGGTTTGTTCTTCTTTATCTACCTTGAGGTGAAAAGTAAGGTTGTTTGTTCGAGACTCTCTTAGTTCAGGCTGCGCTAATCAAATATCATACATTGGTGACTTATGAACACCAGAATTTATTTTTTACAGTTCTGAAGGCTGGAAGATCCAAGATCAAGGTGTCAGGAGATTCAGTGTCTGATGAGGGCCCACCTTCTGGTTCACAGATGGCTGTCTTCTTCCTTACGTGGTGATACAGCCTAAGGATCTCTCTCATATCTCCTTCATATATGGGAACTAATCCCGTTAATGAGGCTGTACTTTCTTGACCTGATCATCTTTTAAAGGCCCTACCTTGTATTACGGATTAGGTCTTTTTTTAAAGATTTTATTTATTCATTTGATAGAGAACACAAATAGAGAGAACAGCAGGCAGAGGGAGAGGGAGAAGCAGCCTCCTCTCTGAGCAGGCAGCCCGATCCCAATATCCTGGGATCATGAGCTGAGCCAAAGGCAGACACTTAACCAACTGAACCACCCAGGTGCCCTTGGAGTAGGTTTTAACATGAATTTGGGTGGGGGGCACAAAAATGCACTCTGTTGCAGAAATCTTTCTTCTTTTTTAATGTAGGCAAACACTGTAAAGTTGTATCTATTACTTTTGTTGCATCCCATAAATTTTGGTATGTTGTGTTTTTCTGTTTGTCTCAAGATATTTTTTCTTAAAGGTTTATTTATGTATTAGAGAAAGAGAGAGAGAGAGGGCAACTGCACGCATGAGTGGGGGGAGGGACAGAGGGAGAGAATCTTCAAGCAGACTCCCCACTGGACACAGAGCCGGACAAGGGGCTCAATCTCCTGACCTATGAGATGATGACCTCAGCCAAAACCAAGAGTTGGATGCTAGACTGACTGAGCCTCCCAAGTGCACCGTCTCAAAATACTTTTTTATTTTTTCCTTCTCTCTTTCTCTCCCTCCCTCCTTCCTACCGATCTTCCTTCCTTCCTCTCCTTCTCTTCTCTTCTCTCCTCTCCTCTTCTCTCCTTTTTTCTTTCTTTTTTTCTTTTCTTTCTTTGTAATTGACGGTGTTATATTAGTTTTAGGTGTATAACATAGAAATCAACAAGTTTATACATTATGCTCTGTTCATCACAAGTATAGTTACCATCTGTCACAATAGATTGATATTACAATATCATTGAGTATATTCCTTATGCTGGTTCTTTTATTCTCATGACTTATGCATTCCATAACTGGAAGTCTGAATCTCCCACTTCTCTTTACCCATTTTGCCCAACACTCCCACCCCCATCCCCTCTGGAAACCATCAATTTATTCTCTGTATTTATAGGTCTGATTCTGGTTTTGTTTGCTTATTTATTTGTTCTTTTTTTGATCCCACTTATGAGTGAAATCATATGGTATTTATCTTTTTCAGTCTGACTTACTTAGCATAATACCTTCTGGGTCCATCCATATTGTCTTATATTGCACAATGTCATCCTTTTTTATGGCCATGTAATATTCTGGTGTGTGTGTGTTTGTGTGTGTGTGTGTGTACACACCGCATCTTCCTTATTTAATTACCTATTGATGGACAGTTAGGTTGCTTCTATAACTTGGCTAATGTAAATAAAGCTGCCAATAACACAGGAGTGTATTAATCTTTTCAAATTAATGTTTTCATTTTCACTGCGTAAATGCCCTGTAGTGGAATTATTGGGTCATATGGTATATATAGTTTTAATTTTTTGACAAACCTCCATACTGTGTTCCACAGTGGCTGTACCAATTCACATTTCCACCAACAGTGCATGACAGTTCAGTTTTCTCCACCTCCTCACCAGCACTTATTTCTTCTTTTTTGATTTTAGCCATTCCAGTACATGTGAGGTGATACCTCATTGTGGTTTTGATTTGCATTTCTGTTATGATTAATGATATTGAGTACCCTTTCATGTACCTATTATCCATTTGTGTGTCTTCTCTGGAGAAATGTCTATTTAGTTACTCTGTCCATTTTGAAATTACAGCATTTGTTATTTTGGTACTGAATTATATGCATTCCATATACACATTTTAGATATCAGCCCCTTATGAGTTATATGGTTTGCAAATAATTTCTCCCTTCCATAGGTTGCAGTTTCTCTATGTTGATTGTTTTCTTTGATGTGCAGAAGTTTTAGAGTCTGATGTACTCTCATTTGTATATTTTTACTTTTCTTGCCTGTCCTTTTGATGTCACATCGAAGAAAACTTTGCCAGATCCAAAGTCGCAATGTTTTCCTCCTGTTTTCTTTTTGAAGTCTTACAGATTTTAGAGAAGATATTAGATATTTTACATTTAGGTATTTTATTTTGAGTTGATTTTTGTGTATGGTATTATGTAAGGTCCAGCTTTAGTTTTTTGTATGTGAATATCCAATTTACCCTTACTATTTGTTTAAGAGACTATATTCTCTCATTGTGTGGTCTTTGTACTCCTAGAAGACCATTTTAACGTATGGGCAACATAATATTTCTGGGCTCTCTATTCCCTTCTTTTGATCTATATGTTTGTTGTTATGCCAGTCCCAACTGTTTTGATTACTATTGCATTGTGACGTATTTTGAAATCCATAAGCGTGAGGCCTCCAACTTTTCACCCTCAAGATTGTTGTGGCTTTTCAGGGACTCTCGAGTTTCCATATGACTTTTTGGGCTTTTTTTCTATTTCTGCAAAAAAAATGACATTGAGATTTTGATTGGGATCGCATTGATTGTATAAATTGCTATGGGTAATATGTGAGTATTTTAGCAGTACGAAATCTTCCAATCCATGACTATAGGGTATCTTACTATTTATTTATGTCTTCTTTCGTTTGGTAATATTTTATAGTTTTTAGAGTAGAAGTCATTTGACCTCTTGGTTAAGTTTATTCCTAATTACTGTACTACTTACGATACTATTGTAAAGGGATTGTTGTTGTAATCTTCATTTTTAGTTTATAGAGACACATCTGTTTTTTTGTTTTGATTTTGTGTTCTGCAACTTTGCTGAATTCTTTTATTAGTGTTAACAGTTTATTTCAGGAATCTTTAGAGTTTTCTTATATAAGATTATGTCATAGGCGAATAGATAATTTTATTTCTTACTCATTTTGGATGCCCTTCCTTCTTTTCTCCCCCACCCCTTATTTTGGTCTAATTACTGTAGCTAGTATGTCCAGTACCACACTGACTAGAAATGGTGAAAGTGAATGCCTTGTCTTGCTCTGGATCTTAAAAAATTCTTTCAGGCTTTCCCTGTTATGTATGATGTTAGCTGTGGTTTTTTTACTTTATGAACTTTATTATGTTGAGGTAGTTCCCTCTTTTCCTAGAATTTTCACTGTTTAAATCATGAAAGGTTCTTGAATATTATCAAATGCTTTTTCTGTATCAAATGATAGGATAATGTGGTTTTTATCCTTCATTCCATTAATGTGGTGTATATTACATTGTTTAATTTTTAGATGTTAAACTATCCTTGTATGTCAAGAATGAGTACTTGGTCATGGTGTATACTCATATTACTGTGCTATTGAATTAGATTTCTTAATATGTTGTTGAACATATTTATATCCGTATTTATTAGGGGATAGTCCTCTATAATTTCCTCTTTTTTTTAGTGTCTTTGCTTTTGTTTACAGAGTATAAATTTCAAAATGTTTTTCTCCTCTTTAGCATTTTGGAAGAGTTTGAGGAGGATTGATATTAACTTTTAAAATGCTTGGTAGAATGCTCCCATAAAACCATCTCATCCTGGGCTTTTCTTTTTTTTTTGGAGAGAGAGAGATTTTTGATTACTTATTCAGTCTACTTAGTTATAGGTCTGTTAATGTTTTTTATTTCTTTATCATTCAGTCTTGGTAGGTTTGTATGTTTGTAAGAATTTATCCATTTCTTGTAGGTTATTGAATTTGTTGGCATATTGTCGTTCATAATATTCTCTTGTAATCCTTTTTATTTCTGTGCCATCAATTGTAATGTACCATTGTTCATTCCTGATTTTATTTGAATCATTTTTTCGTACTAGTCTACCTAAGCGTTTTTCAGTTTTGTTAATGTTTTTAAGAATCCAACTCAATTTCTTTTTTTCTATTGCTTTACTCTTCTCGGTTTTTAAATCTCTGCTCCAGTATTTTTTATTTCTATACTTTCATTAACCTTGGTGGCAGTTATTCTCTTTCGAGTTCTTTGAGATATGAAGTTAGGTGGATGATTTGAGTCCTTTCTTCTTTTTTAATGTTAGCACTTACAGCTACAATTTTTTTAGTCCTGATTTTGCTGCATTTCTTTACCTTTCATATGTTGTGTTTTTGTTTTTATTTCTCTCAAGATATGCTCTAATTTCCCTTGCGATTTCTTCTTTGAACCATTGGTTAACAGTATGTTGTTTAATTTCCTCATATTTGTGGATTTTCATTTTTCTTCTGCTATCGATTTCTACTTTCATTTCATTTGATGGTAAAAAATATTTCTTATAAGTTAAGTCTTCTTAAATTTGTGTTTTGTGATCATACATGTGGTCTATCCTGGGGAATGTTCCATGTACACTTTGAAGGACTATGTATTCCACTTTTGTTGGGTGGACTGTTCCATATATTGCTCTATAGTGTTGTTTAAATCTTTTGTTTCCTTATTGATTTTTTGTCTGGTTGCTTTGGATTCACCCATTTACCAACATATAAGATCTTCATTGTACCTAGTAGTGCAATTGCTGGAGTTTATGGTAGCTCTATTTTTAAGTTTTTGAGGAACCTCTATATTGTTTTCCAGAGTGGCTGCACCAGTTTCTTTCTCACCAACAATTGAAGAGTATTCCCCTTTCTCTGCATCCTTGCCAACATCTATTGTTTCCTGTGTTGTTAATTTTAGCCGTTCTGACTGGTTTGAGGTGGTATATCGTAATTTTGATTTGTGTTTTCCCTGGTGATGAGTGATGTTGAGCATCCTTACATATGTCTGTTAGCCATCTGGATTTTTTTTTGGAAATATTTCTATTTATGTCTTCTGCCCATTTCTTAACTGTATTACTTGTTTTTTGGGTATTGAGTTTTATAATTTCTTTATATATTTTGGATACGAACCCTTTATCAGGTATATCATTTGCAAATATCTTCTCCTGTTCCATAAGTTGCCTTGTAGTCTTGTTGATTGTTTCCTTCAGCGTGCAGAAGCTTTGTACCTTGAAGAAGCACCAGTACTTCACTTTTTCTTTTGTTTCCCTTGCCTCCAGAGGCATGTCTAGTAAGAAGTTGCTATAGTTGAGGTCAAAACGTTGCTGCATGTGTTCTCCTCTAAGATTTTCATGGTTTCCTCTCTCACATTTAGGTCTTTAATCCATTTTGAATTTATTTTTGTGTATGGAAAGAAGGTGGTTCAATTTCTCATTCTTCCGCAATTTGCTGTCCAGTTTGCTCAACAGCATTTGTTGAAGAGACTTTTTTTCCATTGGATATGCTTTCCTGCTTTGTCGAAGACTACTGGGCCATATAGTTTTGGGTCCATTTCTTGATTTTCTTTTCTGTTCTCTTGATCTGTGTGTCTTTTTTTTTTTTTGTGCCTGTACCACATTGTCTTGATAACTACAGCTTTATAATACAGCTCGAAGTCTAGAATTGTGATGCCTCCAGCTTTGCTTTCTTTTTTTTTTCAAGATTGCTTTGGCAATTCAGCATCTTTTGTTGTTGCATACAAATTTTAGGATTGTTTGTTCCACCTCTGAAAAATGCTGTTGGTATTTTGATAGGGATGGCATTAAATGTGTGCTATGCTTTGGGTATGAAAGACACTTTACTAGTATTTGTTCTTCCAACCCCTGAGCATGGACTAGTTCTCCATTTCTTTGTGTCTTCAATTCTTTCATAAGTGTTCTGTACTTTTCAGTGAATAGATCTTTTGCTTCTTTGGTTAGGTTTGTCCTAGGTATCTTACGGTTTTTGGTGCTATTGTACATCAGATCAATTCCTTGATTTCTCTTTCTGCTGCTTCATTATAGGTGTATAGAAATGCAACAGATTTCTGTATGTTGATTTTGTGTCCTGAGACCAGATAGAATTCATGCATCAGTTCTAGCAGTTTTTTGGTGGAGTCTTTTTGCTTTTCTACAATAGAGTTTCATGTCATCTGTGAATAGTGAAACTTTTACTTTATTCTTACAGATTTGCATGCTTTTTATTTCTTCTTGTTGTCTGATTACTGAGGCTAGGACTTCCAGGACTCTATTAAATAACCGTGGTGAGAATGGACATCCCTATCTTGTTCCTGACCCAGAGGAAAAGCTCTCAATTTTTCCTCATTGAGTATGATATTAGCTGTGGATCTTTCATATATGGCTTTTATGATGTTGAAATATATTCCATGTATACCTTCTTTGTTGAGGGTTTTTGTCAAGAATGGATACTGTACTGTTGATTCTTTTCTGCATCTGTTGAGAGGATCATATGGTTTCTTCATGTTTCAGTTTTTGTAGTTTATATGTTTCTAGGAACTTATCCATTTTTTTCCAGATTGCCCAATTTGTTGGCATATAATTTTTCATAATGTATTTTTATATTTGTATTTTTGTATTGTTTGTGATTTCTCCTCTCTCACTTATAATTTTATTTATTTTGGGTCCTTTCTCTTTTCTTTTTGATAAGCCTGGTTAGAGTTTTATCAATTTTAGTAATTTTTTCCAGGAACCATCTCCTGGTTCCACTGATCTATTCTGTTGGTTTTTATTAGTTTCTTTATCAATTATTTCTGCTCAAAATCTTTATTATAATTTCCCTTATTCTTGGGGCACCTGGGTGGCTCAATGGGTTAAAGCCTCTGCCTTCGGCTCAGGTCATGATCTCAGGGTTCTGGGATCGAGCCCCGCATCAGGCACTCTGCTCAGCAGGGAGCCTGCTTCCCCCTCTCTCTCTGCCTGCCTCTCTGCCTACTTGTGATCTCTCTCCTCTCTGTCAAATAAATAAATAAAATCTTTAAAAAATAAAATAAAATAATTTCTCTTGTTCTGCAGGCTTTAGGCTTCATTTATTGTTCTTTTTCTAGGTCCTTTAGATGTAAGGTTAGGTTTTTAATTGAGATTTTTCTTGTTTCTTTTTATTATTATTTATTTATTTATTTAAGATTTTATTTATTTGACACAGAGAGATCACAAGTAGGCAGAGTGGCAGGCAGAGAGAGAGAGGGGGGTAAGCAGGCTCCCCGCTGAGCAGAGAGCCCGATGCGGGGCTTGATCCCAGGACCCTGAGATCATGACCTGAGCGGAAGGCAGAGGCTTTAACCCACTGAGCCACCCAGGTGCCCCAAGATTTTTCTTGTTTATTAAGGTAGGCCTGTATTGTGTTACTTATCTATATATATATCTCGGGACTGCTTTTGCTGCAGTCCAAAGGTTTTGGATCATTGTGCTTTCATTTTTAATTGTTTGTATACTTCCTTTTTTCCCCCCCTGATTTCCATATTGACCCATTCATTGTTTAGTACCATCTTGCTTAGCCTCCATGTATTTGTGGTCTTTCCAATTCTTTTCTTGTGGTTGACTTCCTGGTTTCATAATATTGTGGTCAGAAAGTATGCATGATATGATTTGAGTCTTTTTTTTTACTTGTTGAAGCCTGATTTGTGACCCATTATATGATTTATTCTGGAAAATGTGCCATGTGCTCTTGAAAAGAAAGTGTATTCTTCTGTGTCAGGATTAAATGGTCTGAACATATCTGTTAAGTCCATCTGGTCCAGTGTGTCATTCAATGCCATTGTTCCCTTCTTGATTTTCTGTGTAGATGATTTGTCTTTTGATGTAATTGAAGTGTTAAAGTCCTTTACCATTATTGTATTATTAATCAATTCTTTTATGTTTCTTTTATGTTTCTTAGTAAGTGATATACGTATTTGTGTGTTCCCATTTTGGGGGCATAAGTATTTATAATTGTTAAATCTTGTTGGATAGACCCCTTTATTATGAAATAGTGTCCTTCCTCATTTCTTGTTAGTCTTTGGTTTAAAATTTTGTTTGTCTGATGTAGGTATTGCTACTCTGGTTCTTTTGATGTCCATTAGAATGATAGATGTTTCTCCATCCCCTCACTTTTAATCTCCAGGTGGTTTTAGGTCTAAAATGAGTCTCTTGTATGCTGCATATGCTGCTGGGTCTTGCCTTTTAATCCATTCTGACACTCTTTTGATTAGAACATTTAGTCTATTTATATTGAGTAATTATTGTTAGATATGAATTTAATTCCATTTTATTACTAGTTTTGTCATTATTTCTGGAGATTTTCTCTGTTCCCTTCTAGTTTTTCTGGCTTTTGGTCTTTCTTTCCCACACAAAGAGTCCCGTTTAATATATCCTGTAGGACTGGTTTAGTGGTCACAAGCTCTTTTAGGTTTTGTTTGTCTAGGAGACTCTATTTCTTCTTCTATTCTAAGTGATAGCCCTGCTAGATAAAGTATTCCTGACTGCAGTTTTTTCCCACTCAGCACCTTGAATATATCATGCCACTTCTGGCCTGCTGAATTTCTGTGGATAGGTATATTGCTAACCTTATTTGTCTTACTTTGTAAGTAAGGGATTTCTCTTTCCTTGCCACTTTAAGGATTTTTTTCCTTATCTCTGCATTTGTATATTTCACTACAATATGTCTTAGTGTTGACCTGCTTTGATTGATTTTGACTGGAGTCTGTGCCTCCTGGATTTTGATGTCTGTTTCCTTCCCCAAATTAAGAATGTTTTCAGCTATAACTGGTCAAATAAACCTGTTCTTTTTTCCCCTCTCTTCTTCTGGGAATGTGATACACATGTTATTATGCTTTATGGACTCGCTGAGTTCCTTAAGTCTATATTCATGATCCCTCTATGGGATATTTCTTTCCCTCTATGACTTCATTATTTTCCATAATTTTGTTTTCTATATCACTTATTTTTTCTCTGCTTCTTCCATCCTTGTGGTTGTTATAACCAGTCAGTTTCGTGTCTCAGTTATAGCATTTTATTTTGATCTGACTAGTTTTTCAGTCTTTTTATCCCTGCTGTGTGGGACTCCCTGGCGTCTTCTGTGCTTTCCTCAAGTCCAGTTAGTATCCCTATGTTTGTTGCTTTAAATTTTGGATCAGGCATATTACTTATTTCTGTTTCGATTAGATCCCTGGCTGTGTCCTTTTCTTGTTCTTTCTTTTGGCATGAATCCCTCTGTCTTGGCATTTTGTCTCGGTCTCTTTCTTCTATGTGTTAGGAAATCCTGCTATGTTTCCTGCCCCTGAGAGTAATGGTTTTAGGAAGAAGAGGTCTTATAATACCTAGGGCCTGACTCTTCAGGGAGTGATTCTGGAGTATGCCTTGTGCAGTTTGCTTCTGTGTTTTGGCTGCTCTTTCTTTCAGGTCACTCTTCTGCAGAGTTTCTCCTTGCCTGCAGTGGGTAGTGTTTGGACCTTTTCCAGAGTATGGTGAGTTTTAACTAGGTGTGCTTTGGTCTGCTTGTTAAAAGAGGCCATTTCCTGTTTCCATTAGAGCTGAAGCTTTGCTGCATTCTGTTGTCAGTAGACTTGGTGCATATGGGAGGTTTATGCTGGTCTTATGGGGGAGGGGTCCCTGCTCTGGTTCTCAGGCACACTTGCCTTAGTACAGAAGTACCTGCAGAGCACAGGGTGGTGAGGGTTGGTGTAAGCTGCTAGGGCCTTCACTATTGGCACCGTTCTGCTCAGTGAAGTCAGTCCAAGCTGAAATTCAGGGGAGAAAAATGGTGCCAGTCCTCTTCCTCATGCTCAGAGAGGGGAGTTCACACCTGCTGCTGTCTGAGAAGGCCTCACAGAATAGTGAACAATCTCTGCTCGTGAGTTATAGGCATCCTTCAGATCCCTGCCTTCAATCTGTTTGTGTCCGGGACATATGCCTGCCCAGCAGTGCAATGCACCTGTGTTTTATCTTAGTAATGCCAGCTGAGTTTCAAAACTCCAAACTTGAGGGACCTGGCATAGCTTGGACCCATGCTGATCCTCTGTGGGAGGGTGGTGCAGCACTGGGGCTGGTGCTGGCTTGTCTCAGAAGGATAGGTGCACCAATGCGCAGGAGCTTGGAGTTTATATGTAGTAGGGTGGTGCAAAAAAGGCATCATCCAGGTTTGCTGCCCTCACCAGGTGTTTCTGCCCCCATGCTAAGGAACCAGGTAGCTCAGTGGCTCACTGGCTCTTTGTCCCCTGAGTGGTAATGCCACCTCCCCAGATGCATTCCAGGAAGGGGTAACTGTTTCTCCCAGTGCATCCCAGGGGTTCCTCAGATTGTGCCGTGTACTCCTGGGCCTCTGCTCTCCTTCTCCACAGAAGCACTGCTGCACCTGCTGGGCTCTACACTGTCCATGGTGCGGACTTCTAAAATTCCAGTTTTTGAGTTCCACTGGTTGCAAAAACTCAAAATAATCAGCCCCTTTCATTTTCCCAGTCAGTAGTTTTGGAGAAGTGTTTTTCTTGTGTGATCCCATGTGTGCTTCTCTCTCTCTCTCTCCCTGTGTCCCCCTCTCTCTCTCCTCTCTCTGTGATCAGGGCTTCTTCCCCTCTTCAGCACCCACAGTCCTCTTCTCCAAATCATGTCTCCACACCTCCTACCTTCCAGGATGTGTCCTCTTCTCACCCTTTATTTGTACGGTTTGTTCTCTCAGTTCTCATATTGATTTTTTGTGTGTTCAGAATGATCTGATGCTTACCTAATTGTGTTTGAGGCACGAGTTAAGCATAGTGACCTGCTATACTCCACCATCCTCAGCCCCATTCTGCTTTTATTCTGTTTGATTTCATTATGTTGTATACCATTTTTGTCCCTCATATCTTGCCTTTTTGAGGTTTAGTTGATTATTTTGGCATCTCATAGTGATTCACTTCTCATTTCATTTTGTGTGTGTGTGTATATATATATATATTTAGAAATTAATGTTTAGTATAGGGATTACAACTAACTGAAATTTATTACAATCTATTTTGAATTGATTCCAGTTTAACTTCAATAACATAAAGAAAATGCTGCTTCTATATAAGTGGAGTCTTCCTTCTTTACGTTATTGTTATCATATATTACATCTTTATACATTATATGACCCTTACCATGGATTTATAAATATTTTTATGTTTATCTCTTATGTCGTGTTTGTAGTAAAACATGGAGTTACAATCCAGAAATATGATAATGTTTACTTTAGTATTTACCTATGTAGTCAGCTTTACTGGGAATTTTTATTTATTTATATGTCTTTGAAGTACTGTCTCATGTTCTTTCCCTTATATTTTAGCATTTCTTGTAAGACAGGTCAACTAACTAAAGACACTCTCTGGTGAGGTTGGTTCTTTTAGTTTCTGATTGTTTTCACTGTTTCTGTTGAGGAATGGGTTTTTTAAGCTCTCTGCTCTTCCATTTTGCAGTCATTAGCTAGATTCTTGGTGTTTTAACCAAAGTTAATTATTCTATTTACTTTTCTGTGTGCTTATTTAGCTTGTGATATTTAAAGTCACTTGTATCTGAGGGTTGAGAGGATGGGCCAAATGGGTGAAAGGGGTAAAGGCTTCCAGTTACAGAAAGAATAAGTCATAGGAAGAAGTAGCCCTCTCCAGAGACCTGATCGTGCTGTCTCCTTGATATAGAACTTCCAGCCTTCATACCTTTCTGGGATGTTGGCAGAGTAGGAGGATCCTGAGCTCACCTCATCCCACAGCGACACTAAGATAACAGGCACGTCAGTTCACCTAACTCTGAAAATGACTTGAAGCCCTGGCTGGTGGCAGACATATGGTGTGACTGCCGACACCACTCAGCTATAAGCCCATGGCAGCCCCAGACTGCCGCCATAACAACAAAGGGACCAAACCCTGCCCTGTGTGCCTACAGCAGGCAAAGTGAGCATTGCAGTCAACTCTACTGAAGGCATACGTGGCTCAGTTGCAACAGGGCACATGCATCCAACGTAGCAGACACCCTTGAAGTACCTGGTTCTTATGAAAGGGGCATTGTGCTGCATGACACCACAGGACCTCTTCTTCATAACTAACTACTTTAAAGATTAGAAGCCATACCTGACTTAACCTAATACATAGGAACAAACACAGAGAGTAAGACAAAATGAGGAGACAGAGGAATATGTCCCAAATGAAAGAACAGCAAAAGCCAAGCAGTAGAGCTAAATGCAACATATATAATCAATATGCTTCATAAAGAATTCAAAGTAGGGATGCCTGGGTGGCTCAGTTGGTTAAGCATCTGCCTTCTGCCTTCTTCTCAGGTCATGATCCCAGGGTCCAGGGATCGAACCCCACATTGGGCTCCCTGCTCACCTGCTCAGTGGAGAGTCTGCTTCTCCCTCTGCCCCCCCACCCCCCGCTTGTATTCTTTCTCTTGCTCTCTTTCTCAAATAAAGAAAATGGACAGAGGACCTACATAGACATTTTCCCAAGGAACTCATACAGATTGTCAGCAGACAACATGAAATGATGCTCGACATCAGTAATGATCAGGAAAGTGTAAATCAGAAGCACTATGAGATATCACAATATACCCATCAGAATGGCTAAAATAAAAAAGACAAGAAACAACAAATCTGGCTCTTAAAATACCCAAGGTACGTAAGCAATCTAAGTGTTCATTGATTAATGGATAAAGAAGTGATATATATGTGTGTGTGTGTGTGTGTGTGTGTGTGTGTGTGTGTGTGTGTGTATGTGTATATATATATATATATATATATATATATATATATATATATATATATATATAATGGAATATTACTCAGCCAAGAAAAGATGAAATCTTGCTACTTGTAGCAATGTGGATGGACCTAGAGGGTATAATGCTAAGAAAAATAAGTGAGTCAGAGAAAGACAAATATGTGATTTCACTCATATGTGGCATTTAAGAAACAAAATGAACAAAGAAGCAAAAGGAAGCAAACAGCAACAACAATAGAGTATGACTCTTACATACATAGGACAAATTGGTGGTTGCCAGAGGGGAGGTGGTTTGGGACATGGGTTAAATATGTAAATGGGATTAAGACTATAGATACCTTGAGGAGCACTGAGTAATGCATAGAATTGTTTAATTTTTTAAGATTTTATTTATTTGTCAGACGGAGAGAGACATAGAGAGAGCACAAGCAGGGGGAGAGGCAGGCAGAGGGAGAAGCAGGCTCCCTGCTGAGCAAGGAGCCCAGTGCGGGACTCAATCCCAGGACCCTGGGATCATGACCTGAGCCAAAGGCAGTTGCTTAACTGACTGAGACACCCAGGTGTCCCAAATTGTTCAATTTTTATAGTGTACACCTGAGGCTGATATAACACTGTATGCTAATTATACTTCAATTATACATTTATATCTGGAAAAAATAAGTCACGGGATTAAAAGGGTAGGGCATAAGGAATATAATGAATGGTATTGGAATAGCATTGTATGGTGAGTGATGATAGCTACACTTGTGAGCATAGCATAACGTACAGACTTGTGGAGTCACTGTTGTACACTGGAAAGTAGGTTGGCACATATGATAGAAGAACACTGAATAGCAAGTGAGAACATTATTTTAGAGCTAGCGTGATTTTAAAGTGATTAGTCATAGGACACACTATGTATTTCATTTTATTAAATTGGCTGAGAACATGAAGACTTATGTAATGTAGTTGTCTTTTAGTAAGTTTACTTTCAATTTTGATTTATTAAGTTCTGAAACTGCATAAGACCTTCATTTAAGAGTTACTTTATAAAATAAAATTGTAGTAAATAAGGGACAGATTTCAGTGATAGTCATATGGGAAGGGCACATATTATATTCTATCCAAATTTCATTTATTTAAGCTTTATTTACTTTTGGATGACATTTGAATTTGTACTTAACTAATGTTTTAACTGCCAGCAAAGACAGTTGCTTTTTAAGTATACAAAGCAATTATACATGAGTCATAGATTCATCGGATGTTAGCATTTAAATAGACTCTGGGGGTGATATACTCTATTTTGCGAATCTTACAAATGAGAAACTGAAGAATGATATGCCCAGTAGCAAAGAGATACTGAATGAATCACAGAGCCAAGATCTCCTAACTTCTGGTACAGTGTTTGTCCTGCTACATTATTTTAGTTTTTTTTTTTATTCAGCTCATTTCAGATTACTTTTATTTTGTATAATTAATCCTTGCTCAACTCTTCCTGGGGTTTTGATAGAACTATTTATAGAGGAAAATTCAGAGAGCAATCTGGGTATTGATGAAGCTGTCTTTCTCTTTTTTCCCTTGGGCTTCTGTATCATCAGGTCATTCAAAACCAACTGAAAAGTTGAGCCAATTTTGAGTGAGAGTTGCTAGTAACAAAAACATCGAATTACCTCAGATTCATGATTTGTTCTTTTAACTTTATTTGGAAGTTATTCATAGAAAGACTATATTGCATTCCAGGAAGTGTGATAGGTTGCAGGTCACAGCAGGAAAGAGACATGGGCCTTACATTTGTGGACCAAATGAAAGGGGTGATGCAAATACAAACATTAAATAATGACAGAAAATTTAAATGCCAATTTGGAAATGTAACAAGAGCTATATTCAGAGATGTGTGCTACCATGATATTCTTTGTTATGTATAGTTTGACCTAATCAGAGAAGTTAAGGAAGGCTTTCCTGAGATAGTTACATCTAAGCTGGGTTCTGAAGAATGAATAGGATGTAAGTGGGCAAAGAAGAAAAGGAAGAGAGTTCCAGGCTGAGAGAAACACATGTCTAAAAGCTCTGTGGTGATAGGAAGTATAGGAGCACCTGATAAGCTTATGTAAGATACAACTGGAGGGATAGGTCGCAACCTAAGTATGTGGGGCCTTCTGGGTCGTATTTAGGAAGCCAACAATGTTAATGATCATAACAACTTATTCTTAGGTACTTATGAGGTAGTCAAGTGTTTCAAGAAGCTGTGTTGGCATGCAGTAGGAGTGGGGGGAATATTATATTCTTTAAAAACTCAAGTAATTCTGATAGATAATATCAGGACAGATTTCTACATATAAGCTTTTAATCTATAATGGTATGATTTTACATACTAATAAAACAGTTCTAAATTCTTTCATGCATTGTGAAGATGCCCTTAGTTTATAGGAAATACATTGGAGGGGATTCTCATAATCAACAGTATACACATACACATTCGGAATAAACTTAATGTAGACTGTTTAAGACCCTTATGAGCAAAGCTAATAATCATTACTGAAGATCATAAAAGAAAATTTGAATAATTAGAGAAAATGCTAGAATACTCAATATTATACAGATGTTGATTCTCCTTAAATTAATTAATAGCTTTAGGTGTATTCCAGTCAAAATTTCTACAGGATTTTTTGAGAAGACCTCCACAAAATTATCTCAGTAGCTTCTCTGGAAGAATAAACTGGTGAGAAAAGCCATGAAGATTTTGGTGAATAAAAGTACTACATGTGAAAATAACTAACTAATTAACTAACTAACTAATGGGGGAAGAAAAAGTACTGCATGTGTTTTTTGGGGGAGGAACTTAATTCTACCAGAGATTAGACTATGTAAGTTAAACAATGATACTGATATATGAGTAGACAGGGAGATTAATGAGACCAGATATCAAATTTGAAACAGACCTACATATATATTTAGTGTTTGTAGGTTCTTTAAATTTCAAATTAGTAGGGGAAAAAAGACTTAGATTTTTACCTAATACCATAGGCAAAATAAACTGTGAATGTATTAATGATTAAATATTATAAATTATACCTTAAATCAATGAAAATATATGATATGGCCATTTATCTACTCTCAGGCTAAGAATGGCATTTCTAAGTATGAGAGAATGGCATAAACAAGTAAAATGTACAAATGTGATGATGTAAATATATATATATTCTTTGTCAAAGATGATATAACAAAGCAATTTTTGTAACTTAAGAAGCCAGTGTTAGAGGTGATACATATAATGAACTCATACAAATAAATTTTTTAGAAGACAAAAATGTAATTGAAAGTTAGGGAAGGAGGTAAAAAGACCATTTGTAGAAAAATTAATACTGGATGAGTAATCAATAAACATATGGAAAGATTATCAAATTCAGTATAAGAAAACAAGAAACAAAAGCAACCCACAAAAAAATACGAATTCTAACCAACAGCTAAATCTTCTGTTCAACTGACAATAGTAAAAACATGCAGTATTCCTGTAGTGAAGTGATTCTTAGACAGTGCTACTGGCAAAATAAGATGGCACAGCATTTCTGGAGGGCAGTTTGCCAAGTGGGTCAAAAACCTTAAAAAATGTTTATGCCTGGGGAGATGTCAGCAAAATTGTAGAGTAGATGATACTAGCTTTCTCACCCACACCAAAAGTAACAGACAACTACCTATGAAAAAAATAGCCCTAGAGGAGGGAGCTCCAGAATCTAATGAAAAACTATGGGAACACAATAGAACAAAAAAATAAATGGAGAACAGCCATGCAGAAAGGATTGCTGGGGAGATGGGCATCATAGCTGAGACATCTAGAAAAGCTAGGAGCAAAGAAAGGTCAGGAGACATCGGTATCAGCCCTGTGGCACTGATCCCCAGTGGCCTCCTCTCTGAGGACCTCAACAGCTTCTGCAATAGCCTCAGCCTCTCTTTGGAACTTTCACAGCCGATGTTCTCAGAATGTTTTTCTGTGTAGACCTTAGTGACCTCCTTGGCTGAAGACACTGGCAGTTTTTACCACTGAGATAACCAACAATTATCACCACCATGGGCTCCCTCCCCCAGAGAGTGAGATACTGATGTCCTCCCAACCAAAAAGGAGCTGCTGTTGCACTGCTAAACCCCCTGACCATATACCCCTTCCCTGTACCTCAGAACTCTGACCATCCTGCACATGCTTGTGCTCCAGATCTTGGCTCTTTGGCTGCAAATTAATAAAATTGATATACACATCAACCGAATGAAGGATAAAATCATATGATCATGTTCATAGATACAGAAAAAGCATTTGTCAAAATTCAACATCCTTTCATGATTAAAAAAGCTTTAAAAAAATTAGGTGTAAAAGGAAAATATCTCAGCATAATAAAGGCCATCTATGACAAGCCCACAGTTAACATCATATTCAATAGTGAAAAGCTAAAGGCTTTTCCTCTAGGATCTGGAATAAGACAAGGCTCCCACTCTTACCATTTTAAAGTTCAACATAGTACTAGAAGTCCTAACCAGAGACATTTGACAAAATAATGAAACATCATGTTGAAATGAATATTATTTCTCCCATTTTTTTTCTTGACACCATTCTCAAAACTCAGTTGACAGTAAATGTATTGGTTCATTTCTGGACTCTCATTCTTGTTCAATTGATCTGTATTTCTGTGTCTATGCCAGTACCACCTTGTCTTAATGACTGTAGTTTCATAGTAAGTTTTGAAGTGAATAAATGCGCCTTAATTTTCTTCTTCAGGGACATCTATTATTCATATGGTTGGGTCATCTTTTCCTATCTCCAATTATGTCACTTTTTCTTTAAGCCTTATTTGTCTTATACATTTTTTATTTTTTTATTAACGCATTCTCCTGCTTTTGTTAAGACATTATTTGTTGAGTTTTGTGTATTTGCTTTTGTATTCCTTCTAATTTGGGCTTTATTTCTAAAATGTGCTTTTTTTCTTTTATTTCTAATTATTTTTTTGATTTCTGTCATTTCTCAATGTACCCAATTTTGCTTTATGTTCTTTTATATATTGTGTCTTTCTCAAAATCTGTAGCTTATTTTAAGATATTTTATACTTAGATGATCTTGTTTTATAAGCATATGTTGTGCTTTCCTTGTCTATGGTGTTGTCATTCTATTTGTTATTTTTTAATACCAAGTTGGGGTTTGATCTTGATAGTTTTCTGTTGCTCATTTTTATGTAAATTATTTTGCCTAAGTTTTTTGAAGGAGGCTTGGTTCAGCTAGCTTTTCTAACTTCACAGAGCTCCCTTTTGTGTTGTTTTCAGCTTGTTTGAGCTTGTTTCCTGTGATATCCTTTCTTTCTTCCCCTTTCTTTTGTGTGGGCCTTCTTTTCCTTTGTTTCTATTGCTCTTATATCATGCCCAATTTTAATTCTAATTCCAACAGTTTTTCCTCATTGTGTCTTGAAAGGGAGGCTTTGTTAGTCAGTTTTGAGGACTCAATGAGGTTAAGGCTCCTCCAGCTGTTTCAGAATTTATTATCCTTGACTCCTTGCTAATCGTTCACTACTGGCATAGACAGAAGGCCTTCCAGTTTCATGTACTGTTCCTAATGTAGCCACTAGGTTTTCCCGTGAATATTATATGGGTATTCTCCTGGTTTCAGGTCTGCATATGGCCCCTGCTTATTACCACAGAATTGCTAATACCATGCAGATCATATGGCTCTGGTGGTCTCTCTCCTGTGCTTGTATTTTGAGGTTCAAGGGAATTTCTTATATCCTAATTTTGTTAAAAATGTACGTAAGTTCTGTTCTTAGTTTTGTGTATTTTGTCTGTAATGTGAGAATTCAAGAATATGAAAATATGCTTCCACTGCTCTGCCATTTCTCCATCATGTTTAATTTTTTATTGTGATAAAAAACACATAACATATTATCCTCTTAAAGATTTTTTAGTGTGCCGTACAATATTGTTAATTGTAAGCAAAGTGTTGTACAGGAAATCTCTAGGACTTTTTGATCTCCTATAACTGAACCTTTACATTTATTGAAAAGCAGCTTCCTATTTCTTCCACCCCACCAGCTCCTGGCACCCACCATTCCACTTTCTGCTTCTATGAGTTTGACTGCTTTAGATACCTCAATGGAATCATGTAGTATTTGTCCCTCTGTAAGTGGCTTATTTTACTTAGCATGTTCTCCTCCAGCTTAATCCAAGTTGCTACATATGACAGGATTTCTTTTTTAAGGTGGAAAAACGTTCCATTGTAAGTATATATCACATTTTCTTTACTCATCCACTGATGGACATTTAGGTTGCTTCCACACTTTGCCTGTTGTGAGTAATGCTTCAGTCAATATGGGAGCACAAATACCTCTTCAAGATTTTGATTTCAGTTTGTTTTGGATAAATACCCAGGTCTGGGATTGGTAGCTTATATGGTAGCCCTATTTTTAACTTATTGAGGAGCGTCACACTGTTTTCCATAGCAGCTCTACCATTCCACATTTCTACCAACAGTGCACAGGTTTCCAAACTTTCCACATCTTCACCAGCATTCGTTTTTTTCATAATGACCATCCTAACAGTTATGAAGTAATATCTCACTGAGGTTTTGATTTGTATTTTTCTTTAACTATTGCCATATGTGTTAATTGTGTTCTGTCTTGTACTTCTTTTGTCCTGCCTTTCATTTCTTGCTTCTTTCATGTTTCATTGAATTTTTTTTTTTTTTGGTTATATTCTTTGATTCCTTTTCATTTTCTTTTGTATATCTTTTACAGGTATTTTTTTTGTGGTTATCGTGGAGCTTTCATAAAACATCTTATGCTCATAACAAAATATTATATGCTAACAACTTAATTTTGATTGCTTATGAAAAATGCTATAGTTTTACTCTCCCACATACACTTTATATTATTGATTTCAGAATTACACCTTTTTATAATGTATGTCCATTAAGTTTTTCTAGTTATAGTTATTGTTTATGATTTTATCTTTAAACCCTATAATAGAAAAAAGTTGTTTTGTACCACTTTTGCATTCTTATAGTTAGTATTCTTTGTATATCTCCTTTTACCAGCTAGCTTCATGCTTTCATGTGCTTTTGTGTTACTGTTTAGTGTCCTTTCTTTTCAATTTGAGAAACTCCCCTTTATCTTCTCTCATAAGGCAGCTCTGGTGTTTGATAAACCCTATCAGCTTTTGTTTATCTGAAAGTCTTTATCTCTACTCTTTGAAGGCTGTTTTTGCTGGATATAGTATTCTTGGTTAGCAAGTTTTTTTGGTCACTTTGAATATGTCATCCCATTCTCTTCCCGTCTGTGAAGTTTCTGATGAGAAGTCTGCTCTTCGTCTTAATTGAGGCTCTCTTTTCTGAGATGAATCACTTTCTCTTTTTGCTTGCAAAATTCCTTGTCCTTGAGTTTTTACAGTTTGATTATAATTTGTGGATTTTTTTGGGTTGCTTTTTGGTCCCTTTGGGTTTATCAACTCTCATTGTCAGTTTCCCTCTCCAGATTTGGGGAGTTTTCAGACATTACCTATTGAGATAATCTTTTTGTACCTCGCTCTCTCTTTTCCTGTTCTGAGACTCCAATAATATGAAAGGTGATTTGTTTTATGGTACATCTTAAGTCCCTTAGGCTTTCTTCACTCCTTTTCATTCTTTTTTTCTTTTTACTGCTCTGGGTGGATAATTTCTAATGACTTTTCTTCAAATTGGCTGATTCTTTCTTCTGCTTGACCAAGTCTATTCTTGAAGCCAGGTATTGAATTTTTCAGTTTGGGTTTTGTACTATTTAGGTCCAAAATTTTCCTTTTTTATATTTTCTGTCTTTTTCTTGATACTCTTATTTTGTTCATGCACTATTTTACAAAGCTCATTGAGCAACTTTTTGACGATCATTTTGAACTTTTTGCCAGGTCACTAATTTACCTTCATTTCTTTAGTGTCAGTTTCTGGATCTTTATTTTATCCCTTTGATCAGACCTAATTCTCCCTTTTTTAAAAGTTCCTTTTAGCTTCACATTGGTATCTGCACATATGAAGAAACAACCATATTTCCTAGTCTTTATGTACTGACTGGCAGAAAAGACCTTTACCAGTCATCCCAGCTAGACATTCTGAGGGCCTGTGGGTATGTCTTCTCTGAACTTGTGTATGTAGATTTTTAATTAGAGGGATTCGTTAGTTTCTTTATTTTTGAAACTTGTAATTTCTTGTTCTCTTGGGGGTCTGCTATACTGCTGGTTTTCTGAAACAGTAACACATCACCAAGGTGTTTTTTTGTTCTCAGCTTCCC
Organism: Potos flavus; assembly: GCA_028534135.1. Classification (NCBI taxonomy): domain Eukaryota; kingdom Metazoa; phylum Chordata; class Mammalia; order Carnivora; family Procyonidae; genus Potos; species Potos flavus. Next base: position 53,056,653 of record CM052901.1, read on the forward strand.
CATGCATCTGTAATATGCCATGTCTAACCAGTACTCTTAAGTCAGGCAAGACAGAAACCTGACCCTTGGACAGCCTGCTGATGAGTCAGAATGTTAGATGCATGCTCCACTCCTTCCCTCCTTCCCAAAGTAGAAGCCTTGAGTTGTGCATCTTCTCCTGATCATCTGAGTATACCGCTCAATGCTCACCACTCTATTGTTCTCAACAGCCCCCAGGCATCCAGACTGTGTTGGTTCTATCAGGGCTTCCAGTGAGGTGAGACAGAAACCATAGCCGGGGGCAGCACTCTGAAAGGCTAGGATGTTGGATGCTGTTTCTCCCTCACTGTCAGGAAGGAAGCCTCAAGTCGTGTGCCTCCTCCCAATTGTTCAAAGCTGTGCCAACTGTAGTAATGCACCAGGCACTTTCCTTTGTTCTTAGCTGCCCAGAGACATCCAAACTATTCTGGTTCCATCAGCACTCCAAGTAAGCTGAGACAGAAACCAGTACCTCGGGCAACACTGTATAATTCTGAGATATTGAGTACATGTTTCACTACTCTTTCCCTCAAGGAAAAAGTTATCAGCCGGGGTTGGTGTGTCTTGGCATTGAGCTCCGCTGGTTTAGGGGAGGGGTTCATTGTGGATAAAGTGAATTTGCTGTTCTTAAGTTCTTCAGTGCAGCTGTTCTCAACTTTGTCCTTATCTCGGATACTGCAACTTGGAATCTGAAATTCTCATTAAGGTATTTTGGTCCATGTATCCTCATCAAATCAGTGTTTCTGTGGTAGAGCTAGGATTTTCTTTTCTGACATCTTGTGATGTCACTCCTTTAATTATTTAAATGTAATATATGAGCAGAGAAATGCAAACATCATGAGTATAGAGCTTGATGACTTTTTACAAACTGAACAGACCCATGTAAATCTGTATCAGATTTGAAAGACAATTTGGTCATATTTAAAACTCTAGGTTTGGCATTTTTTTTAATGCTCCGAAAATCCTCTACTGTTTTTGCATTCAGTATAACTTGTTGAAAAGTCTTTCTAGATTTTTTTAGAATATATTATTTTACTTTGATATTCCTAAGTTTTATTGTAAATATGTGTAGATGGTAGGTTTTTTTTTTTTTTTTTTGTTATTTCTCCTCTTGGGCACTCTATGCTCTTCTAACATGAAATATTCCATCTTTAATTTTGGCAAATTTAATCTTTTTGTATTTAATTTTTTATACTTTATTTTTAAATAAATTATACTTAACATACAGTATTATCTTAGTTTCAGGTGTACAATGTGATTCAACAATTCTGTACATTACTCAGTGTTCATCATGATAAGTATATTCTTAATCCTGTTCACCTATTTCACCCATTCCCTCCACCCACCTCCTCGCTGGCAACCAGTTTGTTCTCTGTATTTAAGAGTCCGGGTTTTTTTTGTTCGTCTCTTTTTTCTTTGTTTGTTTTGTTTCTTAAATTCCACATACGAGTGAAATAATATGGTATTTGTTTTTCTCTGACTTAATTTATTTAGCATTATACCCTCTAGGTCCATCCATGTTGTTGTAAATGACAAGATATTCTTTTTTAATGGCTGAGTAATATTCCATTGTGTATCTATACCAAATTTTCTTTGTCCATTCATCTTTTGATGAGCATGTGGGCTGCTTTCATAACTTGGCTATTGTAAATAATGCTTCAGTAAATGTAGGAATGCATATATCTTTTTGAATTAATATTTTCATTTCCTTTGGGTAAATATGAAATAATGGTTACTGGATCATATAGTAATTCTATTTTTAAGTTTTTGAGAAACCTCCAGTTTCTTTACATTTTAATCTTTTCTTGGTATAATATTAAATAGTTGTTAATATTTACACTTCGTGTTCCTTTATTTAATTTTTCTTACTTTTAAAATCTAATATTGCTATTCTCTTTTATTTTGTCTCCTGCTTTCCCCTGTTACTCCTTGCACCAGGCATCTGCAACTAGTATATGCCTTTATATGTTTACAGCAAGCAACGACACTGAAGGGTGCTCCAATCTGAAGAGAGTTCTGATGGGTGCAGAATAGGTTAAGCCCCTGAGCCAAGTATTCAGGAAGCTGCCACACAAGTCAAAATATACAACCACATTTCTCTGAGCACAAAGCCCATATTTCCCCTTCTGGTACTAGGAAGCCATACCAGAAACAAGAGATGCTATGCATCCCCATGGGTGCCTCTGATCTAGGGAATTGGGGATGGTGGGCAAGTATGCACAAATATCAACACTTCCTACTGAAATTTAGCGACTTTCTTCATTATGTACTCTCTGGTTGTTATAAGTTTTGTTTTTTTTTTTTAAGATTTTTATTTATTTATTTGACACAGAGAGAGAGATCACAAGTAGGCAGAGAGGCAGGCAGAGGGAGAGGGGGAAGCAGGCTCCCCGCTGAGCAGAGAGCCCGATGTGGGGCTCGATCCCAGGACCCTAAGATGACCTGAGCCGAAAGCAGAAGCTTTAACCCACTGAGCCACCCAGGCGCCCCTTGTTATAAGTTTTTAAATTAGATTCCAGAGTTCTAAAAAAATTGTTTCTATCAGTTTTTGACAGCTTAATCATTGCTTCAGTGGAGGTATGTATTTTTGAATTTCCATACTCTGGAACTTTGGTGATGTCACTCTCTATTTTTAGCATCACAGTTGCATTGATGCTCTTTTTTTTTATTTCTAAAAATTTATTTATGTGTATGAAAGAGAGAGCACACATGAGAAGGGGGGAGGGGCAGAGAGAGAGGGAGAAGCAGACTCTTAGCAGGACTAGATTCCAGGACCCTGGGATCATGACCTGAGCTGAAGGCAGGCGCTTAACCAACTGAGCCACCCAGGCGCCCTGCATTGATGCTCTTACCAAAAACATCACATGTGTTTTATTAACAATAGAAAAACTAACCTAGACATTTCAAAGTTATCAATCAGGAAGATGACAGTAAACTTACTAGGTCCAGTACATAATAGATATTGTTAGTATTGATAATGTTAGGGATGTACATCTCCAGTCCACCATTTACTGGCTGTGTGAATTTGGGCAGAGCAGCCTCACTGAGCCTCAGTATCTAGTCTGTAAAATGGGAATAATAATAGTAGATACCTTGTAGTGTTGTAGTGAGAATGATATGAGATAATGTAGCATTGCACAGAAGACCAGCCAAATAGTGACTGTTTAGTGAATGGTTCTTACTAAAAATGATTATAGCTATTTCTAATCCAAATTGTTTGTAATGCAGAAATACTTTTGCAAACCAAGAGCAGAATGAAAATATGAAAAGTAGATAAAATACTAACTGCCCTGGCCTTTGGTGAATCTATTCTGTTGTGGGCTGAGCATCTCCAAGGACAAACTAAAATTGAAGCGTTTTTTGGGTGAATGATATTGGGAAGGCAGTCAAGATATATCTTGCCATTGCATTTGTATTTCTGTGATATGCCTGCATCTGTTAGTTTTAGATTATAAACTCCTAAAGTATAAGAATCATGCATTTAAAGTTTTTGTTGTATACAATGTGTAAGATGATAGCCTTTTGGTATTACAACAGTGAATACAATTAAGAAGGTTGATATGGCAGTTTAGAGCAAGGTTTGTTTACTCTTGAAACAATCTGGAGTTACTTTAAGGCTTTTTGGTGCTTTTCTTTAAGGCATTTAGAAGAAAGTACAACTCTCAAAATGCTTCTAAGAGAGCTGCCAGTTTTCTTCCTGGCATTATGTGAAAACAAGTGTTCTAGTCATTGTGTGAATTATGGTTACCTTATGGAATTTTCAAAGTGCAGTTGAAAAGAGGAGTGGATATTTTTAGGAAAAAACTCCAACAGGTTGTTTCAGGGTTCAAATAGATAAATGAGATAAATGAGAGAAAGCAAAATTAAGACATTTTTGTGTATGTATGTTTCAGAGGGGGCACAATATCTTTTAAAAAGGTTATTTTTTTTTCTTATTTGAGAAGCTAATTCATTTGTTTGGTGCAATAATTATGTTACCAGAAATACATAGTTGTGTTTTACATCACATCTCTGTTTAATTAGACCATGAGGAGGTAATGGAATAGAGGTTAGCGACCTTCTCAGGTTTTAGTGCTTTTAGCAATACTAAACTAACAATTAAAACATATGCAGATAGAAGAGAAAGAGAAATCTACCAACACATAAAAAGAGAGAAACAAAAAAGGAGTAGCAAGGAGATGGAAAGGAGACACCTATGTTGAGGGCAGTGGCAGATTGCTATCAGCCCCCAAGGCCTATGTTTATCTACCTCTATAGTAGAAATTAGCTTTCAGCGTGCTGGAAAGAGACTTGATATCGATAAGCTGAAAGGAATTTAAAATTCACAAAACCAAACGCTTTATTTAAAGTGCCTTTTCCATCTAGTGCTTAACAGGAACTCATTAGATATCATTTATGGGCCCTGGAGTTGGGTTTGTGTGTATATCAATATTCTCTTACTCTGTACTTGTGTTATAAGCAAAGCTTATGCCACGTACTTCCTACCAAAAGATGCCTGTTACTAGACTGTTGGGATGCTTATTAAGAAAACCCAGGTATTTTGGGTATGATTTGCATAGCGAGTCTTGCAGAGTAACCAAGTAAATGAATATCCTATCTTGTATGAGTTGAGTGTAATTTTCCAGGTAACTGACTCATCAGCAGCAATCTGACACACCCATAAGAAGCATTAAACATAAATGAGCATTTATAGAAAAAAATAAAGTGGCAGATCTGCTATTGATTCAAATTGTCCAGCTATGGAACTTACAAAGTTAAGAAATGTGCCTGAGAGTTCTCTCCCAAGTCCATATTAGTAAACATAAAGACTGAAAGTTGTAACTGTAAAGTAGCAGAAAATAGGTCCAATTCCACTTTCTCGATTTCTTTCATGTTATCTCATCATTCTAGCTATAGTGTGGAATGTGTAGTAACATCTCCATTTTGTGCACAGATATAGTAAGGCTAGGAATCTTAAAAGACTAAGAGATTCATACCAATTTCCTAAAGTTCTTGGGTTCTAATAAGCCAACTCAATGAAATAATCAATTCTTAAATGTGCTTAAAATGTATCCTTAGTGAATTACCCTAACAGTAAAGTTCTCTTTAGGTGTCCCCTAATTTCATGATGTAAAAGGAATTGGTTCTAAAGTTTTTTCTTACTTTAAAATTCCATCATTGTTTTTTATTGCCTTGAATTTGGCAAATTCACTGTTCCTTGTTACTTTATTAACAGCATGGAATCTCACACCACTTAGCTGAAATGTATGAAGCAGTGACCAAGTTTATGATGACAGAAATGTCAAATAAGGTTGTTATATGAACGGAAATAGTGTTGAAACTTACTTCATAGAAGTTGCCTAAAAAGCTTAAAAACTCTATGGAGAGTTTTTATGCTATGCACTAAATAGGCCTTGCTGCTGGTATTAAGCCCCCAGAAATGTGAAAATTTGGTTGAGGAAGAGGGGAATTTTGTGGATATTGTTTGTTCATGAGTTGGTTTTCTGTGATAGTGATGGTGGCATTTTTTTGGTGGAGGTGTTTTCGTTTGCTTTGGTATGACATTCACAGAATCTTTGGAGGCTGCTGGGATTTTAGAAGTCATCTAGAGCAAGAATCAGCAATCTATGACCCTCGAGCCAAATCCAGTATGCCACCTATTATTAGAAGACCTCTGTGCTAAGATTTTTTTTTTTTTTTTTACCTTTGTTACTGGCTGGGAAAACCATCAAAAGAAGAAGAATATTTTTGTGACATGACAGCAATTATATAAAATTCAAATTTCAGTGGCCCTAAATAAAGTTTTATTTGAACACAGCCATGCTCATTGATTTATTATCTGTGATTGCTTTTGCACTACAATGACAGTAGTTGTGACAGACCCTAAAATATTTACTATCTGACCATTTAGAGAAAAAGTTTGCTAACCCCTTTTCTAGAGTCATCAAATTTGATAGCAGTGGAGTTCAATCTGACAATTTTGTGGCTTAATGAATGAAGACTCAGATGACAGGAGTTGTCTAAAATCCTTATGCTACCCTGCTGTTTATTTTATTAAGCAAGTATTTATTACTTATCTAACACAATGAAGGGAATCCTTTATCCTTCAACATTTAGCTGAGAAATATCATTATAAAAATCTAAAAAGTCTATCATATTTTCCCTTTCTCCAGCTCTTCCCCTCTGTCTTTTCTCACTTCTTCCCCTGCTCTCCATTCCCATTCCCTTCCACCCCCTTTTCTTTTATCTCCCTCTCAGCTAGTTTCTAGGCAGTTGGGAAAAAAACCAACATGTATCTCAGACTTCTATGCTTTTAAATTAGGTTAAATATAATTTTAAATTATAAAACTTTCTCTTAAAAAATTATTGAGAGCTTAATTTTAAATATTTTAAGTTTTGTAATGATCAGATTATAACAATATCCACACATGACATTTTGACACTCTTCAGTTTCATATGCATCATGGATGGATATTTGTAAACTTAGTTTTGTTTCCAAAGCTTCATGAATGAAGAATATATAATTGACTCCAAAATCTCTGATGGGTTGACAATTTATAAATTGTTATCTAATCTCTTTTTATTATTAGATAATTCTTCAAGTGTCATAAACCTTGAGTATACCTTGAATTATGGTTAGCTATCATAAAAAGATACATTCGTATGTAGTCATTACTAAAGAAGTTATTTAATGGGTTTATTTTTAGTAAAGATTGCACTTTTACCTTAAAGAATGCATTTGTAATGGAATATGTTTCAGTTTCATTAGCCTCTTTGCTTAGTTCTTGGTCTCATTTACATGGAAGTAGTTTTGTCTGCCAAATTGATGGCTTTAGTGTTGATAATTATTTTATAAATATTTATTGAATGTCTACACAGAGAAAGATATTATGCCTATGCAACTGTCTATCAAGGATTATTTTAAAAACATTTTTGAGGGGCGCCTGGGTGGCTCAGTGGGTTAAAGCCTCTGCCTTCAGCTCAGGTCTTGATCTCAGGGTCCTGGGATCGAGCCCCGCATCAGGCTCTCTGCTCAGTGGGGAGCCTGCTTCCCCCTCTCTCTCTGCCTGCCTCTCTGCCTACTTGTGATCTCTCTGTCAAATAAATAAATAAAATCTTTTTTAAAAAAAACATTTTTGAGTATAGTTGACACACAGTGTTACATTAGTTTCAGGTGTAGGACATAGTGATTCAATTTCTCTATCCCTTATACTATGTTCACCGCAAGTGTAGCTACCATCTATTACCATACAGCACTATTAAAATATCACTGACTGTATTCTCTATGCTGTGCATTTTACTCCTATGACATATTCCATAACAGGAAGCCTGTATCCCCTACAAGGATTAATATTTTTAATGATTAGTGGATGAATAGTGCTGATCTAAATGAGAGTATACATTATAATGTTCAGGGGCCATAGAATCCTTAAGTCTTAGGTTCTTCTAGAAGTTCTCTTTTTTTCCTTAGGTAAAATAAACATAACTCTGCTGCATAAGCTTTTTAACTTACCTATCTCTTCAAATGGACTGACAGATTGTCATTTTCACTATACTGCATTTATTTGGTGTCTGTGCACATTAGTCATATCTGTTATCTTCAGTAATATATGGTTTGTTGCTTTGCGTGTGTTTCAAGGGATGATGTTGTAAATAAATTCAGATGCTAGATATATTGGGCAGATAAATTGTAATCTACTCAGTTAAAATTTTAAAAATCATGTTACTAATAGTATCCTTTTCATTTCATTTCATGAAAATCATAGAATTTCAGAGTTAGAAGGGACCTTAGAGGACATCTAATCCAGGCCTCTTAATTTTCAAATCAAGTTTCACAAAATTAATCATGTTTTCTCTTGCTGCCTAAGATCACTTTTTTAAATTTATTGAGTTATAATTGATGTATAATATTAATTAGTTTCAGGTGTACAACATAGTGATTCAGTATTTGTATACATTGCACTGTAAGTCTAGTTGCCATCTGTCACTATACACAGTTAATACAATATTACTGACAGTATCCCCCACGCTGCATATTAATTTCCCATGATTATTTTATAACTGAAAGTTTGGGCTTAAAATTTTTAAATTATTTTTGCTAGTTCCAAAATGGAAATTTTGATAGGGATTGCATAGAATCCGTAGATTGCCTTAGGTATTACGGACATTTTAACAATATTAATTCTTAAAAAACATGAGCAAGGAGTACCTTTCCATTTATTTTTATCTTCTATTTGTTTCACCAGTGTCTTAAAATTTTCATTGTAAAGGTCTTTCATCTTTTCGGTTAAATTTATTCCTAGGTATTTTCTTTTTCATGTGATTGCAAATGGAATTTTTTTCTTGATTTCTCTTTCTGATACCTCGTTATTAGTGTATAGAAACACAACAGATTTTTGAATGTGAATTTTATGTTCTGCAGTTTTACTTAATTCATTTATTAGTTCTAATAGTTTTTTTGGTAGTCTTTTCAGGTTTTCTATGTAGAATATTATGTCATCTGCAGATAGTGAAAGTTTTATTCTTTTCTGATCTGGATATCTTTTATTTATTTTTGTTGCCTTTTTGCTATAGTTAGGACTTCCAGTACTATGTTGAATAAAAGTGGGGAAAGTTGGCATCCCTTTCTTGTTCCTATCTTACAGGAAAAGCTTTCAGCTTTTCACTGTTGAATATATTTAGCTGTGGGTTATTCATATATGGCCTTTATTATGTTGAGACACATTCCCGCTATTCCCAATATGTTGAGCTTTTTTTTATTATTTTTAAAAGATTTTTATTTATTTATTTATTTATTTATTCATTCATTCATTTATTTATTTGACAGAGAGAGATCACAAGTAGGCAGAGAGGCAGGCAGAGAGAGGGGGAAGCAGGCTCCCTGCTGGGCAGAGAGCCCGATGCGGGGCTCAATCCCAGGACCTTGAGATCATGACTGGAGCCGAAGGCAGAGCCTTTAACCCACTGAGCCACCCAGGTGCCCCTCCAATATGTTGAGTTTTTAAACATAAATGGAATTTCAATTTTGTGAAATGCTTTTCTGCATCTATTGAAATGATCATATGATTTTTAGATTTTTATTTTATTTAAATTCAATTAATTAACATCGTGTATTATTAGTTTCAGAGGTGGAATTCAGTGATTTATCAGTTGCATATAACACCCAGTGCTCATTACAACACATGCCTTCCTAATGCCCATGACCCAGTTACCCCATCCACCTACCCACCTCCCTTCCAGCAACCCTCAGTTTGTTTCCAATAGTTAAGAGTCTCTTATGGTTTATTTCCCTCTTTGATTCCATCTTATTTTTCCCTCCCTTCCCCTACGATCCTCTTTTGTTTCTTAAATTCCACAGGAGTGAAAGCATATGATAATTGTCTTTCTCTGATTGACTTATTTCACTTAGTGTAATACCCTCTAGTTCCATCCATGTTGTTGCAAATGGTAAGTAAGATTTCATTTTTTTGATGGCTAATATTCCCGTGTGTGTGTGTGTGTGTGTGTGTGTGTGTGTGTGTGTATGAGTTCATAGCACTTCTTTATCCATTCATCTGTTGCTGGACATCTGGCTCTTTCCATAGTTTGATTATTGTGGATTTTGCTGTTATAAACATTGGAGTGCAGGTGCCCCTTCAAATCACTGTGTTTAGATCCTTTCGATGAATACTTAGTAGTGCAATTGCTGAGTTAGGGGTAGCAGCTCTATTTTTAACTTTTCTTTTTTTAAAAATATTTTATTTATTTATTTGAGAGAGAGAGAGAGGGAGAGAGCATAAGCAGAGGGAGCAGCAGGCAGAGGGAGACGGAGAAGCAGGCTCCTAGCTGAGCAGGTTGCCATATGCGGGGCTCAATCCCAGACCTGAGCCGAAGGCATATGCTTAACCAACTGAGCTATCCATGCATTTTTAACTTTTTGAGAAAACTCCATAGTTTTCCAGAGTGTTCATATGATTTTTATCTTTCATTTTTATAACATTGTGTAACAAGGTGATTGATTTACCTATGTTGAACCATCCTTGAATCCCTGAAATAAATCCCACTTGATCAAGGTATATGATCTGTTTAATGTAGTGTTGAATTCAGTTTGCTAATATCTTGTTGAGGATTTTTGCATCTATGTTCTTTTTTTTTTTAAGGTTGTATTTATTTATTTGACAGAGAGAGATCACAAGTAGGCAGAGAGGCAGGCAGAGGGAGAGGGGGAAGGAGGCTCTCCGCTGAGCAGAGAGCCCGATGTGAGGCTCGATCCCAGGACCCCGAGATCATGACCTGAGCCGAAGGCAGAGGCTTTAACCCACTGAGCCACCCAGGCGCCCTTGCATCTATGTTCTTAAGGGATATTGCCCATGGTTTTTGTTGTTGTTGACTGTTTTTTTGTTTGTTTTTTGTTTTGTTGTATCCTTATGTGGTTTTGGTATCAGGGTACTGCTGGCCCTGGAAAGTGAGTTTGGAAGCTTTCCTTCCTCTTCAGTTTTGTGGAAGTATTTTGGAATGATAGGTATTAAATCTTCTTTGAATATTTGTTAGAATTCACTAGTGTAACCATCTGCTACAGGCCTTTGTTTGGTGGTTTTTGATTCCTGATTCAATTTTCTTACTAGAAATTGGTCTATTCAAATTTTCTCTTTCTTCATGATTCATCTTGGAAGACTGTGTTTCTTGGAATTTATCTGTTTGTTCTAGGTTGTTCAAATTTTTGGCATATAATTGTTCATAATACTTAGCTATGATCCTTTATATTTCTGTGGTTATTGGTGTAACTTATCCTCTTTCATTTCTGATTTTATTTATTTAATCCCTCTTTTTTTGTGAATCTAAGGATTTGTTTTTTTTTCCCCCAAATACTTCTATTTTTTCAGTGTTACAAGATTCATTGTTCATGTACCACACCCAGTGCTCCATGCAATATGTGCCCTCCTCAATACCCACCACCAGGTATTGATTTTTATGATTTATGATTTTTATGATTTTATATGATTTTTATCTTTCATTTTTATAATACTGTGTATCAATGTGTACCCCACCCCTTCCCGTCCAAAACCTTCAGTTTGTTGCTCAGAGTCCACAGTCTCTCATGGCTCATCTCCCCCTCCGATTTCCCACAATTCACCCTTCCTTTCCTTCTCCCAGTGTCCTCCATGTTTTTCCTTATGCTCCACACGTAAGTGAGACCATATGATAATTTACTCTCTCTGCTTGACTTACTTCACTCAGCATAATCTCTTCCAGTCCTGTCCATGTTGATACAAAAGTTGAGTATTCATCCTTTCTGATGGAGGCATAATATTCCATTGTATATATGGACCATATCTTCTTGATCCATTCATCTGTTGAAGGGCATCTTGGCTCTTTCCACAGTTTGGCAATTGTGGCCATTGCTGCTATGAACATTGGGGTACATGTGGCCCTTCTTTGTACTGCATCTGCATCTTTGGGGGAAATACCCAGTAGTGCAATTGCAGGGTCATAGGGTA
>CM052901.1:53068626-53136214 GCA_028534135.1 Potos flavus
ATATGGACCATATCTTCTTGATCCATTCATCTGTTGAAGGGCATCTTGGCTCTTTCCACAGTTTGGCAATTGTGGCCATTGCTGCTATGAACATTGGGGTACATGTGGCCCTTCTTTGTACTGCATCTGCATCTTTGGGGGAAATACCCAGTAGTGCAATTGCAGGGTCATAGGGTAGCTCTATTTTTAATTTCTTGAGGAAACTCCACACTGTTTTCCAAAGTGGCTGCACCAACTTGCATTCCCACCAACAGTGTAAGATGGTTCCCCTTTCTCGACATCCTCTCCAACATTTGTTGTTTACTGTCTTGTTGATTTTGGCCATTCTAACTGGTGTGAGGTGGTATCTCAGTGTGGATTTGATTTGAATCTCCCTGATGGCTAATGATGATGAACATTTTTTCATGTGTCTGTTAGCCATTTGTATGTCTTCTTTGGAGTTTTGTTTATCTTTTCAACGAACCAGCTCTTAGTTTCATTGATTTTTTTTTTCTATTGTCTTTTTGGACTCTATTTCATTATTTCTCCTCTGATCTTTATTATTCCCTTCTTTCTACTAACTTTGGGATTTGTTTTTTTTTTTTTTTTTTTTTGTATTTTTCTTTTTTGGTTCCTTTAGGTATAAAATTAGATCATTCATTTGAGATTTTCTCTTTTTTGAGGTAGGATTGTAGTACCATGAAATTCCATGCTTTTCCTGCATAGGTTCGATGTGTTTATATTTCTGTTTTCATGTAAGTATTTTTTGAGTTCTCCTTTGACTTCTTCTATCACCCAATGTTTGTTTAGTAACATGTTGTTTAATCTCCACATATTTGTATTTTTTCCGATTTTCTTATACTTGATTTATAGTTTCATACCATTGTGGTCAGAAAAAATGCTTGGTACAATTTCAATCTTCTTAAATTTATTGAGACTTGTTTTGTGTCCTAACAGGTGATCTATCCTGGGGAATTTTCCATGTGCTCTTGAGAAGGATGTGTATTCTTCCTGTTTTGGATGGAATGTTTTAAAATATTTTTTATTTAAAAATATTTTTAAATTTAATTTTAATTTACTATTTTTATTTAACAATATTTTTATTTAAAAATATTTAAAATAAATAATTTATATATATATATATATTTATATATATATATATATTTTAATCCATCTGGTCTAATAAGGCTGAATCTTACTGATTTTCTGTCTGGGTGATCTATCCATTGATGTAAGTGGGGAATATTGTATTATTGTATTGCTTTCTTTTTTTTTTTTTAGATTTTATTTATTTGACAGAGAGAGATCACAAGTACGCAGAGAGGCAGGCAGAGAGAGAGAGGGGGAAGCAGGCTCCCTACTGTGCAGAGAGCCTGATGTGGGGCTCGATCCCAGGACCCTGAGATCATGACCTGAGCCATAGGCAGAGGCTTTAACCCACTGAGCCACCCAGGTGCCCCTATTGTATTGCTTTTAATGTTTCCCTTTAAGTCTGTTAATATTTGCTTTATGTATTTTGATGCTCCTATAGTGAATGTCTGTATATTTATGAATGTTCTATCTTCTTGCTGAATTACTCCTTTATTTTGTGTACCCCTCATTGTTTTTTATTGAAGTCTTTGTTTTAAAGTCTATTTTGTCTGATAAAAGTATAGCTACACCAGCTTTCTTTTCATTTCCATTTTATGAAATATCTTTTTTCGTCCCTTCACTTTCAGTCTGTATGCTTCCTTCTGAAGTGAGCCTCTTGTAGGCAGTATGTAAATGTTTTATTTTTTTAATCCATGTGGCAACTCTCTGTTTTTTGATTGGAGAATTTAGTCCATTTACATTTAAAGTCATTATTAATAGTTTGTACTTAATGCCAGTTTTTTCATTGTTTTCTGGTTGTTTTTATAGTTTCTCTCTGTTCCTTTCTTCTCTTTCTCACTTCCCTTGTGGCTTGCTAAGTTTTCCCTAGTATTCTGTTTATATTCCTTTTTAATTTTCTTTTGTATATTTGCTGTAGTTTTTTGCTTTATGTTTATTGTCAGGTTCCCCTATATCATCATCATATGTATATATGATGAGATATGTATAGATACATATATATGTATAACAGTCTATTTTAGTAGTAACTTAAATTTCAAAACATTTCATTTTTAACCCACTTCCATTTTATATTTTTATCTCACTTTTTATATCTTTTATTTTTATGTCTTTTTATATATATATATATATTTCCTTTATCTAATTATTGTAGTTTTAATATCATTACTTTTGTCTTGTAACCATCTTAGTGGCTTTATAAGTAATCTACTTTTACTATATATTTACCTTTTTTAGTGTGATTTTTACTTTCATATGTATTTTTGTTATTAATCAGGGCCAATTCTTTTTCGACTTAAAGAAGTCTCTTAATATTTCTTGTAAGGACAATTTAGTAGTGACAAACTCCTTTAGCTTTTGAGTTTCTGTAGAATTCATTATCTGTCCTTCAAGTAGGAATGATAGCCTTGCTGAGGAGAGTATTCTTGGTTAGAAGTTTTTTTCCTTTCAGCATTTTGAATATGTCATGCCACTCCCTTTAGCTGCTGACAGCCTTATGGGGTTTCTATTGTAAGTAACAATTTGTTTTTTCCTTACTGCTTTTAAGATTCTTCATCTTTCACTTTTGACATTTTAATTATAATGTGTCTTGGTGTGGCTCTCTTTGGGTCATTTTATTGGGCACTCTCTTTGCTTCCTGGACCTGGATGTCTGTTTGCTTCCCCAGTTGAGGAAAGTTTACAGCCATTATTTCTTCGTATAAGATTTCTGCTTCTTTCTTTCTCTCTTCTTCTTCTGTGATCCCTATAGTGTGAATGTAATTCCACTTGATGTTGTTCTGGAGGTCCCTTAAGTTATCTTCAATTTTAAAGTTATTTTTTCTCTGTTTGGCTGATTTTCATTACTTTAGCTTCCAGCGTGCTGATCCATCTTCTGACTCATCCAGTTTACTTTTGAAGCTCTCTAGTTTATTTTTCATTTCAGTTATGGTAATCTTCAGTTTTGTGATTTCTGTTAGGTATTTTCTTATGCTTTTTGTCTCTTTGTTGAAGTTCTCACTGTGTTCATCCACTCTTTTTCCAATTTTGGTGAGCATCTTAAATGACCTTTATTTTGAATTCTTTAGCAGGTGGATTACTTGCACTGTATCATCAATATCGTTTTGTGAGATTTTGTCTTATTTTTTTATTTGGAACATATTTATTTTTTTCTTCATTTTGCTTGACTCTTTGTATATATCTATTAGGCAAAACAGCTACCTTTCTAATTTGTGAAGGGGTAGTGTAGTGTGGGTGATGGTCCTTCTCGTTTAACCTTGCCCAAACTCTTGGTTGTCTTTTGAACCTTTGTGATTTTCTAAACCATCTGACTTATTCTTGATATGTCTCCTATATGGTGTGCCAAGACCTGTCAAATCTAATTTAACACCTAGTTTCAGTCTGATGAAGTCAAACCTTTAGACAGTAGCTTTTGAAGTATGCAAATATATATAGTTCTGTGGCGCCGTTGTCATACTCCCTGCTGGCTAACAGATCAGGAGATCTGGAGGTGTCGCCTGGGTGACATTTTAAAAAATTAGGGCTCCAAACAAATCTGTAAGCTCTTTTCTGGTAATTCTTTTTGCGCTGTAGCAAGGCATGCATAAGGATACTGTCTTCTTGCTTACCTTCCCTGATAGATCCTCCTTAACATCTGGTTGTGTACATATACATATAAATGAAGTTTGTCCCTCAGACTAGAAGCTCCAGGCTAAGTAAATTTGGCCTTTTTTTTTTTTTTTTTAAAGGAAGGCTGTAGTTGTGTTTTAGTCTACTGACTGTATAGTGCCATGGGGTGGAGGCCTGCTAGGGACTGTCTTTCTAATTGTTATATTCCCATGGAGCTCTGAAATCCCACCCCTCTTGAAACCAGGACTATGGCAGTCAGGGGTGTCCTCTGTGTGGTTTGCATGGGCTCACTTACTTTAGCAAGGCAGCTGGACAGTGTAGAGGGCAGGAAATGCCATTTGCCTGGTTCAGAAAGGTAGCAGGGAAAGATCTTGACTCTGTGTACTCATGGGCTTCTGTATTACAGCTACAGAGTGCCCTGTCTTTCCCTGTGGCTGCCTTTCGGCTGTGATTTGGAGAATGCCACAACTGCCTCCTCTTGCCAGCCCCAGCCAGGGCTCAGCTCGGGAATGGGAGAACTTTGTGACTGTTCAAACACACCTGCCATGACCATGGAGCAAAGGAGCACAGAAACTGCCCCCACTCTCTGGCCTCAGCAAGTGTCATGACCGCTTATCCTGACCATCCTAGCAAGTGGTGTGAGTGCCACATCTGTGCTCATCTGTCTGTACTAGCAGTATATGTGGAGCATGAAGTAATATAGCAACCAACATCTTTGTCCATGGAGTATCTCAACTGTCCTCTGCCCGGACTGGCAATGCCCTCAGATCAGCAGATGAATCTCCCTCACAGGTATTCTAGTCTTTTAAAACAACTATTTCTTTGCTACATCAGCAGGGCTAGTAAAACCACAAGTTAGCCCTCTAAAAAAAGAATCTTAGTTTTCCATAGCACTTTGGTATCCCCTGACATCAGCCCATTGGTTTTACAAGCTGGATGTTCTGGAGTCTTGTCTCTTCTCTGCAGATCTTGTCTTTCTGCTAGGGCACCAAAACCTGTCTCCTCTGAAAGAAACACCCATTTGGTGAGATTCCTACTTACTGTGTGTCGCTGAGAAGGAGGTTGGTTTTTTTGCCAGATGTGTCTCTGACTCTCCTACCCATCTCAGTGTGATCCTTTTATTCTTTGTTGTGGAGAGCAGTTAATCCAGTTTTCAGAGGGAAATGAACCATACATAATTGTAGATTTGATGTGTCTCCTGGAGGAGAGTTCAGGATTTTCCTGTGCTGCCATCGTGGACTGCTTTCTTTCTCCATCTCCATTTATATGTGAAAGAGTTTTTGTGATATAAATCCTTCATTCAGAGTTTTAAAAGTAGAGGTAGCCTGCAACTTACAAATGCATTGTATTTCAGAAGTGTTTGTAAGTATATTGTTAAGAACCCAGAACACCTTTATGTGAAGAATATTTATTTTTTATTGAAGTATAATTAATATACAATGGTATATTAGTTTCAGTTGTGCAGCATACTGACTTGACAATTCTATCCATTACTCATTTCTCACAATGATAAGTGCAGTTACCATCTGTCACCATACAATTTTATTACAATATATTTAAAAAAATTTTTTGAGTATAGTTAACACAATGTTATATTAGTTTCAGATGTACAGCATAGTGATTCAACATCTCTATAGGTTATGCTACTCTCACTACAACTTTATTACTTATACTGTACTTTTATTCCTATGACTTATTACGTAACTGGAAGTGTACCTCTTCATCTATATCAGTTTAGCTGATTGACCCACCTCTCCTCTGGCGACCATCAGATTGTTTTTTGTAATTAAGACTGTTTTTGTTTCTTTGTTTTGTTTTTTGGATTCTGCATATAAGTGAAGTCATATATTTGTCTTTGTCTGACATATTTCACTTAATCTCATATACTCTAGGTCCATCCATGTTATTGCATATAGCAAGATCTCATTCTTTTCTATGAGTCAGTAATATTGTGTTGTAAGAATATACCACATTTTGGGGCACCTAGGTGGCTCAGTCATTATGCGTCTGCCTTCAGCTCAGGTCAGGATCCCAGGGTCCTAGGATAGAGTCCCATGTCGGGCACCCTGCTCAGTGGGGAGCCTGCCTCTCCCTCTCCCACTCCCCCTGCTTGTGTTCTTCTCTCTCTGTGTCTCTCTGTCAAATAAATAAATAAAATTAAAAAAATAATAATATACCACATTTTTAAAATTGAAGAATGATTAACATACAGTGTTATATTAGCTTCTGGTGTACAATATAGTGATTCAGAAATTCTATGCGTTACTCAGTCACAATCCCCTTTATTTCACCCATCTCCCCCACTCACCTCCTCTCTGGCAGCCACCAATTTGTTCTTTGAGATTTTCTTATTTCTCAAGGTAGACCTATATTGGTATAATTTTCCCTCTTAGAATAACTTGTGCTTCATCCCAAAGATTTGGGACTCTTTTGTTTTAATTTTCATTTATCTCTGTATTTTTCTATTCCTCTTAGATTTCCTGGTTGACTCAGTTCATTGTTTAGTAACATGTTATTTAGCCTCCATGTATTTGTGTTCTTTCCAGATTTTCTTCTTGTGATTGTTTTCTTGTTTCATACTCTTGAGGCCAGAAAAGATGCATGATATGATTTCAGTCTTTTTAAATTTATTGGGACTTGTTTTGTGGCCTATCTATCATGTGATATATTACAGGGAATGTACAGTGTGCTCCTGGAAAGAATGTGGATCTCCCTGTTTTTGGTCGAATAGTTCTCTGCCTATATGTTAGGTCTATCTGTTCTTATGTGTCATTTACATCCATTGTTTCCATGTGGATTTACTCTTTGGTTGATATATTTATTCATTGATGTAAGTTGGGTGTTAATGTCCCCTATTATTGTATTATTGTCAATTCCTTTATGTCTGTTAATAGTTGCTTTATATATTGAGATGCCCCCCCATGTTGGGTGCATAGATGCTTATAATTGCTATATTCTTATTTTGAATTGTTCCCTTTACCATTATGTAGTAATGACAAATGTTCTTTGTCTTGTGCTTCGTCTTTGTTTTAAAGTGTATTTTGTCTGATGTAAGTATTGCTGTCCTGGCTTTCTTTTTACTTCAGTTGCATGGTAAATGTTTTCCTTCCTTTCACTTTCAATCTGCATGTGTTTTTAGGTTTCAAATAAGTCTCTTGTAGGTAGCATATAATTTTGTTTTGCTATTTTGTCAGTTCAGTCACTATTTTTTGATTTGAGCATTTAGTCCATTTACATTTGAAGTAGTTAATGATAGGTATGTATTGCTATTTTGTTACTTGATTTGTGGTTGTTTTTGTAGTCTCTCTTCTTCTATTCTTGCTCTCTTCGCTTGTGATTTGATGGCTTTCTTTAATGTCATGCTTGGATTCCTTTTTGTTTTTTTTATTTTTTTATATATATAATTGGTTTTTGATTAGTGTTTACCATTTGGTTCATATATGACATCTTATGTGTATAGCAGTCTGTATATGGTTGGTTAAGATTGAATCCATTGTAAAAGCACTAAACTTTCACCCCTTAACCCCACATTTTATGTTTATGGTATTATATTTTACATTCTTTTATTTTGTGAATCCCTTGACTGATTTTTGTACATTTAATTGATTTTACAGCTTTTGCACTTTAACCTCCATGCTGGTTTTATCAGTGAGCCACCCAGGTGCCCCGCTTGGTTCTTTTTTATATTTTCTCTCTTTGTCGAAGGTCTCACTGAGATCCTCTACTCTTTTCTCAAGTCCACTCAGTATGTTTATGACTATTACTTTGTATTCTTTATTAGGCATATTGTTTATCTTTGTTTCATTTAGCTCTTTTGCTATGGCTTTTTCCTGTTCTTTCACTGGAACATATTTTCTCTCTTCTCACTTTGTATAGCTCTTGGTTTGTTTCTGTTTATTAGGAATGTCTACTACATCTCCTGATCTTTAAAATATCAGCCTTACTAAAAAGAACTCTATGGTTCCATGTAATGCAATGACCTCTGTTCATAAGAACCAGATGCTGGCAGATGGACTGCTAGTATGTCCTATGTGGGTGGCATTGGTCGTACCTCAGTGGCTAAGTCACATTTGCCCTCAGTCTAGTCATTACAGTTGCTCACTTTGCCTGTTTGGGGCTCACTGAGCAGGATGTGTCTTTGTTGTTAATGGGCTTGTCTGGACATGTTGCAGGCTTGTCGTTGGGTGGTGTCATTGGTCAGAACAGATGCCTCCCCTTACTCTATCTGCCAGGGCAGCAGTCACACTAATTGGCAGGATGGTTTCCCTGTACTGCCTTCTGAGAGACTTTCATTGGTGGCCATGGCCAGTACTCAGACTGTTTTTTGGGTTTTTGTCGCAGGAAACTGTAAGGTGCTCTCTCTGCGATGCCCCCTGGGTGTTTTTTGTTGGTGGGTCAGGGCAGCAGTCAGATCAGATGCCTACCCACAGTTCATCTGCCAGGACCTCAGTCTCCCCAAACTGCAGGACACTCTCCTTTAGCTGCCAGGAATAAGATTCGGCTGCTCAGACTGTGAGTTCACAGTTGTATGTGGTCATCTTCCCCAGGGCGGGAGTCACTTTTTAGTGGCACCAGTCACTTTCAGGGTTGATTGTTGGGTGTTTGGGGGCAGGAGCTGCTTCAGAGGGATGCCTGCCAAGTGGGCCAAGTAGGATGGGGCAGATAGGCAGGAGAACTCGGGTGTGAGGCATGTTCTAGCAAGATAGATTGTTCTTGTTCATTCCCTCAAGTGTCTGGCCATCTAGCCTGGGTTTGGGGTGAGAAAGAATGCTTGCCAGCTCTTCGTCTTAGAGAAGTGTGCTGAAGATTCCTGGCCCCACCAGCAAAGATTCTATAACTAATGAATAAATGCCCTTTATATATATCCCAGGTGCATTTTAAACTGCTGGTTCTGTGCTGTGTCTTGGCTGGGTTAATTTTTATGCAGGCTCTTTAAGGACAGGCACTCAGTTTCCTAGGGCCCTCTGGCTCCCCTGGAGCTAAATCAGTTTTAAAGTACCCAGACTTTATCCCCACTGATTGTAAAAACTCATCAAGTTAAGCCCCACTGGTTAAGTCTCACTGGGGGTTTGGTTCTCAACTGCATCTCTGTCCCTCCTAATCTATTTGATGTGACCTTTTCTCTAAGATTAACTCTAAGATTAACTCTTTTCTGTCAGTCTTCAGGTCATTTTCAGAGTTAGTTTCACAGATGTATCTGTTATCTTGGTGTGTTCATGGGACAAAGTGAGCCTAGGATCCTCCTACTCTGCCATTTTCCCAGTAGTTGAAGCCACATCTTTTTTATTTACTCATCTATTGATGTACACTTGGGCTGTTTCCAAATCTTGGCTACTGTGAATAGTAGTGAAACAAACATAGGGGTACATATATCTTTTCAAGTTAGTTTTTGTTTTCTTTGAGTTCAATACTCAGTAGTGGCATTACTGGATGATACGATATTTCTGCATACTGTGGTTTTTCTATGGTGGTTGCACCAATTTATATGAAAAAGTTTTCTGTCTCCTTCTCTTGGTTTTATTCTAGGATTCCTGTAATGCAGATGTTACTATGCTCGACGATGTTGCACTGTTCCCTTAGCTTATTCTCATTTTTTATTATTATTTATTCTTTTTGCTCTTCAGCTTGGTTACTTTCCATTACCCTAATAGATTGATGATTAATTCTTCTGCATCCTCTAATATGCTGTTGATTCCCTATAGTGTATTTTTTTTTGCTTTAGTTATTGATTTTTTTGGATATGAGTAGTTCTTTTTGTATTTTCAGTCTCTCTGTTGAAATTCTCGATGTGTTTATCTACCCTTTTCTCAAGTCCAATGAGTATCTTTATGGTCATTACTCTGAATTCTTTATCAGGCATATTGCTTATCTCCATTTCATTTAACCTTATACTGTGATTTTGCCTTGTTCTTTAATTTGGGAAATATTCCTGTTTTGGGGCATGCAGTAATAGCAAGGAAGATGGAGAGTGTTAGTGCTGGCTCTTGCAAACATTCAGCTTTCCAGGCCGGGAGAGGGGAAGAGAAGTGGCACATGCCATCACTTTTGTTCTTAGAGAAATCTTCAGATCATTTCCTATCCATTCTAAGATTAGTCAGTAAATCTTCACTTACACCCCGGATACTTTTTAAACAGCTGCTTCTGTGCTGTGTCTCAGGCTGAGTTATTTAGTATGCTGGCACTTGAAGGCTACAGACTGGGTTTCCTATCACCCTCAGGCCTCCTGGAGTTAAGCCTTGTTGGTATTGGAAGCCAGACTTGATGGGGACTTGTCTTCCCTGTGTGGATTTCTAGTGATGGGGATGCCCTGAATATGGGATCTGATCCTCTTCTTTTTGCTACTTATGATGTCTCCTCCCATTTGTGGTTAGTTGTGCTGGGGGTTTAGTTCCCAACCATGTCTGTACCCATTTTACTCTTTTCTGTGTGGCCTTCTGTCTACAATTAACTTTTATGTTAGTCTTCAGGTCCTTTTCAGAGTTAGCACATAGATGTGGCTGTTACCTCAGTATGTCTGTGGAACAAGTTGAGCTCAGGATCCTCCTACTCTGCCATCTTCCCTGAGTCTAATTGAAACAGTATTTTAAGTGGAGGGACTAGCCCTCAGAAGAACTTAACCCAGGGGTACCTGGGTGGCTCAGTGGGTTAAGCCTGTGCCTTCGGCTCAGATCATGACCTCAGGGTCCTGGGATCGAGCCCCGCATCGGGCTCTCTGCTCAGCAGGGAGTCTGCTTCCCCCTCTCCCTCTGCCTGCCTCTCTGCGTACTTGTGATCACTTTCTCTCTGTCAAATAAAGAAATAAAATCTTTTTTAAAAAAAAAGAACTTAACCCATTATGTGACCATTATTTTTCCTTTTGTAATGAAAGATTTTAAATAATTAATGCTGATTCTCTCTGAGGAATAGGAAGCAGATAACATAGAAGAGCATGTCATGGGTTTCTTTTTATCTGTTATTTCTTAGGCTGGATACTGGTTATACCTATATTCATTTTATTGTTTCCGAACTTTATATGCTTGAAATAGTTTATAATTTTAACAATACTATTTTAGTACTAGAAGTTCAATTTGAATATGAACAGTTTAAAATTATTCATCTTGAATCCTGATGCTTATGGGCCAAAGTGGTTTGATTAAAGAAGTTTAAAGAGATGGCTGGAATTTCTGAAGGGGTTTATAGATACTTTCAAGGGTTTATATTTTATGGTAAGTTGTTTTAATTTTGACCAACAATACTTGACAATGTATGTTTTTGCTATCAATTTAAGTGTATTACCAACATTCATCTGTTAGCTGTTAGCCATATATAGGCATCATTTTGAGAGAGAAAATAAGGTGGATAGTAGTCCCCTACTATTATTGTATTATTGTCGATGTGTATCTTTGATTTTGTTATTAATTGGTCTATATAATTGGCTGCTCCCATGTTAGGGGTATAGATAGTTAAAATCGTTAGATCTTTTTGTTGGACAGACCCTTTAAGTATGATATAGTGTCATTCCTCATCTCTTATTATGGTGTTTGGCTTAAAATCTAATTTATCTGATATAAGGATTGCCACCCCAGCTTTCTTTTGATAACCATTCGCATGGTAAATTGTTTTCCACCCCCTCACTTTAAATCTGGAGATGTCTTTGGGTCTAAAATGAGTTTCTTGCAGACAGCATATCAATGGGTCTTGTTTCTTTATCCATTCTGATACCCTGTGTCTTTTGATTGGGGCATTTAGCCCATTTACATTCAGGGTAACTGTTGAAAGATATGAATTTAGTGCCATTGTATTGCCTGTTAGGCGACCGTTACTGTATATCGTCTCTGTTCCTTTCTGGTCTGTTACTTTTAGGGTCTCTCTTTGCTTAGAGGACCCCTTTCAATAGTCCCTGTAGGGCTGGTTTGGTGTTTGCAAATTCTTTTAGTTTTTGTTTGTCTTGGAAGCTTTTTATCTCTCCATTTTCAATGACAGCCTAGCCGGATATAGTATTCTTGGCTGTGTATTTTTCTCATTTAGTGCTCTGAATATATCATGCCAGTCCTTTCTGGCCTGCCAGGTCTCTGTGGATAGATCTGCTGCCAATCTAATATTTCTATCATTGTATGTTACAGACCTCTTGTCTCGAGCTGCCTTCAGGATTTTCTCTTTGTTGCTGAGACTTGTAAGGTTTACTATTAGATGACGGGGGTGTTGACCTATATTTATTGATTTTGAGGGGGGGTTCTCTGTGCCTCCTTGATTTTGATGCTTGTTCCCTTCGCCAAATTAGGGAGATTCTCTGCTATAATTTGCTCCATTATACCTTCTGCCCCCTCTCTCTTTCTTCTTCTGGGATCCCAATTATTCTAATATTGTTTCATCTTATGGTATCACTTATCTCTCAGATTCTCCCCTTGTGGTCCAGTAGTTGGTTATCTCTCTTTTTCTCGGCTTCTTTATTCTCCATTATTTGGTCTTCTATATCACTAATTCTGTCTTCTGCCTCATTTAGCCTAGCAGTAAGAGCCTCCACTTTTGATTGCACCTTATTAATAGCTTTTTTTATTTCAACGTGGTTAGATTTTAGTTCTTTTATTTCTCCAGAAAGGGATTCCCTAGTATCTTCTTTGCTTTTTTCAAGCCCAGCTAGCATCTTGATAATCATCATTCTGAACTCTGGTTCTGATATCTTACTAATGTCCGTATTGATTAGGTCCCTAGTTGTTGGTACTGCCTCTTGTTCTTTTTTTTTAAGTGAGTTTTTCCACCTTGCCATTTTATCCAAATATGAATAGATGAATGAGAGAACAAAATACTAAAAGGGTAGCAACGACCCCAGAAAAAGAAACACGAACCAAATTGGAAGAGACCCGAAACCGGGGGGGAAAAGAAAGGGGGAGATATATATATATATATATATATATTTTTTTTTTTTACACACACACACACACACACACACACACGTGTATATATATATGTGTGTGTGTGTGTGTATGTAGAAGAGAACCACACACTTGATTTTGTGTGTGTTTTGGTCTGTTAGAAGAAACTGCCGCCCAAAATTTTAATAAAAGAAAAACTTATATATACGAAAATAAGGGTAAACACGATGAAGGGATGGAATATTACTGTAAATATGAAAATTTAAAAAGATTCTGAAAAAAAGAATTGATAAGTTCGTTGAAAAAAAAAGGGAAAGAATGTGATCAGGCTGCAGACTAGAACAAAGCCATGAGCTAGATTTAGAGTATATTTTGATCTGTTAGAAGAAACTGTATCCTAAAATTTTAAAGAAAGAAAAACCTATATGTATACAAAAAATAAGATTAAATACAATGAAGGGATAGAATAAGACTAACAATGAAAATTTAAAAAGACTTTTAAAAAGGTATTGATAAAATAAAATAAACAGTGTTAAAATGAGAAAGAGAAAAACTTAGAAAAATAGAACAAGAAAAAAATAAAATTAAAAAAATTTAACTTTGAAAGACTAAAGAATCACGAGAAAAAAGCCATGAATTCTATGTGCTGTTTTCCCTTAGCTCTGAAGTTTTGCAGTTCTCATTGATCGGTGAACTTGGTCTTGGCTGGATGTTGTTGTTGATCTTCTGGGGAAGGGGCCTATTGCATTGATTCTCAAAAGTCTTTGCCCGTCGCAGAATTGTACTGCCCTTGGCAGGGGCCAGGCTAAGTAATCTGCTCGGTTTTGCTCTCGGTAGCTTTTGTTCCCTGAATGCTTTCCGTACAGCTTTGGAGGATGGAAATGAAGATGGCGGCCTCCCAATCTCTGGCCCCGTAGGAGCTGAGACCTCGGGGTCCCACTCCTCCATGTGCCCTTCCAGAGAGCAATCACTTGCATCTCCCTGGTCTTGGGCCATGTTGTGTGCTCACCCAGCCTGTGACCGAGAGTTTCTATCTCTGGCGCACGGCCCTGTTTGGAGTCTCCAAACCCAGCCTATTCCTGCAGTGCACTTCTGCGCCGTTCCTCCGGGAGGAGGAAGGAAGGGGTCTCCCCAGATCTGCCACTTGTGGAGTCCTTGCTCAAAGAGTAGTGGCCTGACTGTGCCTCTGATCACGATTTAAGGTAACCCCAAGCTGAGAGCCCACTCCTCAGCTCCGTCTCTGCAGCCGGCTTCCCTGCTCCAATACCTGGGAGCTCTGACACACTCAGACACCCCTGGTGTTTTTGTGACCTTGCAGGTCCTGAGACACACTGTCTCAGGGAGGCCTCCAACCCCCGCTTAGCCTCTGGAGTTATGTCTCTCAGTGAAGCAGACTTCTAAAAGTTCCAGTTTTGTGCTCTGCTTCTCTACTGCTTGCTGGGAGCCGCCCCCTCCCCCCTTGCAGTCTGTCTTCCCGTATATCGCCTTGGATTCACTTCTCCGCACGTCCTACCTTCCAGAACGTGGTCGCTTTTCTGTTCCTAGAATTGCTGCTCTTCTCTTCGATCTCCTGGGGAGTTTGTAGGTGTTCAGAATGGTTTGATAAGTATCTAGCTGAACTCTTAGGTCCCGATGATATTTAGGTCTCCTACTCCTCTGCCATCTTGCACCTCCTTCTCTTTTTTTCTGATTTGGTGTTGGAAGGTTATATGTTTCTAGGAATTTATCCATTTCTTCTAGTTTGCCAAGGGTTTCATACTATTCTCTTGTAATCCTGTATTTCTATGGTGTCAGTTGTTATTTCTCCTTCAGGTCTGATTTTATTTATTTTTGTCATTTCTCTTTTTTCTTGATGAGTCTGTGCTAGCGTTTATCAATTTTGTTTATCTTCTCGTAGAACCAGCTCCTGGTTTCATTGATCTGTTCTATTGGTTTTTTTTAGTCTCTATTTTGCTTTGGGCTTTGCATGTTCTTCTTTTTGTAACTCCTTTAGGTTGTTTATTTTAGATTTTTCTTGTTTCTTGAAGTAGGCCTCTATTGCTATAAGCTTTCCTCTTAGTACAGCTTTTTGCATCTCACAGATTTTATACTCTTGTGTATTCATTTTCCTTTATCTCCATGTATTTTTTTGATTTTCTCTTTGGTTTCTTGGTTGACCCATTACTTGTTTAGTAGCATGTTATTTAGCCTTCATGTATTTGTGTTCTTTTCAAATTGTTCTTGATTCCTTGTTTCATACCATAATGGTCAGAAAACGTGCGTGATAATGACTTCAGTCTTTTAGAATTTGTTGAGAGTTGTTTTGTAGCCTAGCATGTGGTCTGTCCTGGAAAATATTCCATGTGTACTTAAAAAGAATGTGTATTGTGCTATTTTTGGATTGAATTTTGTATATATATTATGTATATCATGTGGGAAACCCCATAAGGCTATCAGCTGATTTCTCATTGGAAACATTGCAGTTAAGAAGAAAGTGGCATGATGTATTTAACGTGCTGAAAGGAAAAAATCTGCAACCAAGAATACTTCCCCAGCAAGGTTATCATTCAGAATAGAAGGAGAGGTAGTGTTTCCCAGATAAACAAAAATTAAAGGATTTCATAACCCTTACACTGGCCTTCAAGGAAAATTTAGGGGAACTCTTTCAGTGGAATGAAAAGGTCATAACCAGGAGTAAGAAAATTGTGAAAGGAAAAAATTTCAGAAGTAAATGCAAACATAAAATAAAAGTAGTAGATTAATAATGTATAAAACCAGTGTGGAGGTTAAATACAGAAACATTCAAGTCAGTTATATATTCAAAAATCAGTCAAAGGATTGACAAAATAAAAGGATGTAAAGTATGACATCATATACATAAAATGTGGAGGTGGTAAAAAATTGAGTACTTTTAGAATGGGTTTGATCTTAAGTGACCACTAACCGAATATAGATTGCTATACACTTTAGATGTTATATATGAACCTGATGGTAACCACAGTTCCCAAACCTGTAGTAGATACACAAAAAATAAAAAGAAAAGAATCTAAGCATAACACTAAAGAATACCATCAAACCACAAGGGAAGAGAGCAAGAAAAGAAAGGAAGAGAGAAGAACTACAAAAACAACTGTAAAACAAGTAACAAAATGGCAATTAAGTACATACCTGTCAATTTAAGTATAAATGGACTGAGTGCTCCAATTAAAAGACATAGGCTGACTGAATTGACGAAATTGCAAGACCCATCTGTATGCTTCCTATAAGAGACTCCATTCAGACCTAAAGACATATGTGGATTGATAGTGAAGGTATGGAAAAACATTTATCATACAAATGAAGTGAAAGGAAAGCTGGGGTAGCCGTACTTATATCGGACAAAATACACTTTAAAACAAAGACTATAACAAGATACAAAGTAGAACTCTACATAATGATAAAGGGAACAATCCAGATTGAGAACATAGCAATTATAAATATCTATGCACCCAACATGGAAGCACCTAAATATTAAAGCAACTATTAAAAGACATAAAGGAAGAAATTGGTAGTAATACATTAATAGTAGAGAACATTAACACCCCACTTATATCAGTCAATAGAGCAACCAGTCAAAAGGTCAAGAAGGAAATAGTTGCTTCCAGTGACATTTTAGACCAGATGGACCTAACAATTGTATACAGGAGAATAGAAGAAATCTTTTAATATTGTTTAGTCTGAAAATTTTTCCTCCTTTTTTTCTCTTCCACAGATTCCAGAGTCATTAAGACGTACTACATGGCAGAGACTAGGAAAAGACAACTCAAGACAGATATTAGATGCTACCAGGGTAAGTTTAAGCAGATACTTCTACGTATAACAAAAAATTTGCAAGCCCTTTGAGCATTTTCAAATTTATACTACATATTTTGTGTTTCTAATTTCTTTCTAAATCTTTTTATTTTTTCTAAATGCTGAAAGATGAATAAGAAAATATGTTCCTGCTGGTAGAAATAGGGATAGATATCTTGATTATTGTTCTACTGCTGGAGAACTCTGTCAGACTCTCTTGAGATCAATGCCAGCTACAGTAACATTTTTAGAATGCTTTTATAAATGTAATGGCAGCCTATGACACTTAAATATTTCCCAGTCATTTGTATGTGATATATGGAATGCTTGCTGTAAGCTTTTCAAGTGAGTGAAGTTCCTTTACCTTAGAAGATGTTCAGATGGCAGAGTATCAAGGGACTCTAAGCTTATTATAGCCTGATAACTTAGTTTACTTGTTGATAAGGGTTATTTTTCATTGTTAATGTAAGTGAAAGACAACTTTAAAATTTCTCAGTGCTCTAAAATTTTACAGGCAATTCTCCAAAATAGAAAAGGGCTAGAAAATTAGAAGACAGCCTAAACCCTGAGTACTTCTTTTATTATTTCTTTTTGATTAACAATTATTTGCCATTACAAGGTACAAGGCATTGTTCTAATTTATGCAGAGGCTATAAAAGTGAATTACATTTCAATCTTTTGCTTTGTCAAAGACCTTATTATTTTGTGTGGTATTCATAAGACCCCTTGATAATAATTTATTGCTTAGTCTTAGATGGAAAAAAAAAGTCACAAAAAGATATTGTCAGACTAAAACTTATATTTTGATGTTTTCCCTTTAAAAATGCTTTAAGATTGTTGATCCAAGAATCAGTAACCCATTTATGGCAATTATTTTTTTGTTCTCAACTGGTATGAATACGAAGGCATTTTTGCTTTTTGTGATTCCATTTTCATGGCTTGGCCCAAAGCTCATGCTATAATTTGGCATTGATACACGTTTGTGTTTGTAAAGAGCTTGCCCTTCATTAACTCATTAACTATTATTATGGCTGGTGAAGAAGCAATACTATATGCATTTCTTTCATTAAGTATGTTTTAATTGAGGAAAACCTTTAAATATTAGCAAGCTTAAATTTTGAGCCTAATCTTTACTGTTATTATTAAAATATTAACTATTTTATTTTCTCAAATGACTATTATATTTCTCCAGTATAACTTTTTTATTTATCTAGCCTAAGAATCAGTCTTAAGACTTTTTTTAAAAGTAGGCAAGATGTTTGCATATTTTCAAGGCTAGTTGGGAGATTTATAGATAGCTCTGTTCTATAAGCTAATTCATTAAGCATTGAAATCTACTCTGCCCATGTGCCAGACACTGTGGTATAGGCCATGGGAGATATAAGGATAAAAGAGACTGTCTTTAATTTCAAGAAATTTACCATGTAATAAGAAAGACAAAACATGCATGCATATTATTATAACATATGACAGACAGGAAGTATTAACAATACTCGTATGCAAACACACAGGAGCAAGAATAAGGAAAAGAATCAGCTATAAAATTAACAGTAAAGCAAAAAAAATGTATACATGTGGAAAGCAAGTGGGATATAATTAGTTAACCATATGACACACTTTGCTTGCCAGTGATAGAGTAATTGATTACATAGTACTGTAACAGCAAATGACAGTAAGAAAGCTGATATAAATCAAGTAGAAGTGTAATATAAGTTTCCATACATTTCAAAAGCTATTCAGAGAAAGTAACTTCTGTATGAGTATTAGTTATATTTCAACATTCTTTGTGTAAGTGTATCCGCAAGCTAATCGTGAAGGTGTTTTGCTCTGTTATGCTAAGCTAGAAGCTATGCTTCTATGTGTAATAGAAGCTAAGCTTCTATTAGAAGCTATGCTTCTAATGTCTATGCGTGGGACATTAGATAAAGCTGTCTAAGTCAGAGTTTTAAAGATCCAAAATTCTGTAATAGCTGATAGATGACTTGGTATCATCTTCAACTAGGGTCTCCAGGCCTGGTCACTGATAGACAAGAGGACAT
This sequence comes from Potos flavus, assembly GCA_028534135.1. Taxonomy (NCBI): domain Eukaryota; kingdom Metazoa; phylum Chordata; class Mammalia; order Carnivora; family Procyonidae; genus Potos; species Potos flavus. The sequence goes on from CM052901.1 coordinate 53,087,002, forward strand.
GTTGGCATGGTCATGCAGGAGGAGGACTCCACACAGACCCAAAAGAAGGGGTAAGAGCGAATAACAAGTAAATGGAAATTCTTATACATGATTGTCCTTGTATAGAACACACACACATTCAAGATTATTATCTTCTGGAATATTTTGATTGACTCATATAAATGTAGGTTTTCTAATACAAAACCTTATGAATTGACCAGGATTATATGGATGAGATTCTCTTGGACTTTAAAACAAACAAAAAATTTCATGATTTTCTAAAAAAGAAAAAAACTTATCAACCTAAACATTTTAGTTCTTTATTTAAAATAGCATTGGTTAGGGTTATTTTTTATATAATCCAACCTTATAAATAAATAGGTAAATTAGATTTAGCACTTAAAAGCAATTTGTGTATATTTTGAGGTTAACATTTCCCCTTCTCTACACTTAGTTTAGAAAGATCCTAGAATGTCCCATAGCTTCCTGATAAATCCTCCATTTATCTAATCCATTTATTTAATTATCCATATTCTTTTAAAAATTTTTTATTTTAATTCCAGTTAACACAGCGTTATATTAGTTTCAGGAGTACAATATAGTGATTCAGTGCTTCCCATACATCACCCTGTGCTCATCACGACAAGTGCACTCCTTAATCCCCATCAGCTATTTAACCCATTTCCCTACCCATCTTCCCTCTGGTAACCATCTGTTTGTTCTCTATAATTAAGAGTCTGTTTCTTACTTTGTCTCTCTCTCTCTCTCTCATTTTTTTCCCTTTCCTTGTTTGTTTTGTTTCTTAAATTCCATATGACTGGAATCGTGGGTATTTGTCTTTCTGACTTATTTCATTTAGGATTATACTCTCTAGCTCTGTCCGTGTTGTTGCAAATGGCAAGATTTCATTTTTATGGCTGAATAATATTCCATTGTGTATGTATGTGTGTGTGTGTGTGTGTGTGTGTGTGTATACACACACACACACACACACACACACACACACACATACACACACCACATCTTCTTTGTCAGTTGATGGACACTTGAGCTGCTTCCATATCTTGGCTCTTGTAAATAATACTGTTGTAAGCATAGGGGTACATATATCCCTTTGAATTAGTGTGTTTGTATTCCTTGTGTAAATAGCCAGTTTTGAGATTGCCAGATGGCAAAGTAGTTCTATTTTTAACTTTTTGAGGAACCTCCATACTGTTTTCCACGGTGGGCTGCACCACTTGTGTGTTCTTAACACTACTAATAAAAATTAATAATGCTGCTCAGAAGGTATTTAAATCATCTGTTTACCCAATCCCTGTAGTAAAAGGGATTGTGAAAAAAGAGTGACAGATTCAGTTTTTGGAAGCTCCTGTTTTTAGAATAGACAAATTAAGAAATTATTTGTTTTATAATAGAATCTTCAGAATTTTGAAAAATTTTGGTGCTATACTCCTGCATTTAAACTTTTTTACTGTGCTGCTTTTGAAGAATCATCTATTAGTAAATTTAGTTCATTCTGTGCTCGTTATAACATGAGTAATAAAGAACTTAAAGTAAGGACAACTTTCGAGATTTTGCTTGACATACTTTTTTTATGTTAGCAACAGATCCTCATTGTATATAGTCAGAAGCTAGTAGTATTAAAAGAGAGATTAGCACTTACTAGAGCAATCAGAGAGCTTTGGTACAGATCTTGATATAATCAAATGGAGTGGAACAGCAACGTGAAATATTAAAAAATGGAGGTCTGGGGAGATAATGGAATAATGAATCTCTAGGCTTGTTAAGATGAGTGGACACTTAGACCAATGGACAGGAATACCTGGATGACTTGGAGACGCTGTTTTCTAGCTCTGATTTTATTCATCATCAAGCAGCCTTATGATCCTTATTTGATTTTTCCAATTGACTTCTCTCCGGGATAGGGGATTAACTGATTGGCCATTGTGAATATCAGTCAGCTTGTTATTTTTTTTATTATTTATTATTAAATTGACTTACGGGTACAGATGCATCTCATATGTACCATAAGCTAGTTTTAGGGCCTTTTAACTGCTAGATAAACTCTTCATTTGTAGTATTAGACCAACAGAGTGTAGAAAACAAACCTTAAGGTATAGAGAAAGTAACAATAATAGTAAAGTTTTTCCTGACAATGTATCTTTCATTTCCCATCCATAAACTTGCTATATACTTATATCCCCAATAATATTGGAAAAGTTTTTAGTTACCCTCAATTTTTCCATTAGACATCTGTTCACCTTGCTTGTCTTTTGACCTAGCATTTATCAAACCACTGTTATTTCTAACAATATTGAAGTAGTGCTTGAATTTATTCCTTTAATTGCAGTTAGTTATCTTTAGCATGGATTGAAACAACAATTCTCTTCTCTGGACAGTTTCCACTGTCCACTTTGGGCACTTCCAAATTATCTGCTGCAAAATTGGTTCTTTGGGGAGGAAACATTCAGTCTGTAGTGCACATGTATACAAAATGAACTGAAGCTAAAGTTTTTAGTATATATTTTATTTTTTCCTCACCACAGATTTTGCCCCCAAGTGGTTTCTTTATTAACTAGTCCCTTAATCTAGGATTAGAAAATTTCTTGCTATTAGAATTCAGGAATGTCTTTTTTTTTAAAGTAATCTCTACACCCAATATGGGACTCAAACTTGTGACCCCAAGATCAAGAGTCACATGCTCTACTGACTGAGCCAGCCAGGTGCCCCTCAATTCAAGAATCTATTTTTTTTTTTAAGATTTTATTTATTTATTTGGCAGAGAGAGAGAGAGAGAACACAATGTGGCAAGGGGGAGCGGCAGGCAGAGGCAGAGGGGGAAGCAGACTCCCCACTGAGCAGGGAGCCTGATGTGGGGCTTGATCTCAGGCCCCCAGGATCATGACCTGAGCCAAAGGCAGATGCTTAACCGACTGAGCCACCCAGGCATCCCGCAGGAATGTCTTTAAAACCAGAATTCTTAGATACATTACATATCAGTTAAAGAAAAGGTTATTCTGTTACCTTTATCAAATGATCATTTTCTTTTTTCTTACTCTTTTAATTACTTATCAAAACCCAGTGAGCTGTGTACCCTTGGAAGCAGTGGACTCTTGGTGGAAAAAATTGTTCTTGCTTCAGTGCTTGACAACCTTTTCTGCTGAAAGATAGGAAATTACTGACCTGAGAGGCAAAACACATACTTAGCTTATTAATATGCAGTTTTCTTCAATATCTTAAAATTCTACCAAGTAAGCTGCTCCAGATGTGCTTTGATTTTTTTTTTTTGTCCTTTTTGTGCCCTATCCACATAATTATTAGTTATAGGTATTCACTTATAGCATTTATGGCTGTGAGAGACTACATCTCTCCCTCAGGTCATACTGTTGCATTCAGTACTGCTGCATATAAACAGTGCAGTTTGTGGCTTTCCACTTATACCCTATTGGGTCAGAGGCTTCTAGTTTTATTTATGCATTTGTTTTTGGCCCACCGTGCTGATTGTGCTGTCTCAGCTCCCTGTATATAAATAGATATTCCTTTCATTATTTCTTTTTACCTGTCCAGCCTCATAAGGCTTATGAAACTATTTATTAATACCAAATAAGTAAATATTTAAAAACCTGTCAGAAGTTATGATGACTTAATAAATCAAGTAATAGGTATTCCTACTGAATATAATATAAATAAAAATTTGTCCTCATGTGTTTAAGAATAAATTAATTTATTAATTGAATAAATATTTATTGAGCATTATTTCCGATATCAGGTTTCTTTTTGTGGCACCTACTTTTTTTCTGTTGGCCCACCTTATTTTCACTTTCATTTCCTCTTTGACAGCTCTCTGATGTTCCCAAGTCTTTTCTTCTAAACTCTTTTCTAGGATAAAAAGATAAAATTTGTTACCATACAGAGGTATAGGGAGCCTATTTAGATTCTTTCTTGTATTACCTTTGCGTTTTCTTTCTGAGTCCAGTTGATTTCCTTTATTATGGCAGGCTAATTCCAGTATGTATTTGAGACCTTTGTAAAAACTTATTCCTCATACTATAACATAGTACTAGTTTAAATGGGTCTTAAAATGTCAGTTCCACATTTTAAATTTGAAGTTATTTAGCAATAGCAAGAAGGCCTCATTGTATTTATTGTTAGCAAAGAGGAAAATAGATACACTTCTACTTTTATAGGCCTTTTAATGATATTTCTATAGTATTCGAATTTTGTTACCATGATATGTCATCACAGTTAATTTTTTAAAATAACTTTTAAATTTTACTTATTGTGAAAATGATAAACAGAAAAGTGAAGGAATTTCATGTTTCCTGTTTACATGTAAGTGAGGCTTAAATAAAAATTACGATATCAACCATTGGTTGCTTTAGGAATTTTGACCCCTGAGAAGGAACTTCCTTTCCTTAAATCATTGTGGGTTTTTTTTCCTATACTATAATTACTCCTTACACAGTATGTTTTCAGAAAAGCCAATTTCTTATCATCCTCCTTAAGCATTTCCTATATTTTCCACCCTTTCTTTAAGAATATGATCTTAAAGGGATATCTATGCTATTTGTGTTGCTTAGTCTGAAATGAAAAGTAAGTTGAAATGAAGGTGATTTCGAATTCAGTCTCAAGCTTGTAGCTTTAGATAACCCTTTTGTCTTTCGGGATTACCATTGTGTGTGCAGTGTATGAATTATGGGTATCCACAGTATGATGATTCTGGTGATTTTGAAAGGTGATGTGATCTTTCAGGATATGTATTGAGACCTCCAGTGTTATTTTACTCTTGTGCAGCAGGAATGAGTTGGTTTGAAATTCTGTAAAAGTGTGCCTCAGCCTCTAATGTGCCTTTTTGATTTGGCCTCCACTTATAAAAGACATTTTTCAAACTTTATAGTGTATCCAAAGTATAACTGAAGTCATATACTTAATAGCTGAATGGATTCATAATGCATGATTACACAACTTCAGAACCCATTTTGTTAAATGAAATGGTGACATTTTATGCACTATTAAGCCAACTAGAATAATTTTCTTGCTCTTAGCCATAACTTCTCTGTATCCTTATTGAAAAATTTGGGGGTGTGTTGTAGAAGGTTTTGACAGGAGAGAATGTTTAGAAAGTTATGCAGAAACAGGGCCTTTTTGTCATTATTCCATCAGGAAAAATAAGACAGATAAAACTTGTGAAATGGGAAAGTAGTTGAAATGCCTCAATTTGTGTTATAATACATTAAGTTATGTTTATTTAGTAATAGTTTGATTGGGAAGGTGAATTTTAAAATTATAGCCTTATTCTCTTTTTAAAAATACCTTACTGGTTATGGGAGCATATATGAGTATATGTGTGTGTAAAATAAAACATTAACAACTGTACTTTCTGTATTTCAAGTTTTTGCCACCTTATATCTTTAAAGCAGCCAGAACGTAGTCCTGTATTTAGTACAATATGAACAGTTTTATTTCTGTTGCTCTTTACTCAGTAAACTGAGACTTAAGCTAGAAAAATAGTTTGCTGAGCTTCGGGGGCAATAACCACAATATAAAACTACCCTGTATAACATAATGTGTTGTCCTGGGTTTCTTATATCTTGACAATTTTCCTCCATTCCTTGCTATGTAAATCTACTTGAAATTGTGTAACTTTCCTCTCTCAAGGTGAACTAAATTTTTTCTTATATATGAACTACAGAAAATACAAGCAAGCAAAAAGAATGTAAATTATCAATGATTCCATCTACTGATAGCTACTTATTTTAACACTTTTGGGGGTATTGCTTTCAGACCCATTTGTTTGCATGTGTAAACTCATACACAATCACTTTTTTTAACATGAAAAATAAGTTTTGTACTCTGCTTTTGTCACTTTACATGTTTCTGTGTCAGTACATGTATTTCTGAATGACTACATTTTGTTGTATACATTCACTATAAGTTGCTTGTACAGTTCTCCATTATTGATCATTTAGGCTGTTTCCAAATTTTTCCTGTTAAAACAGCATGAGAATAAATGTCCTATAGCTAAAATTTTCATTCCTTTATTCATTAGATACTTGTTGAGAGTACCTACTATATGTTAGCCACTGTATTTGGTATTGGGTTACAATGGTACAAGAAAGTTACTACTCAGATAGAATTCTAACAGGAGAACAGATGTTAATCAAATAATCACACTTCTGTATATGTAGTTTATAATCGAAATGGATGGTCTGGAAGGAGGAATACTCTTTTGTGAAAGAATACAGCCAAGAATCCTGCCTGGGGTTGAGGAGGCCTCATTGAAGAAGTGCCGCTTGAGTTGGCAGTTAACTAATTGGAAGAGGTTGGAGAGTGGGTTGGTGTTGCACAGAAGGAGATTATTCCAGACAGAATGAATGGTATTATGCAAATGTCCTGTGGCAGGAGGGTTTATAGCATATTTGAGGTACTAAAAGAAAAGAAAGCTAGTATGGCATGAACATTGAAAGCAGTGGTGTAAGACATCGCTAGAGATGTAGTCAGGGATCAAGCCAAGCAGAGCCTCACAAGCAATGTTACAGACTTTGATCTTCATTTTAAGAGTGGTATGATGCAATGGAAGGATTTTAAACTATGAGTAATATCTGACTGCAGGGCGTACTAATTGAACAGGGAGCAGAGTGGATGCAGAGAATCACTTAGGAGGGTGTTGCAAGTAGTTTAGGTGAGAGGTTACGATAGCTTTGATTAGGTTCATAGTGGAAATAGATTCAAGAAATTTTTATGAAGTAAAATTGATTTAGCTTGGCTCATATTCCTAAGTATTTTTTAAAGCATGTTTCCAGAAATGGAATTCTTGACACAAAGGACAAATTATTTTAAAACCTGATGGTAGATATCAAAATGCTTCCTGGATAGATTGTTTCTGTTTACTCTCCCATTAATAGTGTGTTAGAGTGCCCATTTCAATACAACTTCACCAGCAATGAGCATTAACTTTTTTGGGGTTTTTAAAATAACTATTCCAGAAAGTATGTAGATACTTCAGTTTTTTAAATGGAGATTATTTTGCCAACTATAATAACTTAGTAGTTTTGGAATATATATGTATTGATTTTATTTTGGCTTTACAAAGTGTGATTTTGATTCTTAATATTCTGCCTCTTAAGCTGAAACTACAATAAAAAGATTTCATGGGAGTGTTGCCTCCCGAACTTGAGAGAAAGAAAAATGTAAGATGATTTACGTCAGATTAAACGTGACTGGAAAATTATGTTTTTGTTGAAATTTTTAATAATCCAACCTCTGTTCTGTATAATTAATACTAAAACTCCTACTTTCCTAAACATTGCATTAGAACTCTACACTATCATGAGTTTTGACTGAGGGCTCCAAACTATTTTAAATAAACATATTGATGAAGAGCCCAGAAGTATATAGAGATTTTGACCACAAAGATGGAAATATTGAAATGTTGATTAAATTTTTTGTAACGTACTGATAGCTTAATAGATGAGAAATAAATGTATAGTACGTGTCCTCTTGCACCCTCACTGAATAACTCTTTGGCAATATGAGAATAACTGTAGCTGGAAATAAAAATTAAGGGATATAAGTCACTTTTTAAAAGCATTTTATATAGTTTTTTTTTTTTCTCGAGGATAGTTTGAGCTTAAAAGATACTGACCTTAGATTCAGAATAAAAATTATGTTTGCAAATATCTTCTCCCATATCGTTTTGGTTTTTTGATGGTTTCCTTCACTATGCAAAACCTTTTTATTTTGGTGTAGTCCCAATAGTGTAATTTTGCTTTTGTTTCCCTGCCGGAAGAGGCATCTAGGAAAACGTTTCTGCGGCTAATGTCAAAGAAATTACTGCTGATGTTTTCTTCTAGGAACTTTATGGTTTCCTGTCTCACTTTTAGGTCTTTCATCTATTTTGAATTTATTTTTATTTATGGTGTAAGTGGCCCAATTTCATTCTTTTGCATGTAGCTGTCCAGTTTTCCCAGCACCGTTTGTTGAAGAGACTGTTTATTTTTTCCCATTGTATATTTTTGCCTTCTTTGTCATAGATTAATTCGCCATAGAAGCGTGCGTTTATTTCTGGACTCTCTGTTCTCTTCCATTGATTTATGTGTCTGTTTTTGTGCCAGTACTATACTGTTTTAATTACTACAGCTTTGTAGTGTATCTTGAGGTCTGGGATTATGATACCTCCAGTTTGGGTTTTTAAATTAGTTTTTATTTTAATTCCAGTTAATTATCATACAGTGTAATATTAGTTCCAAGTGTATAATATAGTGATTCAGCAATGGCACATATTACCCAGTGCTCATCATGACAAGTACCCTCCCCAATACCCATCACCTCTTCATCCGTCCCCCTATTCCCTGCCCCTCTGGTAACCAGTAGTTTGTTTTTTCTGATTAAGAGTCTGTTTCTCTCTTTCTCTTTTTTTTCTTTTCTCACATGTGTTTTGTTTCTTAAATTCCACATGAGTAAACTCATATGGTATTTATCTCTCTCTGACTGACTGACTTCACTTTCATTACACCCTCTAGCTCCATCCATGTCATTACAGATGGCAAGATTTCATTCTTTTTATGGCTGAGTAATATTCCATTGTATATATATACTACTACTTCTTTATCCATTAATCAGTGGACAGTTGGGCTGCTTCCATAATTTGGCTATTATAAATAATGCTGCTATAAACATAAGGGTGCATGTATCCCTTTGAATTAGTGTTTTTGTATTCTTTGGGCAAATACCCAGTAGTGTGATTGCTGGATCATAGGTTTGTTCTTCCTTTTCATGATTGCTTTGGCTATTCAGGGTCTTTTGTGATTCCATACATATTTTAGGATTTATTGTTCTAGTTCTGTGAAGAACGTTGCTGGTATTTTGATAGGGATTGCATTAACACTGTATATTAATTATACTTGAATAAAAAAAGTTATGTTTATAATTTTTGCACATTTTTCTCAAATATGTACATAATTCTACATTATTGAAATGCAGTTATATTTGAAATGACATGTTACTTACTGCTTTGTTTTCTCTCTTTCAACAGTTAAAAGATGTTGATACTCGGAAAATCATAAAAGCAATGCTTTCTTATGTGTGGCCCAAAGACAGGCCAGATCTACGAGCTAGAGTAGCCATTTCCTTGGGATTTTTGGGTGGCGCAAAGGTAAGAATAGAAGAAATTATGCATTGTTTGTTGCTGTAACTAAGAAATAGTATGACATTTTCTAATAATGAAACTTGAGCTGATAAAAGCTACTTTGGGGGGAGCATTGTTAACTTTTAGGACCCTTATTTACATAACTCTTTTATGTAGTCAGAAATTATATCGTAATGCCCAGATTATCTGTGGATCAGATTTAAGGGCCTCAACTTAATGGAATTCACTCCTGAAACCAGCGTAAGATATAGGATCATTAGTTGTAACAAAGCATTAGGAACTTTATAAAAGAATCTCCTCAGAACCCTGTTGGCTCTTTCTTAATACATATTTCTGGTAAGCTTGGTTTTCAGCTCCCAGTAAATAGTAAAGAGGATGGAGATACATTCAGGCACACTGATAGCCATAAGTGGTAAACAACAATGTGAAGGGGAAAAAAAAAAAAAGAGGAAAACTTAAAAAAAATAAAGCCACCCACAAAAGCTGGGCATTTTTGTACCACTCAGTATAGGGGTCCTCTATATCTTAACAGCCTTTTCAGTTTATCTCTGTAATGTGTGTAGGACATTTTAATAAGGCAGTTATAATGACTCTGAACTTGCAAGGAAAAAAGCCTTATTTTCAATTTATTCAGATTTTAAAGTCAGTGAAGTATATATCTTTAGGTACAATATGTAGTCATGGTACATATGTAGTCCTTGGAGTCAGAATTCCTGGGCTCTGGCACTTACTAACGTTGTAACATTGGGCAGATTGCTTAGTCTTCGTGCCTCAGTTTCCCATGTTGTAAAATAAGGTAAAATACTGTTGTTATAATAAGGATTAAATAAATTAACATACAAAAGGCTTGAAACAGTGTTTGGCATGTAGTGAAATATGTGTTGAAATAAAAATAAAGTAATTTAGATTTCCATCAAAAATTTGGTAAAAAAAAGTCTGCTGAAAAGTATAAATGAGATTTGATTACCACTCTTATGTGTAAGGGTTAATATATTGTTTTAGAACCCAGGTCATATCACTTATTTCTTCTCTGTGTCATGTATGTTGCCTTTTATTTACTCATTCTTTTCCTTACTCTAAAAATATGTATTGAGAACTTGTCATCTTGTCATACAAAGGACAGTTCTTGGCCCTACAGAGTATTCAAACATAAGTAAAGCATATTTCTTCTCTCAAATCATATAGGATAAGACAAGTTCTATTTTATTGATATAATGCAAAGTAGGTCATAAATGATTTAAAAGTAGTACCATTCAGATATGGTGATTTCAAAGGAAAAAACCACCAAGATGGCGAGTCTGGAAAGGTTTCACAGAGGAGGTGGTGGCTGAGATAGTCTTGGATTGAGGTAGGATTGTTACAGGTATAGGAGTAACATGGACAGGATGAGAGAGGACATATAGTGTGTGTGGAATAGTAAATAGTCCAGCTTTGCTCTAGTGAGGGGATAATGTTTCAGAGAAACTAGAAGTAACCTTGGAAAGATAGATGGAGCTCCTAATGTGAAATACTTTAACTGTGAAACAAAAATTTAATTATGTGGGAACTAGGAATATTTATTTTGAATAGAAGAGTAGTAAGGTTAGAGCTATACCTTAGGAAATTAATCTGATGTTGTATAAGATGGATTAGGGTAGTAAGAGAACTAAAGTAGAGATTCCATTAATTTTCATTTCACGTATTCATTCAGCAAATATTTACTGACCAGTTACAAGGCCAATGTAATAATCTAGATGAGAAGTAATAGCACTTTGTACTGGAGAGGTGGTATAAATGGTAATATGGAGGGAAAAGATGCCAGAGATATTATGAGGTAAGAGAAGTGGAATCAACAAGACTTAGCAATGGATCAATATTAGAAGTAAAAGGGAGTTAGGATTCAAAGTTGATGCCAAGGATAAGGGAAGAAAAATGCTTTTAACAGAAGTAGGTAGAAAGTAGGAGGTCTTGTTTGGGAAGATGAAAATTTTGGTTTGGGGCAAGTTAAGTTTGAGATACTAATGGAACGTCGAGACAGAATATTTAGCTGATAATATAAAATGCAAGACAAGTTTAGGAAGGAGCCCCAGGCTAAAGAGATTAAGAGGTAATAGTTGTAGGGGGATGGGGGGAGGAGGTAGAACAATGCAAATTAGTTCACCAAGGAATAGAGCAGAAATAGAAGATGACTGCAGACAGAACCTGTGATAAATGTGGTCCTATAGGGTAATAAACAGTAATGGAAACAGGAAAGGAGTGATTGGAGAGTAAGACTAGAGTAATTCAGTCTGACTGTTTATTGTCTTTTCTTCTTTCTCATGTATTGGTTCTGTTGAGTACTCTCCCAGTGAACGAGACCCCTTCCCTGGGAGAAGACTAAATCAAGATACTATACAACAGACCAAGAATCCGTACTTTATTCTGTTTGTTTAAGCTGAACAGAGAGGATAATATTATAACTCTAATTTTGGTAGCTAATGTTGAAATTCTTTTAACTGTTACATTTTTAGCACAGTACTGGTTGCTGAATTATCTTTTACCTACAAATTACTTAAGGATAAAGATTATTCTGAGCTCTTGTGCAAGGCAGAATTGGTAAATTGGCCTTTTTTCTTTATTAGCTGAATGAAAGTACATTGCTGACAATTTAAAGGCTGATTGTTTTTTGGACTTCCTTTTGAATTGAAGAGAACAGGTTAGAACATGATTAAGTTAGTCAGAGGGAGGAGTGTTGAATAATGACGTTTGTATTAGATTTTATTTTTGGGGTGAATTTCAGTTGTTCAAAATACAGATTTCTATTGCTTGGTGACAGGTCAATGTCAGGTATAAAAACCAGGTCAAGGTAACTTTCTTAAGGACTGAAATATTTTTAGAAGGCTAATATTTGATTCTTCTCTCAATAAATCCTGAGCACCGATAGAATGGATAGTGCTGTACTAACTTCATATAAACTAATGACAAGTAAACAGAAATGAATATAGAAAAATCGGTCCTCAAAAAGTATGTTTGATTCCTTTTGAGTCAGGAAAAGAAATAAATTACCCGATGTTATAATGATTACATGCTTGTACTTTCAGAACATATTAAAAAAACAGTTTACTTTTCACTAGATAGGAACCAGACCATAGGAATATATGGAATATATAGTAGTAGCATTTAACCATTCCTAACATCAGTTTTCTAGCTTCTCTACTGTCCTCAGTTTAAAAATGATTATTACTCTCCCAATCTTTAAAACCTGGTCATTGTTTAATTTTGGTAGTATCGTAGCCGTGATTTATACTTGGTATGCAAAGATGGATTGTTATCCCTTTCATTTGTTGGCTTCCTATTTTTTTTCCAACTGATTACATGCTTTGGCATATAAGTACTTTGGACCTATCTAGTCCCCTTTATACTCTGGTCTTCCCTACCTCCTCCACATACTTGTGGGAATCTTAGGGCAGGGTTCAGGAATCTTCTCAGCTATAAATGAATGCCGCCCAGCCATCTGAGCAGCATGTGGTGGTTTCATAGCAAGGCCAGAAGCATCCATGAGGGAGAAGGAGGACAGAAAAGAGAGAAATGTCAAGTGAGAAGAAGAAAAAGAGAGGAGGATTTCATGCTTAACATATGGGGCCACAGCATACCATCTGCTTACTTGTCTATTAATGCTCTTTTCATTCTGAAGGTCTTAAGGCTATCATTGTCTCCAGCAAAGATTTTTTAAGATAAACTGTATTATGTAAAGATGCCTTGCAGCCCAGAGAAGGCCAAGAAGGATGGGTTGGTATTTCTTCTGAGTTGCAGAAATTCTATTTTTAATATGTTGGAGTCCTATATGAGATATATTTTGGGGATTCTGCTGCCAGGAGAGAGACAGAGATAGAGACAGACAGAGATAGAACACTATTTCCCTTCATTCCTTAATCCCTACAGATCATATGCAGTGCCTTTTCTTACCATCCACACATATATCCTAGGAGTATCACATTATCATTAATCTGGGGTTTTTGAGATCTAAGGATTTTTTTTTAATTTAACCTTTCTATTAGTATATCACATACAGCTGTGCCAGGATTTAAGGAAAATATAAAACATATTAACTAAAGTCATCTCTTTTCATAAAATAAGTGTTTATTTTAATGCTATAAAAAGTTATTCATATTCTCTAACCAGCACCATCTTTGGAACCATTTAGTTGATAGAGAACTTGTGAGCACAGAATTTTAAAGTATCAAGTACAAAAAGATATCTGAATTGAAAACCTGTTTCAAATGAAAATAAGCTTTATTTAAAATTATAAAATAATTTCAAGGGAGAGGGCATTTTATAAAAATATAATTAATATCCCTTTTCTTCAAGAATGCATCTATTATATAAAGTAAAGAATAATATATGCGTCTTAGTCCATTTACACTGCTATAAAAAACACCATAAACTAGGTGGTTCATAGATGGCTATCTTTTTGTTGTAACCTACATGGTGTAAGAGGTAAGAAGGGTCTTTGGGGACTTTATAAGAGCACTAATTCCATAAGGGCCTGATCACTTCTTAAAGGCCCCACATCCAGTATCATCACTCTGGGGGGTTTAGATTCAACATGTGAATTTGTCAGGGGACATTCAGATCATAGAAATATGTATTGAGCAACATTTGTACTGTTAGGTACAAGATACTGTTCTAGGCAGCTGGGAATACAAAAATAAATAAAATGTGGGTCTTGCCTTCCCTCCTGGAGTTGCAGTGTACTGAAGGAGAAAAATACACAAATTATTTATATATATCTCACATAATTATATACGTTTCTAAATATATATAACATAAATATCCAAAGGGAGTCACAAATGAAGATATATGGGAGTTCCAGCAATTAGGCATTTGAGGAGGGCTCCATGGAAGAACTAGAGTTTTCTAGTAACTACAGTCTTGACATTTGTAACTTTAAAAGATTCATGAACTTTTTGCTTAACTTTGATTCTTTAAAAATTTTCTGAAAAACGCCTTTTAGAATGAAACAATGCTACTTAAAGCCTTTAGTTGAGAACTATTATTTATATCCTGGAGTATCTTTTTTAAGTTAAAAGACTTTGTATTTTAGAGAAGTTTTAGGCTTACCAAAAAATTGAGCAGTAAGGACAGAGAATTCCTATATGTCCCCCTGCAAAAGCCCACTCAGTTTCTTCTATTACTAACATCGTGCATTAATATGGTACAGTTGTTACAGTTGATGAACCAATTATTTAAAAACACATTATTCTTATTAGCTAAGTTCATAGTTTACATTAGGATTCACTCTTTGTTTTGGGCACTTATTACAGGTTTGGGGAAATGCATAATGTCATGTATCCACCATAAAGTATCACTGCCCTAAAAATCCAATGTGTTCCACTTATTCATTTCTCCATCCTCCCAAATCCCTGAAAACCATTGATGATTTTACTATCTCTGTTGTTTTGCCCGTTTCCATAATGTCATATAGTTGGAATCATACAGTATGTAGCTCTTACAGACTGGCTTTTTTCACTTAATAGTGTGCATTTCAGAGTCATTTATGTCACAAATAAACATTTGTGTGCAAGATTTTTGTGTGATATAAGTTTTCAACTCATTTGGGTGATTACTAAGGAGTGCAATTACTAGATTATATGTTAAGACTATGTTTAGTTTGTGAGAAACTCTCAAACTGTCTTCCAAAGTGGCTGTACCATTCTGCATTCCCACCAGCAATGCATAAGAGAGTTTCTTTTTTTTTTTTTTTTTTTTTTCATAAGAGAGTTTCTATTGCCCTACATCCTTGTCAGTATTTGGTGTTGTCAGTGTTCTGGATTTTAGTCTTTCTAATAGGTGTGTAATGCTATCTCATTTTTTTTTTAAGATTTTATTTATTTATTTGACAGACAGAGATCACAAGTAGGCAGAGAGGCAGGCAGAGAGAGAGGGGGAAGCAGGCTCCCCGCTGAGCAGAGAGCCCGATGCGGGGCTCGATCCCAGGACCCTGAGATCATGACCTGAGCCGAAGGCAGAGGCTTTAACCCACTGAGCCACCCAGGTGCCCCTGCTATCTCATTTTTGCTCTAATTTGATGTTGCCTAATGACATATATTATGCATGTTTTCATATGCTAATTGGTCATCTGTATATCTTCCTTGGTGAGATACCTGTTAAGTCTTTGCCCATTTTTAAATTGGGTCATTCCTTTTCTTATTGTTGAGTTTTAAGAGTTCTTTGGATATTTTCAATAACAGTCCTTTATCAGATAGATATTTTTGCAAATATTTTCATTCAGTCTGTGGCTTGTATTTTCCTTCTTTTAACAGTGTCTTTCACAGAACTTTTAAATTTTAATGTAGTCCAACTTATCAGTGTTTCATGGATTGTGCCTTTAGTGTTATATCTAATGTCATTGCCAAACCAGAGGTCACCTAGATTTTATGTTATCTTCTAGAAGTTTTATAGCTTTGTGCTTTACATTTAGGACTATGATCCATTTGGAGTTAATTTTTGTGAAAGGCCATTGTCTTGATTATTTTTTTTTGCATTTTCAGTTGTTCTGGCACCACTTTTTGAAAAGACTATTTTTCCCCCACTGGGTTGCCTCTACTCCTTTGTTAAACATCAGTTGAATATATTTGTGTATATTTTTCTATTTCTGGACTCTATTCTGTTCTATCGATCTATTTATTCTTTTGCCAGTGCCACACTGTCTTTATGGTAAGTCTTGCAGTCAAGCAGTGTCGGCCCTCTGACATTAGTTTTTTTCTTCCAATATTATATTGGATATTCGGCCTTTTGTTTTTCTCTATAATGCTTAGAATTGGTTTGTCCATATCTACCAAATTACTTGCTGGGATTTTGACTGGGATTACACTGAATATATAGAGCAAGTTTAGAAACAACTGACGTCTTGACAATATTGAATCATTCCATCCATGAACATGGAATCTATTCATTTAGTTCCTTTTTTATTTCTTTTATCAGAGTATGGTAGTTTTCCTCATATAGATCTTGAACATCTATATGTTCAAATCTACATAGATTTATACCTAATTATATCATTTTGGATACAAATTTAAGTGGTTTTTTTTTATTTCAAATCATGTATTATTCACTGGAGATATATAGGAAAGCAGTTGACTTTTGTATATTAACCTCATATCCTGCAACCTTGTTAGAGTTGCTTACTAGTTTCAGGAGGGTTTTTTGTTGTTGTTGTTGTTGTCGTCGTCAGTTCTTTTGGATTTTCTACAAGCTAACCATATCATCTGCAAAAATGGTTTTATTTCCTCTTTCCTAATATGTATGTCTTCTCTTTCCTCTTCTTATTGCATTACCTAGGACTTCCAGTACCATGTTGAACAAGAGTGATAAGAACAAGATCTTTGCTTTGTTCCCAGATTTAGGGGTAAAGCACCTAGTTTCTCATCATTTAGTATGTTGTTAGCTATAGGGTTTTTTTGTAGGTGTCTTTAGTCAAGTTGAAGAAGTTTCTTTCTTTTTTTTTCATTTTATTTTTTTATTATGTTGTGTTAGTCACCATACAGTACGTCATTAGTTTTTTTTTTCCAAATATTTTATTTTATTTTTTCAATGTTACAAGATTCATTGTTTATGTACCACACCCAGTGCTCCATGCAATTTGTGCCCTCCTTAATACTCATCACTGGGCTAACCCATCAACCCCTCCTCTCCAAAACCCTCAGTTTGTTTCTCGGAGTCCCTAATCTCTCATGGTTTGTCTACCCCTCTCATTCCCCCCGCTTCATTTTTCCCTTCCTTCTCCTAATGTCCTTCATGCTATTCCTTATGTTCCACAAAAAAGTGAAACCATATGATAATTGACTTTCCTGCTTGACTTATTTAACTCAGCATAATCTCCTCCAGTCCCATCCATGTTGATGCAAAAGCTGGGCATTGATCCTTTCTGATGGCTGAGTAATATTCCATTCTATATATGGACCACATCTTCTTTATCCATTCATCGGTTGAAGGGCATCTCGGCTCTTTCCACAGTTTAGCTATTGTGGACGTTGCTGCTATGAACATTGGGGTGTATATGGCCCTTCTTTTCACTACATCTGTATCTTTGGGGTAAATACCCAGTAGTACAATTGCCGGGTCATAAGGTAGCTCTATTTTTAATTTTTTGAGGAACCTCCACATTGTTTTCCAAAGTGGCTGTACCACCTTGCATTCCCACCAACAGTATAAGAGGATTCCCCTTTCTCCACATCCTCTCCAACATTTGTTGTTTCTTGCCTTGTCAATTTTTGCCATTCTAACTGGTGTAAGGTGGTATCTCAATGTAGTTTTGTTTTGAATTTCCCTAATGGCTGATGGTGGTGAACATTTTTTCATGTGTCTGACACTACAGACAAAGGGCTGATATCCAAGATCTATAAGGAAGTTTCTATTATATTCCCAATTTGCTGAGAGTTTTTATCATGAATAAGTGTTGGATTTTGTCTAGTGTTTTTTTTTCTCTATTGATATCATTGATATCATATGCTATATCAATATGATATTTTTGATATCTATTGATCATATTTTTTCTTTAACCTGTTGATGTGATGGATTACATTAATTGATTTTCCAGTATTGAACCAGCTATGCATACCTGGAGTGAATTCCACTTGGTCATGTTGTATAATTATTTTTATATATTATTGGATTTGATTTGCTAATATTTTGGTGAGAATTTTTTCTCTGTGATCATGAGAGATAGTCGTCCAGAGTTTTCCTTTCTTTTTATGTCTGCCTGATTTTGGTATTAGGGTAGTGCTGGCCTCTTAGAATGAGTTCAGAAATTTTCCTTCTATTTCTGTTTTCTGGAAGGGACGATATTTACAGATTGAGTACGTTGGCTACTTTTCTTTTCTCCTTGTTTTGCCTTGCTAATCATATCTCCCTTTAGTGCTCTTGTCCATTATGTTCTTTCTCTCCTTCTGATCTTTTTGAGACTGGAGAGATGAACAAACAAAATTCTCTTACCTATTCATATATATTGGGCCCTTCTTGGCAACACTAGTTACAGAGTCCTTAATTATCAGAGGCTGCTGTGAAAGAGATTAATTATTGAAGAATGCAGGTATTAAAAAGGTCTAGAAGAATTGGGTTCCTCAGATGACATAGACAATACTTTCATGACCAAGAAGGAAAAAGTCATTTTAAAATCTAGAATTTGAGGGGTGCCTGGGTGGCTCAGTGGGTTAAAGCCTCTGCCTTTGGCTCAGGTCGTGATCTCGGGGTCCTGGGATCGAGCCCCGCATTGGGCTCTCTGCTCAGCAGGGAGCCTGCTTCCCCCTCTCTCTGCCTGTCTCTCTGCCTACTTGTGATCTCTCTCTTCTCTGTCAAATAAATAAATAAAATCTTTAAAAAAAAATAAAATAAGATAAAATCTAGAATTTGAGACCCTCAGCAAACTGATCATATGGACCAATAAATTTGGCATCATATAGATACAGCATACTTTTGGTTGTCCTTGATGGTGATTGTACTTTTTCCTTAATTCCATTATTTAATTAATATCCCAAGCTGTGCATTTCCAAGTTAAACAGATCCAATTTCCTAATTATATACCAGTCCTGAAAATTCAAGAATTTAGAAGATTATTTATATATGTGATTTAAACTTTTGATCTAGGAAAGAAAAAAAATTGTGACAGCAAGTCCTTTTATTTCTCTTGTACTTAAATTAATGGGCACATTGCAGTTATCGATGAAACATAACTTCTGTCCCATGATTATAATCCAGTAAAAACAGTTTCTTAATTTTTAGAAAACAACAGGGGGATTAAACTCCATACTGAGTCAATATTGATTGAAATGCATTAACATCTAGCCTTATTTTTAGACCTCCCCAGCCTCTAGGGAGCCAGGTCTGGTGTGGCCTAAGACACTGGTTTTATTTTTAAAATTTTACTTTCAATATACATGCAGTAAAGTGTACTCTTTTATGATTTTTAATACATGAATGTATTCATGTAATTACTGCCACAGTCAGGATACAGAAATGCCCTACTACCCCAAAAATGTCTGTTGTGTAACCCCTTTGTGGATATAGCCTCTTCAGACCCCTAATTGCTGGATACTACTGATTTGTCCTCTATCATTATAGTTTTGTCATTTTGAGAATACCATGTAAATAGAATCATATAGTGTATAACCTTTTGAGCTGGCTCCTCTCACACAACATAATGCCTTTGTCATTCGTCCAAGTCATTGAGTATATCAGTAGTTCATTTTTCTTTTTATTACTGAGGTGTATTCTATAGTATGGATGTACTATATTTATCTACTGGTAGACATTTGGTTTCTTTCCACCTTTTGGCAATTATAACTAGAGTGACTATAAATACTTAAGTATGGGTTTTTGTGTAAACCTGAGTTTTTATTTCTGTAGGATAAATATCTAGGATTGTAATTTCTAGGTCATAGTTAGTGTATTTTTAACTCTATAAGAAACCACCAGACTATTTTCCAGAATGGTTATTTTTGTCTTCCTAACAGCAGTGATGAGAATTCCAGTTGCTTTACTTCTTTGCCAACACATGATATTGTCAGGCATTTAGTGGTATCTTGTGCTTTCAATACACATTTTCCTAATGGCTAATGATGTTGAACCTTGCATGTGCTTAGTTGCCAGCCACCTATCTACTTTGGTGAAGTCTCTGTTCAAGTGTTTTGTCCATTTTTAGTTAGGCTGTTGTTTTTACTGTTCAGTTAGTTATTTTTACATTCTGGATATGAGACCTTTCTTAGATATGTAATTTGTGAACATTTTCTCCCATCTGTAGCTTTTAAAAAAATTCCCTTAATAGTGTATTATATAGAACAAGAGTTGTTAGGGGCGCCTGGGTGGCTCAGTGGGTTAAAGCCTCTTCCTTCGGCTCAGGTCATGATCTCAGGGTCCTGGGATCGAGCCTCACATCTGGCTCTCTGCTCAGCAGGGAGCGTGCTTCCCCCTCTCTCTCTGCCTGCCTCTGCCTACATGTGATCTCTCTCTCTGTCAAATAAAAAAAACAAACAAACAAGAGTTTTTAATTTTGATAGGTTCCAGTTTATCATTTTTTTCCTTTATGGATTATGTTTTAGTTATTATGTCTAAGAACTTTTTGCCTAACTCAAGGTCATTATGATTTTCTCCTGAGTTTTCTTCTAAAAGTTATATATTTACCTTTTACATTTATATTTATGCTCCATTTTGAGTTAATTATTGTATCCAGTTTAGTTGGAGGTTCATTGTTTTGTCCAATTGTTCCTAACATAAACGCTATACTCTCCCAGTTGAATTTCCTTTGTATCTTATTGCTGCTGTAAAAACTTTTCACACTTGATAGCTTAAAACCACACATATATATTATTTTGTAAAGGTCAGAAGTCCAAAATTAGGTTTCCTGGGTCAGAATAAAAGCAATTGTCAGGGCTGTGTTCCCTCCAGAGGCTCTTGATGGAGAATCCATTTCCTTGCCTTTTCTATCTGCATTCCTTGACTTGTGGCTGCCCCTCCCTCCATCTTAAAGCCAGCAGCATCTTCAGTCCTTCTGACTCTGACTCTTGGCCTCTATAGTCATATCTTTTCTCTTGACTTTGGATCCCCATTCCCTGCCTCCCTCTTATTATAAGAACCCTTTTGATTACACTTGGCCCACCCAGGTAATTCACGATACTCTCCCCAGTTCATATTCCTTAGTTTAATCACATGCAAAGTTTGTTTTGCTATGTAAGGTATCATCTTCACAGGTTCTGGAGATTAGTACATTAGTACCTGGAGATTTTACGGAGCCATTATTCTCTCTACCATAGTGTATGTGTTTGTGTGTGTGTATCTTTTTCTGGATTTAGTTCTTGTCTGTTGATCTATATGTATCTGTGTCTCCATTCATCAGCACCACATTGACTTTATTAAGATAGATAGTGTGATTCTTCCAGTGTTTTTCTTTTTAAAATTGTTCTGGCTATTCTAGTTTCTTTGTCCATATAATTTTAAAATAATCTCATGTGTAGCTACAAAGAAACCATATAGGATTTTTAAATAGATTTTCACTAAATCTCTAGACCAACTGGAAGAATTGACATCCCTGCTACGTTGAGTGTTCCAGTCAGTGAACATAGAATATCTCTCCATTTACTTAGATCTTGTTTGATTTATTTCATCTTCACTTGTAGCTTTCAGCATATAGACACTGAACATGTCTAGTTAGACAATTGGTTTCCAGTCAGGGGTGATTTTGCCTTTCAGGGGACATTTGGCACTATCTGGAGACATTTTTGATCATCACAGTTTGGGATGAGAGTGCCACTAGCATATAGTAGGTAGACGTTAAGGACACTGCTAAACTTCCTAAAGTGCACAGAATATCTCTTCTCATAAGAAAGAATTATCTAACCCAGAATGTAGTGCTGAAGGTTGAGAAATTGTGGGTTAGGTTTATACTTGAGGATTTCTTTGGTATGGGGTTATTGTAATTTTTTTTAAAGATTTTACTTATTTGAGAGAAAGAGAGAGCTTGAGAGAGCATGAGCAGGGGGGAGGGGCAGAGGAAGAGGGAGAAGCAGACTCCCCACTGAGCAGGGAGCCTGATGTGGAACTCAGTCCCAGGAGCCTAGGATTCATGACCTGAGCTGAGGGCAGATGCTTAACTGACTGAGCCACCCAGGCACTGGGGTATTGTAATTTTTAAAAATGTTGGTTCATTGCTGGTATATTGATACATTAACAATTATTTGCTTATGTTGGTCATTATAATTTGTTGATAATTATATTGATAGTTATTGATAAATTTGGAGTTTGGCCTACCATTTTATTATTTGTTTTATGCCAGTTTCCTTTTTCTTTAGTTACTCTATTTCACCTTTCCTGCTATCTTTTGTGTTATTTAAGCATGTTTTACTATCCCGTTTTAATTTATCTATTGTGGCTTTTAGTCTATCTGCATAATTTTTTTTAGTTGCTGTAGGAATTACAATATTAATACTGAACTTTTCATAGCTTACTTAGCATCAGTATTTTACCATGTCAAGTGAAATATAAAAACCTTACTACCCTTTAAGTCCCTTTATCTTCCTCCTTTATGTTTACAGGTTATCTTATGTATTACATCTGTATACATTGAAAACCCCATTAGTCAATGATTTAACTTTTGCTTTTGTCCATCAAACATATTTTAAAGAACTTAAGAGAGTGGGTTACTATATTTCCACAGATATTTACTATTTCTATTGCTTCTCCTTCATTTCCGATTTCCAGGTTTCCGCCTGCTTCCATTTCCCATGTGTATGAAGAGTTTCCTTTAGCAGTTCTTTTAGAGGTCTGCTAGTGACTAATTTTTAGTTTTCCTTAACCTGAAAAGGTCTTGATATTCCTTTCATTCCTGAAGGCTAATTTTGCTGATTACAGGATTCTAAGTTGACAGTTCTTTTCTTTTACCACTTGAAAAATGTGCCACTTCCTGCTGGCCTCCCTGGAAATTTGGTTTCTTCAAATTGTTTTTTTCCTTATACATAATGTATTGTTTCTATCTGGCTGCTTTTAAGATTTTTAAATTTGTCTTTAGCTTCTGGAATTTTAATTATAATGTATCTTGGTGTGAATTTCTTTGGGTTTTCCCTAATCAGGGGGTTGCTCAGCTTCTTGAATCTGAAAGTTTATGTCTTTTGCCAAATTTGGGGAATTTTTAGTCATTATTTCTTTGAATACTTTTTCCAGCCTCAGACTTTCTCTCCTAATCTTCTGAGACTCTAAAGAAGAGTGATAGATCTTTTTTTAATAGTCCCATAGATCCCAGAGTCTTGTACCCTCTCCTCCTTTTTTAGTGTTTTCTCTCTGTTGTTCATACTCAGTAAATTTTATTGTTCTGTTTTCAAGTTGACCGATTCTTTCCTTTGTCCTCTCCATTCTGCATGGAGCCCATACATTTCTAACATTTGTGTCTGTTGATTGTATTCTTTTATTTCAAGTTGATATCTAGTAGTCCTTGGTATAATGAGTGATTTTTTTTTATTGAAACCTTGGATATTTTGAGTATTATGGTATGAGACTCTGGCTTTTTAAAAAATCTTTTGTTTAGCAGGCATCCTGTGATACTGCTCCAGTGGGGATGGGCTGCTGCCTCATTCTTCAGGGGGAGTTAAAAGTCTGGGTTCTCACCTTGGCCTCCATTGACTCCTAAAGGAAGGGACTCCTCATGGCTGCTAGGTCAGGTAGGAGTTTAGGCTCCTCAGCAGGATGAAAGACCAGCTACATACTAGGAGAAAATATTTGCAAATTACAGACCCAACAAAGGCCTCTATATCTAGGAAATAGATAGAGAACTCTTAAACTCAATATCAAAAACAAAAACAAAAAAACAGTCCGGTTACAAAATTTGCAAAACCCATGAACAGATATTTAACCAAAGAGGATATATGGGTGGAAAATCAGAATATGAAAAGATGTTCAACATCATTGCTGTAGGGAAATCCAAATTAAAACCACAAGATATCGCTATACACTTATTAAAATAGTTTCAAAATAAAAGGGTGCCGGGGTGGCTCAGTCAGTTGAGCGTCCGACTCTAGATCTCAGCTCAGGTCTTGGACTCAGGGTCATGAGTTCAGGCCCCACATTGGGCCCCAGTGTGGAGCCTGCTTTAAAAAAATGGCTTCAAGATAAAAAATAGTGATGATATCAAATGTTGGTGAGGATGCGGATCACTCATGTTGGATCACTCATACTTTACTGGTGGTGGGAATATAAAATGGTACAGCCACTCAGAAAGAGTATGGCAGTTTCCTAAAAAGTTCAGTATAGACTTACCGTATGATTTACCAATTACTCTTGGGCATTTATCCCAGAGAAATGAAAACTTATGACCACTTGTATGAAAGTTTTCACAGCATCTTTTTATTTGTGGTCCCAAACTACAGACAACCAAAATGTCCTTCAGGGATGAATAAACTTGGTACATTCATGGAATAGTACTTAGCTATAAAAAATGAGCTATTGAGGGGCACCTGGGTGGCGCAGCTGGTTAAGCATCAGATTCTCGGTTTCAGCTCATGTCGTGATATGAGGGTCGTGAGATCAAGCCCCATGTTGGGCTCCATGCTCAACGCAGAGTCTGCTAAAGACTCTCTCTCTCCCTCTCCCTCTGTCTCTCCCTTCCATGCATGTGCATGCCTTTTCTCTCTCTCAAATAAATAAATCTTTAAAAATAGGCTACTGATACATGCGTCATCCTTGATGAACCTCAGGGGCATTATGCTGAGTGAAGAAAAAGGTCAATCTCAAAAGATTACAAACTATATGATTCCATACATATAATATTCTCAAAATGACTAAACTCTAGAGTTCAAGCACGGATTAGTGGTTGCCAGGGGATAGGGATTTAGGTGTGGGGCAAGGTGGGATGGGAGTGAATATAAAGAGGTAGCACAAGAGATTTATTTTGTTGTGATGGAGTAGTTCTATATCTTGATTGTGGTGATGGTTACATGGATCTGAAGATGGAATAAAATAGCATAGGACCATATAGGCAACACATACAAACTGCACACATACATGAATACACATTTAAATATGGTAAAAATTGAATGAGTTCTGTAATCTAGTTAATAGTAATGTGCCAGTGTACATTTTTGGTCTTGATATTCAACTACAGCTATATAAGACGTCATTATTAGGAGACAGTGAAGGGTTATGAGTCTCTTTGTACTACTTTTGCAACTTCCTGTGTGTAATTATTTCAAAAGAAAAGTTTTTTTTTAAAAAAATTCACATTTCTCTGAGGTGGTTTAAATGTAGTTCTCATGAAAACAGAATATTAGGGAAAACCAGTATTTGCCACCCCCTATGCTCAAAATACCATAAGGCCAGTGCACCCAACACATGTGTACTAATAAAAACATCTACACATAATATAGTCCTTTCTATTTCTTTGATGTTTTTAAATTTCTTTCCTTTCTAAAATTACTTCTTTTGGGAAAACTGGAAGTAATCAACAGTTATTATTAGAGGTAGTGCCTGTTCTTAGCAATGTGCTAACTGCCTTTTTTCTGTCAATACAAATACAGGACAGATGATATTCACATACTTTATATATTTGAAAGGATGCTCCCAAATTTGACCAGACCCAAACACATTTTCAAGAAAGTAAAATAGCACAACTTTCTTGGTGATACATTAGTTTTAGTCACTACTCGCTCTGGCTGTGACAAAGATATAATAGGTTGTAAGTTTTGAGAATTGTGTGCTAGCTATAACTATCACTTTTTCTCCCACTCAGAAAATTGTATTAGAATGCAAGTGAGGGGATGTGGTCTTATTATACAGAAACTCTGGAATCTGCTCAAATTTTTTTAAATTACTTGTGCCATACTTTATGCTGGTTTCAACAGCACATTTGAGAGCATCTACTTTAGGGTACAAATGAAGTGGAATAGTATGGTCCCTTGCTTTATGAGCTGCTAATATGGCAGTGGTATTCTAGAAAAAATTTTGAGTTTCAAGTCAGTCTTGGATTTTAATCCTAGTTCTGCTGCTTACCCGACAGGTCATTAAACCTCAGTTATAGGGTTGTCCATTGAATAGAATTATTTTTCAGTTCTCACCTTTGTGAAAGGTACCTAGTACCATACGTGTCTCTGGTAGGTATTCACAAAATGTTTTGCCACAAAAGATTTGTGAAGTGAGGTTGAGAAGCCAGTATATCCATGAACATTGCACCTAGAAAGCAAATGATAAATATATAGTAAAAAGGACAAATACTGAGGTATAAACTGTGAAAAAGAGGAGTTTGAAAATGGAAAGTGTCAAATGGGCTGTAGGTTTCAGAGAAGGCATGATGGGAATGGTATTCAGAGTGGGTTTTAGGTATTTTTTTTTTTAATTTTATTTATTTATTTGACAGAGAGAGAGATCACAAGTAGGCAGAGAGGCAGGCAGAGAGAGAGGGGAAAGCAGGCTCCCCGCTGAGCAGAGAGCCCGATGCGGGGCTCGATCCCAGGACCCTGAGATCATGACCTGAGCCAAAGGCAGAGGCTTTAACCCACTGAGCCACCCAGGCGCCCCTCAGAGTGGGTTTTAAAAAATGGAAAGGAAGAAAGGTAAATCAGGCAGGCAGACCATTTCAAGCAGAAGCAAGAGCTTGAGGTTATATGATTATATAGAAGTCAAAATTGAGAAATTTATCATACTTCAAATCTGCTATTCTATTAGATTATATTTTAGAAGTTAGAAAAAATTTTGAACAATTTATCCCATGGTGTTACATTCTTAAAAGTGTTCCAACATCTGCTATGTATTTTAGTGATATTGTTGAACCTGCTTGGTTGCTAGGACACTTGTATACTTTGAAATCTTGGTAGGATTTACGTAGCTCCTGTCAGCTGTCAGCAAAACTTAGGCTTGTTAACAATATTTTTTATGTTTAACAAAGATGAACGATATAATAATGGGACATTAACAAGAGCGGGGATTTCATTGATTTTGTTAAGCCTTATAGAATTGCTTTCAGGATGCCTGAGTAGCTAAGTCAGTTAAGTGGCTGCCTTCGACTCAGGTCATGATCTCAGGGTCCTGGGATAGAGCCTCGCTTTGGCCTCCCTGCTCAGCAGGGAGTCTGCTTCTCCGTCTCCCTCTACCCACCCACTCTCTCTCTCAAATAAATAAAATCTTTAAAAAAAAAAAAAAGAATCGATTTCACATGTTATTGATGTACATGAACTTAATTTCTTTAAAGCTTTGGCAGTCTGATCAGTTTTCTGTTCTTAAGTGATAGTTGGTGTTTTTCATACTATAACCTTGCAGAAAATGTGAAATGTGAAATGTGAGTGATTGAATATTTGCCTTGGATATATGAAAGCAGTAGACCCATAATTTTCATATTTTTTGGTGTATTCTCATGGACAAATAGTTTGGTTTTTTAAAGCTTAGTTTGATATTTAGTGGGTTTTGTTTAGTATTAGAGCAAAGGAATCTTCTTAAATGTTTATTATTGAGTTATAGTTGACATACAATGTCAATATTAGTTTCAGGTGTACAACAAAGTGATCCAACAATTCTATACATTACTCAGTGCTCACCACAAAAATGTAGTCACCATACAACATTATTACAGTGTTATTGACTATATTTCTTATGCTGTACTTTTTGTCTCCATGACTCACTTATTTTATAACTGGAAGTTTGTACCTCTTAATTCCCTTTACCTATTTCACTCATTCCCCCACCTCTTCTCTGACCAAAGGAGTCTTTTTGTGGGGCAAATAGATCTACCGTGTTGTGTTTTTTCCCAAGTGGTGAATCAGCCACAGATACTTGTAATTTATCTGCTTTTGAGATACATTTTTGCTAAATAATTTTAGTTTTACTATTATTTTGGTGAACAAATAATTTTACATATTTGATTGAATACCTACTAAATACAAAGCATAGTAGTACAGAACCAAGTGTAAGATTATGATAGGATCATCAGGGATCTAGTAAGAAAGAAAAATATTTACATAAATAACGATAAGGCAGTTTGCCTTAAGAGCCATAAGCTCTGTAGCGATTTCAGATAATGGAGAGAGCATTTTGAGTGGATGATCAGGGATTATTTCATGGAGGCATGAGCATTTGACTAATGCTTGTCGCTTTTAAGTGAATATTAACATGGCAGTCAGTGTGAGGTAGGAATTCTGAAATGACAGCTCTCCACTGCCAAAGATTTTATCTTTATAAACTGGGAAAATAATTTCATTACTAGTAAATGATTAATATCTAAACATTCCCATAAATACTAACTTAAGGTAAATATTTGTACTTTTAGGAAATATATTTGTATATGATGGTTAATTGCTGCTTTTATATTTTTAGGCCATGAATATTGTGGTCCCCTTCATGTTTAAATATGCCGTAGACAGCCTCAACCAGATGTCGGGAAACATGCTGAACCTAAGTGATGCACCAAATACAGTTGCAACCATGGCAACGGCAGTTCTGATTGGCTGTATGTGTAATTCTTTGATCTGTCTACAGGTGTTGACTTTCTTCAAGAGGGTTTCATCATATTTGAGATGACCTTTTCACCACAAACACAACTTAGCATTTTGGATGTTTATCATTTTATGTGAGATTTTTGATATGTAGTTTTTAAAAATTCTTTTTATGATATACTTTCTAAAAATTCTAAAACAGCCTCATTTTCAAGTTCTAGAAAAAAATAACATGAAATAAGACATTGAATTCATAACAACCACTTCTGATAGTCTATCAGATAACCTTTTCAGTAATTCTAGTTATTTTCTTGCTATTGTGGTTAATTGTTTAATGGGAAATAGCTAAATAATGATATGTGTACATTAATGTTTTATTAAATTATATTCAATAGCCATGACACAAATTTGCCATTTGTAAAGAACAACATGTTGCTTTGTTCTCTCATGCATTAGAGAGGACACTTTGTGAGACTCAGGAGACTTGAATGGGGGCATGTTTTAGTTAAGGCACTTGAGTTTTCAGGATCTCGATTTTATCATTTGTTATTTGGGGAAATTGAAGTAGATTAAAATTTGTCCACAATAAGGCCATATAGACTGCTATTTACTAAAAGTGTTTAGTTGGAAAAAATCTTTCAACATCTGGAATTTATAGAGGAAAATTACAATGAAAGGGATCCATAGTGGTGGAAAGATTGGTTCTCACTAGGCTAGGTACTTTCTTTCTAGGTTTCTTTTAATGTAAGTATTCTGTGATGTATTCATTTATTGTGTAAACACTTTCTTCCTTACTATATACTTATATTTTATACTCCTATGATTCTAATGTTTTTATAACCCATTTTTTTCTTTTGAATGTATTGTTAGATGGTGTATCAAGAGCTGGAGCTGCCTTTTTTAATGAAGTTCGAAATGCAGTATTTGGCAAGGTAGCCCAAAATTCAATCCGAAGAATAGCCAGAAATGTCTTTCTCCATCTTCACAACCTGGATCTGGCTTTCCACCTGAGTAGACAGACAGGAGCTTTATCAAAGGCGATTGACAGAGGGACAAGGGGTATCAGTTTTGTCCTGAGTGCTTTAGTATTTAATCTTCTTCCCATCATGTTTGAGGTGACTCTTGTCAGTGGTATTTTGGTAAGTAAAACATTTTTCATAACAAGCTTTTATCTTACATTCTTATTAGTGGCTATTTAGTATTTGAAGCTGTTGTGCTATTGAATGCTCATCGTTTGAAAGCAAAATTACACGGTATCAGAAGGGTTATACAGTTAATTCAATTATTTTGCCACAAGCTTCAAGGGACTGTCCAAAATCTTTATCATGTTGTTATTGTAAAGAGCTGGTCAGTTCTACACATAGATCAGTCATTTAACTAGTGCTTGTAATTCTTTTGTCGGCAGAGATATTTGTATGTGACTTTGGACTGGTATACTCAGATTATCTAGATTTTTATTCACCATTTATAACATTCTAAGCAATTTCGTATTTTGCAATTAAAAGTGTGTATATACTCTTTATTCCTCTTAAGGCTTATTGCATTATTTTTTATCAGCATTTGACAGTAGTTATCAATGTGGCAAGTGTTTGGCTTTCTTCCCTTGCTACCTAAAATAGCTTTTCTAAGGTATTTGATTCCTCAAACATTTATTTATACAACTTCCCATCAACATATTTTTATTAAAATCTTTTGACTGATATTTGCTGTCATAGATTATAAACTATTTGGCAAGAGCAATGACTGTTCATCATTTCTTCTTTTGGCCTCTCTAGTATTATAGATGTGGTGCCCAGTTTGCATTGGTAACCCTCGGGACTCTTGGTGCATACACAGCATTCACAGTTGCTGTTACACGGTGGAGGTAAAGTATTTCCCAGGAGCCAGTCAAGGTTCAGAAATTAGCTGTGCTTTTATAGCAAAAATTTCATGCCTATGCACATCTTTGTCTTACAGAACTAGATTTAGAATAGAAATGAACAAAGCGGATAATGATGCAGGTAACGCTGCCATAGACTCGCTGCTGAATTATGAAACCGTGAAGGTAATATGTTTAATTATACTTTCCTCTTCCTTTCACATTGCACAAAGATTTGTTCTGCCATTTAATTGAATAGATGCTGTTAAGTTAGAGTTTCAGATTAGGATAGGATCTCTAGTTATGACGAAGTAATTGTACTTTGTTATTTTTCTTTATTTGGAAATTGTCTTCTCTTTCTGCCTCTGTTTTTGTGTGGCAGCATCAGAATTTTACCTTCTGAATTAATTTATAAGTAAGAAGAGTATAGGTAGCACCTTGATTCAGAATGAACACTAAGCTAATCAAACTGACATGTAAGTTCTTGACTCGCTATCCCTCAGAGTACCTAGCATAGTGCTTTCCATTAATTCTTTCATTTATATGTTCATTTTTCCATATAACAAATATTACTGAATGCCTCTTGTGTCCAAAGCACTATGCTAGGTCTTGTGATGGGGAGGGTGGTAAAAACTAATTAATATTTAATCCTTGCCCTCCCAGAATTAACTCCCATCAACTGGAAGAATTAAAGTATGCAGGTAACTATATATAAGAAGACGTAATGGCGGTGGGGGCAATGAGAACTTTCAGTTCAGTCTCAGGGGATCAGGGGAAGACTTTGTGAAGGAAATGCCATTAAGAGCTTTTTTTTTTTTTTAAAGATTTTTATTTATTTATTTGACACAGAGAGAGACAGCGAGAGAGGGAACACAAGCAGGGGGGAGTGGGAGAGGGAGAAGCAGGCTTCCTGCCGAGCAGGGAGCCTGATGTGGGGCTTGATCCCAGGACCCCGGGATCATGACCTGAGCCGAAGGCAGACGCTTAAGGACTGAGCCACCCAGGCTCCCCTAACAGCTTTTTTTTTTAAAAAGATTATTATTTTTTTTTAAGTTATCTCTACATCTGTTGTGGGGCTCGAACTCAAAACCTCGAGATCAAGAGTCATCTGCTTCACCAAGCCAGCCAGGCTCCCCATTAACAGCTGTTTTAGATCTGTATTTAAATTATCCAGGCATTCATCAAAATGGGGAAATTTCATGGACTTTTCAAATACAGTTCATTGTGGAAAACTGTAGGAGTACAGTCCAATGTATTGAAAGTCGGTTTTTAAAATGGAGCATGCAGTATAAAATTGTATCCATACATGGGGTCTGATGAAAAGGATACTAATCACTTAAGAGAATAAATTCTAATTGTACTTGCATGTAATTACTATTTTTGTATATTTTTTAGTATTTTAATAATGAAAACTATGAAGCACAAAGATATGATAGATTTCTGAAGACATATGAAGCTGCTTCGTTGAAAAGTACCTCTACTCTGGCTATGCTGAACTTTGGTCAAAGTGCTATTTTCAGTGTTGGTTTAACGACTATTATGGTGCTTGCCAGTCAGGGAATTGTGGCAGGTAATGGATCTGCAGCTTTCACATTTATAGATATTTTACTTAACCTTTATAAATAAAGATTAATGAGAGGAATGTATATATTCTTATTATGAAGCATATTCAATAAGGTGCTTTAACATCCTTGGAATACTTTCCTTTTTATATCAGAATGTGTTTTCCTAATTGTATGATAATGATTTTTTAACTTCCTTTTGTTTGACACTACAAGTTTAGCACTAGCTTCCTCATTAATTAGGACTACTGTTTATACATTTTGTGGAGCTACATACTGATTCTTTCAGGAGTAACTTCTTTTTTTTAGCATCTAATATTTCTAATTTCTGTTTCTCTTGTGGCCCTGGAAAGATATGTAGTTAATTTAGTGTTTAGTCCAAAGGACTACAATTACAGTTACTAGTTACATTTTAATCTAGACAGATTAATTTGTAAAACATTTCAAAAGTAAATAATGTCTCTGCCTCCTTTCTATAACCTGCCCCACTCAGGATTTATTTATTCACTGTGACCTTAATACTTGGTTTATCATTCCCAGTCATGATACTCATTTGCTCCAATTTTTTAATATCTACTTTTTTTTAAGATTTTATTTATTTATTTGACAGAGAGAGGGACAGCGAGAGAAGGAATATAAGCAGGGGGAGTGGGAGAGGGAGAAGCAGGCTTCCCGCCGAGCAGGGAGCCCGATGTGGGGCTCGATCCCAGGACCCTGGGATCGTGACCTGAGCCGAAGGCAGACGCTTAACGACTAAGCCACCCAGGCGCCCCTATTTTTTTTTTTTAATTTTCTATTTCACATTACAAAGAAACTTGCTGTTGTCTTAGGAAGAAAGGAAAGATTTCTAGCCATCCATTTCTATCTTCCCTTAAGCCATTCCTTTTTTTTTTTTTTTTTATATTATGTATAGTGTATGGGTGAGCGGCTCCCATTCTACTTACATCAAGTTCCCTATATTCCTAAATCATGGATTAAAATGTTTTGAAATTTGAGTAGTCCTTAAGAGTTGCTAGTTATATGCATTTTGAAGTATATTCCAGAATAATAGACTATAAGCTTTCTGTCTTAAGCTGGAAAAGTTAATAACATCTAAAACACCTTTTTTTCCTCCTCTGCCAACTACATATTAAGGTACCCTTACCGTTGGAGATCTAGTAATGGTGAATGGACTGCTTTTTCAACTTTCATTACCCCTTAACTTTCTGGGGACTGTATATAGAGAAACTAGACAAGCACTCATAGATATGAACACCTTGTTTACTCTACTCAAGGTAGACACTCGAATTAAAGTAAGTAATCTATTCAGTACCTTTTTAAAAGCATGTGAGCATCATCCCATTAATAGGATAGTTGTAAGGGAATATTTACATCACCATGTTAGCAAACTGGTTTCTTTTTCATAGGAATTGGAGCTATCATGTGTATTAAGAGGTTGTTAGAGCTTTTACTTCCATGTTTAGAAACCTTACAGTGTTAGCAAATATTATACCTAGAAGCTAAATTTTGTTAACTTGAATTATTTGTACTTGCACTTGATTTACTTCTGCTAAAAATGATATAAAATGTGTGATTGCCTTTCCTCACATGCTCAACTTCCTTATACCCTTGCCCACCATCCCCCTGTGTGCCCCTCAAAATTGCTCAAAAACCAAAGCATTTAAGAGTTTGTATTGAGGAGAGCACATATTGCATGGAGCACTGGGTGTGGTGCATGAACAATGAATCTTGGAACACTGAAAAAATAAAATAAAAATTTTAAAAAAAGTTTTTGACTTTAGTGCAGAGTGAAAAAAACAAATCTTTAAAAGCATGCTTGGAAGTGATCTAACTCTACTTGTAAACCTCCTCTTTCCCCATTATTTCCCTTTTTCTCTCTGTGAAGTAGAAAATTGTGTGCATGGCTATACTCTACATGGTGTATAAAGTGGCTTTTTTTTTTCTTCCCTACTAGGACAAAGCAATGGCATCTCCCATTCAGATCACACCACAGACGGCTTCGGTGGCCTTTGATAATGTGCATTTTGAATACATTGAGGGGCAGAAAGTCCTTAGTGGAATATCTTTTGAAGTCCCTGCAGGAAAGAAAGTGGCCATTGTAGGAGGTAGTGGGTCAGGGTGGGTAATTCAGTTATTTATAAAATTCTGCATCATTGATTAATGATTCCCAATATAATATTTTTTCTTTATCATAATGATTACAGTGGTTTAGAACCGGGGTTCCTTCACGTCAGTAAGAGCTACATAATCTTTCCTTGTCTCCAATTTCAGAAAAAGCACAATAGTACGGCTGTTGTTTCGCTTCTATGAGCCTCAGAAGGGTAACATTTACCTTGCTGGTCAAAATATACAAGATGTGAGCCTGGAAAGCCTTCGGAGGGCAGTGGGAGTGGTGCCTCAGGTATTAAAAAAAAAAGAAAAAATCTATTTGGGGGAAGATTTATTGGGTTGGTAGCTCTTTTGTTAGAATAATTTGAATTCAAAGAGTCAATATAGGGGCGCCTGGATGGCTAAGTCAGTTAAGCGTCTGACTCTTGATTTTGGCTCAAGTCAAGATCTCAGGGATCATGAGATCAAGCCCCACGTTGGGCTCTGTGCTGGGCATAGAGCTTGGTTAGGATTCTCTCTCTCCCTCTCCGTCTGTCCCTCCCCGCTCTGCTTGTGTTCTGGCTCTCTCTCTCTCTCCCAAATAAAAGAAAAAAAAAAAAAAACAACGGTCAATATATGCTAACTAAGTAGGAAGCATTAGGCCCTACAGTTTAAATTCTGTTACCAAAAAGATTTAAAAAATGTGAATGGAAAATCTGCATGATGGAAAGATTTTTTTTTTAAGTCTTAGAAAGATAGCATAATATAAAGGAAAGAGTCCAGACTAAAGACAAACAGATCTGGATTCTGACCCCAGCTCTAACCCTTATAAGTTCTGTGGTCTTGGTCCTCAGTTTCCTTATCTTTAAAATAAGGATAATAACCATTTGTCTTATAGGATAGAATTATTATGAATTAGAAGTAATATCTTATAAAGCACCAAGCACAATGTCCATCACATGATTGTTCAGTAAATGAAAACTATTACTGTGATTTTGAACAGTTTTTGACATAGTGAAGCAGTTTGGCTATCTGCTTCCACGTTTGTATGCCTTGTTTACCACTGTCATCTTTGTACCAACCTGTCCTCTTTGTGCCTGACCTGTAGTAAGTATTTAATAAGTATTTGTTGAACGACTTTAGGGGGAAAAATAAATTCAGAGCAAAATCTGAGAAGACAACAGGGATGCCTTATAGGATGTGAATTTTTCTTATGCTAAAAGCCAATAGAGAGACCTGGGAACGAGTTGCAGCCTAGAATCTGAATTAAGTTCTTGAGACAACTGTAAGAAAGGGATCAGACAGGGATATGTAACTTCTAAAAGGTCCCCAAATGAACTGACACTGCGCTGTCCTCTTTCACTGAGAATCTCAAATGTTACTGTGCATGAATTGCCTAGGGAGATTATTGAAATTCCAACTCTTTCATGTACCTTAGTTCTGGTTTAGGAGGGCTGTGTGGGGCCCAGGAACCTACATTTTTTTTTAGATTTTATTTATTTATTTGACAGAGAGAGAGATCACATGTAGGAAGAGAGGCAGGCAGAGAGAGAGGGGGAAGCAGACTCCCCGCTGAGCAGAGAGACCGATGCGGGGCTCGATCCCAGCACCCTGGGATCATGACCCGACCCGAAGGCAGAGGCTTTAACCGACTGAGCCACCCAGGCGCGCCCCAGGAACCTGCATCTTTGAATATGCCTCCTAGATGATTCTATATAGGTGATCCGTAGAGTCTGTGTTGAGAAACACTGACCTAAACTGTATATCAAGTGAATTGAATTCTAGGTTGGTCTGCTTATAAGCTCAGTGTCTTCATCCATCCAACTAGATTGCTGCCATTCTCTTAGGCTGTATAACAGTTACCCTTGACCTTTTGAAAAATAAAACATTTTATTCACAAGGAAAAATATACATGGTTAATAAATGAAAGAAAAGATGCTGATCCTCACTGGAGGGCTTACCAATACGAATTAAATCAACAACGTAATACCATTTTTCACCTGCCAGCAAGGATTTTAGAATTCATAATATCCAATTTGGGCAAGGCTGTGTAAAATGGCTAGTCTCTTGTTTGGCTGATGGAAGTATACAGTTTTCCTGACAAGCATCTTGGCAACATGTATCAAGAGCCAGAAAAATACTGATACCCTTTATTCCAGTAATTCTGTCTCTAGGAAGTTTTAGTAAGGAAATAAATAGAGATGTGAACAGATTTTTACATGCAAAGATGTTCATGACACCATTATTTATAACATCAGAAGTAGAAATTCACAGTGTAAATATCCAACAATAAGTAGATGGTTAAATTTATCACCATAGGATCAAATGTCATACAGCCATTTATAAATACACTGCTTGTAAAGAATATTGTCATAGAAAAATACTCAGTTTCTTAAAAAGAAGATACCAAGCAAAATTAACATCCTAATTTTATAATACTAAATGAATACATGTAACTAGAGAAGAAAGGAGAAAATAAACCAAAATGTTGATAGTAGTTATTGATACATAGTAGCATTGTGGATTATTTAATAAATTTTTATGTTACCATATTTTTTTGTATTTTCAAAGTTTCCAGATAGCATTTGTTAGTTCTTTTTTGAATATAGAATATTTAAAAGTAAGTATTTTCTCTTTATAGAACTTTAAGCTTAGTGGGTTTAAGTATCATTTTAATATAAGACCATTTTATATTAGTAGTTGGTATAAAATGATTAAAATATTATTTGAAATAATATCTGAAACTGGGGCTGATTGTGATGTTAAAGAAGATCTTAATTAATTATCTTGGTTAATGTGAACTAATGGAGCCGTTTTATTTCATCTTACTATTGCCTTGCAACCATTTAGAGACTAAAAGGAAAGTGGGAGATGAATGTTCACTTTAGTGTGCTATGTCAGAATAAAATGAAACATCAAATGAATGCTTGCAGTGACCTTTCTCCAAAAAATATCTATAGTGTATAAATCCTTTGTTTTCTGTGTCCAAGTAAAAAACTTGTTTTCTGTGTCCCAATTTAAAAGCTTCTGAGAAACATATAACATATTCAGCCTCATTAGTAATTAGGGAGGTGCTAATTTAAACAGCACATTTTACCCCCGAAAGTAGCAACAACTGAAACTTCTTAATATGCAGGGTTGTTGAAGATATGGTAATATGGGAATCTGACACCCTCGTACACTATGGGTTGGAGTATGTATACTGT
This sequence comes from Potos flavus, assembly GCA_028534135.1. Taxonomy (NCBI): domain Eukaryota; kingdom Metazoa; phylum Chordata; class Mammalia; order Carnivora; family Procyonidae; genus Potos; species Potos flavus. Next base: position 53,123,760 of record CM052901.1, read on the forward strand.
TGGAGCATTTTGGAAGACAGTTGGGCAATACTATCAAAGGATAAGTGTATACTTACCTTTTTTAAAAGATTTTATTTAATTGACAGAAAGGTGACAGCACAAGGAGGGGAGGAGAGAAGGGGCAGAGGGAAAAGGAGAAGCAGACTCCCCACTGATCAGGGATCCAGATGTATGCTTACCTTTTAACTCAACAGTCGATTTCTAGGAGTCGTTCTTACAGAAATACTCAAGTGTACAAAGTCCTATATACAATATTTTATTCCAACATTGTTTGTAGTAGCAAAAATTTGGAAACCACATTAATGTCTATCAATAGAGAAATAGATAAATACATTGTTAGTATCATGCAACTGTTAAAAAAGTGAGGTAGGGGGGTGCCTGGGTGGCTCAGATGGCTAAGCTTCTGCCTTATAATCTCCAGGTCCTGGGATCGAGTTCCATGTCAGGCTCCCAGCTCAGCGGGGAATCTGCTTCTCCCTCCCTCTGCCTCTCCTCCCTGCTTGTGCTCTCTCTGTCTCTGTCTCTGTCTCTCTCTCTCTCTTTCTCTTTCTCTCTCTCTCAAATGAATAAATAAAATCTTAAAAAAAAAAGTGAGGTAGAATTCTGTTACTGATGTGAGTGGTTTCCAGTGTAAAGTGAAAAAACCAATTTATAAAATAATATGTATGTATAGTATGATCCCACTGTGTTGAAGAAAAAAGTATATGGCACATAAATGCATCGAAAAAAGTCCGGACTGATACTCAACAAATTGTTCATAGTGATTAGAGCTCATAAGGGAAATGGGATTACAGGAATGAGGGGGGAGTGATAAAGGAGTTATCATGTTTTACTCTTTATGCCTTTGTGTCTTTACTAAGTTGTTTGAATTTTTTGTAATGAACATACGTATATGTGTACGTATATATAAATCTGCTCCAGGATGCTGTCCTCTTCCACAATACCATTTACTACAACCTCTCATATGGAAACATCCATGCTTCACCTGAGGAGGTGTATGCGGTGGCAAAATTAGCTGGACTCCATGATGCAATTCTTCGAATGCCACATGGATATGACACACAAGTAGGGGAACGAGGACTCAAACTTTCAGGTAATCAGAGATTTTAGATCTGCTCCCACTTGTGTACTCCCATCAAACTTTCAGAGCCATTTTCTAGAAAATGTAATGACAGAGTACACACCTAGGGCTCATCTAGTCACTTTCAACAAGGTCCCAGTCTCAGCCATCACTGTAAATAATTCAACATGTTGGAAATAACTGTTCTCAAGTCATGCAGGTCTCTCTTTTTTTTTTTTTCACTTGCAGCTGCAAACTGTAAATGCTTAGTAGTAAATTGCTAATACATGCTCAGGTCAGCATTAACTTATCATCCATAATTTTAATATTAAAGGAAAGCCAACATCATTGTTCACCTGAGAAAGTAGTAAGAGTAGGGAAAAGTAATTTGATAGTAAATAGTGTATCTCATCATAATTTCCTAGATCGTTATGGGATGTTTTCAATACTTTAGACTTCCGTATACTTAATTGCTATACTTTCATTACAGCCAGTTTCATTTTCATATCCTTGTTGGTTCAGTGGTCAAGTAAAGTTTGGGGCTTATACATTTCTATTTAAGTGTGTAATTATGAGATTGCTAGGTTTAATAATTATCCTATAATGACTGAATTTTTGGAGGATCCATAAAAATGCTTTTTCACCCAAAAGTATTTGAATTCCAAAAGTATGATATCTATGCCTGAAAGTATTAATGTAACTCGTATAAACACACTATATCCTTTACGTTTATTATTTATTCTAGTTTAATTTAGGGAGGAAATATATAAATGAGGGATGGAGGTGAGGCAAAAAGAGCAATGAATACTCTGCATGAATTTTAATGAATCCCCATTCCTTTTCATTACAAGCTGTCTTCATTTATTCACAACATTGATTAGGTGCATACTATGTGCAGGCTAACATGCTAAAAATGATTTGAGAGTTAAAAAGATGAAGCATAAGTGGACTTGCCATCAAGGAATTTGCATTCCATTAGAAAGTTTTGATCTAGGTTTAGGAAATGTTAAGCAAAGATCGTTTTCAAGTTAAGTTGGTCTGTAGTAGTTTTTTGATTATTAGCTGGTAGTAGAAGATTCTTGCAACCTTCCAGTCCCCGTTTATACTTCACCATTGCTCTTAACAGGAGTAGTGCCCAGCTAACTAGACTACCCCCGGATGATTTGTCCAGTTGGCTAATTCTAAGGACCTCCAAGTTTTCACATAATATAAACTAGGCCTCGCAACATAAGACTCTGCCTGAGATAGCTATGCCACGTGCCATTTTCCAATAATTTGATTTTCCTCTCTGCATGCCTTTGGGAGTAGGAATGGCTAAAGAAATTTTATTGTTGCCTAATATCCATTTCCCTACAGCTAGATCTCTCTAAATGAGCATTGTATTATTTAGCATCTATGCTAATGTTTATGGTAGGGAACAAACATGTTTCTTCTCCAAGTGCCAAAATTCTATTGAATAGAATTGAAACTGGGTTGGTTTCCACTTGAAATTTGAGAAGCATGTCTAAATTAGTCCTTCCTCTGAGTATCTGCATCTTTTAGGAAGTTTCTGCTGCTGAGTTGTTAGGTAGGTAAGGAGATGGTAAGGTAGGTAAGGAGTGCTGGCATGATGCTTGCTTTGGTAGGAAAATTTTGATCTTATTAAATGAGGAAGAGTGTGGATAGTATAAATATAAACTTACTAATATTAGAGATAAGGAACCCTCTTTACAAGTTGAAAATAATAATTGCAGAAAAATAAAACTGAAACAATATTTGGTGTACCAAATAATAAACAGGTGGAGCTTGTTTCCTGAAGAGGTTACTTAAACTGAAAAATACAAGTTTTTTCAGACATTGATAAATTAATGGATAATGGAAAAGAAAAGAAGCCAAAGGGGACATATTCAGCAAAGCATCATCCTGCATACTTCCAGCTATCGTTTATGTAAGATTGAGGACCTTAGACCTAAAAGAGTCCCAGTAAGGAAAGAAAGATTGCTTTATTTTCACCAGAGTATATTTAGAAACAAATATGGGCTTGCATATTATGATAGGAAGAGCATTGAACTGGGAATCAGGTCTAGTCCAGATTCCACTAGAAGTTGCTCTGTGATCTTGGGCAAATCACTAAACCTTTCTGGGCCTCTGTTTCCTTTCTGTTTTAAAATTCTGCTATTCTAGATACCCAGAGCAAGTAACTAAGGTAAAATAAGAGGTATCTAGTGTACACCTTTAACTTTGAAGAGTACTGTGAAAATAATATCTGTCAAAAGAATCCTCGAGAAGGGAGTGGGTGAGGGAAGGGGGTCACAGGGTGATGGGTCTTAAGGAGGGCACGTGTTGTGATGAGCACTGGGTGTTATATGCAACTAATGAATCATTGAACACTACGTCAAAAACTAATGATGTACTATACAGTGGCTAATTGAACATGATAAAAAAACAATAATTATTTTTAAAAAAAGAATCCTTGAGAAGAATACTGGCTGAATGGTACATTTTCGTTTTTGTTTTGTTTTGTTTCGTTTTTTAATTATTTTATTTCTTCAGTGTTCCAAGATTCATTGTTCATGTTGAATGGTACATTTTTGTTAAGAAATAAATGTAGATACTCATAGTTTCATCTTCAAGTTACCAGGTTTCAGATATTCAATTTGGTTTTGGCTTTTTTGATTCTCTAATATTGAAATTTTTCTCTCTGTGGTTGCTATCCACTGGGAAGTAATATAAAGTAACATGTAATGAGCATATTCTCGGTGTGAGCATATTCTTGGTGAGAGGAATAATTGTGGAATCAAAGCTGTTACCTCTCCTCCTTGTTCTTTTCGCCTGCCACGAAGTCAGAATCCAGAATTACATTTATGTTTCAGGGTATATAGTTTGTCAAAAGATATCATATACGAACTTAGACTCTTCTAACGAGTAAACTGAACAGTGGTCAGAGTAGAGGTACATGTTGAAGGCATTGCTTCGTGGTTATGATCAGTGGAAATACTAGAAATATAAAATATGTCTTTATGTTATACTTTCTTAAACTAAATTTTTCTTTACTAGGAGGAGAAAAGCAAAGAGTAGCAATTGCAAGAGCCATTTTGAAGGACCCCCCAGTCATTCTCTATGATGAAGCCACTTCATCATTAGATTCAATTACTGAAGAGGTAAATGATGAAAATGCAGAGCTCTTCAGTTCTCAATGCTTGACTTTTCTCCTTGGAAGTTTCAGTAAAATGGCTATATTCTTTTTTATTTTGAATGAACTTCAGTAGGAGGTACCGTAGAGCAAAATCCCTGGACCTTTGTCCCCATATAGCAAGTGTTGATAACAAGAATGGCAGGTTGCATTGAACTATCACATTGCTAAGTCCATTTGCAAAAGTGTCTCCTTTTGGAACCTTGTGACTATTGTATTATCCTTACATCTTGCAAAGCTTGTAAGAATTGCCTAATCTGCTGACAGAGGAAGAATGTTTTAGTCTTTCTGCTATTGCTACTTAGCACTCATGAAAATAGGTCATGTAAGTGATTGTGACACAAGTACACACCAGAAAACCTTTCACTTATCGTGGAGCAAATCACTGAAGTACAAGTCAGGCACACAAAGCCTGTGGTGCTGGTATAAATTTATATTCATTTCACAAAAAATACTGTGCAGCACCAAGATGTTGTGACACTTGATGTTGTAGTACAACTCAGCAACTACGTTAGACTTCATAACAACATCTTTGCATTAAATATAAAAGTTTTAACAATAATGATGATTTTGTGAATGGATCCCCTTAATCTAGAACTGAAGATAGGCAGATATTATCTGTCAGTTACCTCCATTCATCTACATTTTACTCAAATATATAGGAAAAACCCAGTGTTGAAGGATAGGCTTAATTTCAGCTTTGCAGCATGTATGGCATAATATTTGCATATGTCATTAAGTTTCAGGGCATATTATTCGATCTGCCATATGTTTAAAACAGTTTAATATCTAAGTGACTTGTTTAGCATAAGGATTTGTTATATTTAAAGCGAACCTTGGGGCCCCTGAGTGGCTCAGTCGGTTAAGTGTCGAACTCTTGATTTCGGCTCAGGTCATGATCTCAGGGTTGTGAGATGGAGTCCCGCATCTGGCTCTGTGATGGGCACGGAGCCTGCTTAAGATTCTCTCTCTTCCTCTCCTTCTCCTTCTGTCCCTTCCCCCTCTCTCTCCCTCTCCTATTCATAGGCAGAATAGGAATCTGCTTACAAGAACTTTATACCTACAAATGTATTATCCATGTTTACCACAAATTAAAAGTCCTAACAGTCATTATTTGAGTCATATAGCTTTATTATATCACAGAGCATAACCCATTAAGAACTAGTAGACAACCCCCCAAGGGAATGAGTTACCAGAAGATTCAGTAAATTTTAATGGGCCTTTTTAAAAGGTCCATAGCACTTTGTAGGATGTCAGAGCTTAAGTTCTTGAGAATAAGGAAGATGAGTCTCCACAAACATCACAAGTTTTCTTAGAATTGGCCCTAAATTTGATTTACCATCTGCCTTAGTAAAATATAAGCTCTTCTCTTCCTGGGTAGCCACATCTACTCTTGATAATTTTATTCCTTTAATAAATACAATGTGTAGAAATATCTGTGGGGAACCATTGGGTATATGCCCAACCCCACATTGCTGTTTCCATCATGCTAGCTATACTTAGACCCAGATTTCTGTGTATAGCTGAATATATATACAACTCCCTTACACTTTAAAAGCAGTAAACAAAAATGTGTTTTCGAAATAGATTCATAAATACAGAGAACAAATTGGTAGTTGTCAGAGGTGGGGTTGGTGGGAGGATCTGTGAAATAAAGGGGATTAAGAGTACACTGATCCTGATGAGCACTGAGTAATGTATAAAATTAGTGAATCATTATATTGTACACCTGAAATTAATATAACACTGTTAATTATACTGTAATAAAAAATGTTTTCCAGAATTCACTAAGAAGTCAGAATACTCTTTTTTTCCCCATTTCCTTCCTTTTGCTCTTTATTCAGTTGGCTATTCAGGGCCAGTGTCTCAGAGTCATTGCCTCTGTTTATAACTAGGGGGGGCTGGCCTATTTCTTCTGAATCTTGGATATTTTGGAGGAAAAAAAGCATTCTAAAAACTTGCTCTTCAGAATTATTTTGACAAAGATAGTCCTACACCATTTCAGTGTGCTCTGCATAGAATGCTTGTGTTCAGGAAAGGCCAGAGGTATCGGGAGGAAGCTGTCCTCCCTTCTAGGGCAAGGGGAAATGGAGCCAGACGTTTCATTCTTAGCTTAATCACACTGTCTTGTAGAATGACAGCTTTGCTCTCCACTTAGCCATTTCCATCCTCTTACTATTTTTCTTTTTTTTTTTCAGTTCATTATGATATAAGGGTTTTTGTTCTTTTTTCTTTTAGTTCCAGTATAGTTAAATAGAGTGTTATATTAGTTTCAGGTGTACAATATAGTGATTCAGCTGTTTTATACATTATTCAGTGCTTATCACAATTGTACTCCTTAATTCCCATTACCTATTTCACCCACCCTCCTACCCATCTCCCTTCTGGTAACCATTTGTTTCTTTTCTATACTTAAGAGTCGTTTCTTGATTTGTCTCTGTCTCATTCTTTCTCTCTTTTTTCCTTTGCTCGTTTGTTTTGTTTCTTAAATTACTCTTATGAGTGAAATGATATGGTATTTGTTTTTTTTTCTGACTAACATATTTCATTTAGCATTATACTCTCTACCTCCACGCATGTCATTGCAAATGGCAGGATTTCATTCTTTTTTTATGGCCGAATTATTTTCCATTGTATATTTAAATAAACACTTTCTAATAAAGTTTAAAAATGGGCAGAAAACATAAACCTATGGTTCTCCAAAGAATACATTCAAATGGCAAACAGACACATGAAAAGATACTCAATATCACTTATCATTGGGGAAATGCAAATCAGAACTACAATGAGATCTCACCTCATGCCTGTCGGAGTGGCTAAAATTAAAAACACAAGAAACAACAGGTGTTGGCAAGGATGTAGAGCAAAAGGAACATTAGTGCCCTATTGATATAGGGAATGCAAACTGGTGTAGCCACTCTGGAGAACAGTATGGAGGTTCTTCAGTAAGTTAAAAATAGAACTACTGTACGATCTAGTGATTGTGCTACTGGGTATTTACCCAAAAAATACAAAAACACTAATTCAAAGTAATACATGCACCCCTGTCTTTATAGCAGCATTATTTAAAATAGCCAAGATATGGAAGTAGCCCAGCTGTCCATCAATTGATGATGGATAAAGAAGTCAGAATACTTTTGAAAAGGAAGTTTGCTCAAGTTACCATAAACAGTTGTCTTTATAGCCCTTTCTGTCCTCTGAGTTTGAACTAATGAAAAGTAAATGTTCCTGTACCCTTTGACTCTCCTATCTTTCTACTGATTTGAAATTTTTTACATCCTATCAATTGAGTGCTATCGCATTTTATTTTTGTTCTCATTGGCCAGATAAACATCATACCCAGCTATGTTCCTGATGTCAGTGGATTCATGATTGTTATTTGTTTATTTTTAAGTATAGAAATACCCACCTTCTCCAGGTCTTTCTAATTTAAAGAAATGTTGCCTATCTAAAAGATAATTGTTTCCATGATAATGTTGCATATTTTTTCTTTTTTTTTTTTTAATTAACGCATAATGTATTTTTTGCCCCAGGGTACATGTCTATGAATCATCAGGCTTACACATTTCACAGCACTTACCATAGCAATAATGTTGCATATTTGCCTTCCCTTTTTGATCAGTTTTCTCCTCTTAGTAATTATTGAATAGGTCAAATATTTGGTAGTGATATAAAGTTTATATAATAAAAAATTCATTGGCATTTTATATGTTCCTTTAAGAAATGTATGATTATTTTAATGTGCATTTTCCTAATAGATATTTTTTTCCTACTCTTCTTGTCAAACTTGCAGACTATTCTTGGTGCCATGAAGGATGCAGTCAAACATAGAACTTCTATTTTCATTGCACACAGATTGTCAACAGTGGTTGATGCAGATGAAATCATTGTCTTGGACCAGGTAAGAGATTTAACTTTAAAGTTAATATGTGGGAGATTTTGGGGAAGATGGCGGAGCAGGAGGATCCTGAGCTCACCTAGTTCCACAGACACATCTAGATAATCACAGCAGTGCAACTAACACAAAAACACGCTGGCAGAACAGACTTTGCAGTTTATTGCAGAAAGGAGGGTACATTGAAAAGAGTAGGAGGGGCAGACACAGTTTGGAACCAGAATCCCACCGAGACTAACCACGAATGGAAGGAACACCACAAACATGGAAGAGGGAGAGGAGCAGACCCCACACCAGGCTCCTTAGGCAGCAGGGGAACTATACTGGAACGACAGGTCCCCAAAACATTAGGCTTTAAAAAGTCCTGGGGCTTAACTTTCTGAGTTTTTACAGTCAGTGGGACTTAATGCCCGGTGCCTTAAAAATCAGCTGACTTACTGTGGGAGGCCCACAGGGCAATCAGAAACTGAGTCTTCGGCCTTAAAGAGCCAGAAAAACCAAAAAAAACCCCACCAGGATAGCATAGAAGCAGCAGTTTGAAAAGTGCCTGGGGTGTACATGAAGGACATTTATTTACTAATCTCAGAATGTGTGCTGGAGGGGCAGGGATCTTTAAGAGATTTCTGTAAGAACGGAAATGCTAGTCGGCAACCATTTCTCTTCCCCCACCCCCAGCCTAGATAGCTAGACAGTTGCAGAAATTCGCAGGAACGCTCTTCCACCTATCTTACCAACACAACGTATACCACATCCTGCATTCTGGGGGATCTACCCCACTTAGCAAGCATTCCTCCAAAGCAGTTCCTGCCAAGACACACACTGCAAGCAGCCCTGGCAGGGACCTGCACCGCTCCAAATTGACTCCTGTTTTGGGGAGAGAAGATAACCACATATAGCAGTGCAACTGACAGACTGGGCAAGGCATCTGGTCTGACTGTTGGCCCCACCCACCATCAAAAGCCTCTCAGGAAAAGGCAGGAAGAGCACCCTGAAGGTTGATGCTACTGCACCCGTAACAGACGAACTGGGGGCAGGCATCTGGTTTGACTACAGGCCCCACCCACCAATGAAAGCCTCTCAGAGGGCAGCAGAGGCAGAGGACCCTAAGATTTGGTGTGACTGCAGCCCAGGCAGAAGGGCTGAGAGCATGCATCTGGTCTGGCTGCTCACACTACTAAATTATAAGCCTACAGTGGCCCCAGACTCTTCCCCTAATAGCACAGGGACCAAACCCTGCCTGGTACACCCAGACTATGAAAAGTGGACCATTACATCTAATGACTTAAGGCAAACACAGCTTAGCCACAACAGTAGGGTACACGCAACGCACTAGGAGATACCCCTGAAGCTCCTGGTTCTGGCGAACAGTGGACATTATGCTACAGGACACCACAAGACCTCTTCTTCATAAGGCCACTACTTTCAAGATCAGGAGACTTAGCAGACTTTTCTAATACATAGAAACAAACACAAAGAATTAGACAAAATGAGGAGACAGATGAATGGGACAAAAGTAAATCAAGAGAACTAATTAAAACAGAGATGAACAATATTGCCTGATAAAGAATTCAAATTAATGGTCATAAAGATACTCACTGGACTAGACAGAAGAGTGGAGAATCTCGATGAACCTTTAATAAAGATATAGAAAACATAAAAAAGAACCAGTGAGAGATGAAGAACTTAATGACTGAAATTAAAAATACACTAGATAGGGGGCACCTCGGTGTCTCAGTCTGTTAAGTATCTGCCTTCAGCTCAGGTCATGATCCCAGGGTCCTGGGATCGAGCTCCACATTGGGCTTCCTGATCAGCAGAGAGTCTGCTTCTCCCTCTGCTGCTCTCCCTGCTTCCATGCTCTCTCTCTCTCTCTCACTCTCTCTGTCAGATAAAGAAATAAAATCTTAAAAAAAAACCCTACACTAGAGGGAATCAATGGCAGGTTAGAGGAGAAAGAAGAATGGATCAGTGAGCTAGAAGACAGAGTAATGAAATCAAGCTGAACAGCAAAAAGAAAAAAGAATAATAAAAAATGAGACTAGATTAAGGGAACCCAGGGACATCATTAAGGATTATAACATTCACAGTATAGCAATCTCAGGAGGAGGAGAGAGAAGGATGTAGAAAATTTGTTTGAAGAAATAATAGCTGAAAACTTCCCTAACCTGGGGAAGGAAACAGACATCCAGATTCTGGAGGCAGACAGAACCCACAACAAAATCAACCTAAGGAGGTCTGCACCAAGGCACATAATAACCAAAAATAGCAAAAAGTAGTGATAAAGAGAGAATGTTAAAAGCGGCAAGAGAAAATAGTTACATACGAGGGAAACCGCATAAGGCTTTTCACCTGATATTTCAGCAGAATCTTTATGTAGGCCAGAAGGGGGTGGCATGGTATATTCAGCCTACTGACAGAAAAATAACCAAGTAACCAAGAATACTCTACCCAGTAAGGCTATCTTCAGAATTCAAGGAGAGAGAAAGAGTTTTCCAGGCAAATAAAAGTTCAAGGAGTTCATCACCATTAAACCAGCCTTCAAGAAAAATTGAAGAGAATCCTTTGGAAAGAAAAGGCCATAATTAAGAATAAGAAAATTATGAAAGGAAAAAATGTCACAGGTAAATGCAAACATAATAAAAGTAGTGTATTAATCACTTATAAAACCAGTATGGAGGTTAAAGCAGAAAAACAGTAAAATAAATTATATCTATAAAAGTAATCAAGAGATTCACAAAATAAAAGGATATAAAGTATGATACCACATACATAAAATGTGAGGGAAGTAAAATTTTACTTCTTTAAAAATGGCTTCAAACTTAACTATCAACCTACATAGACTGCTATATGCATAAAATATTATATATGAACCTAATGGTAACCACAAATCAAAAACCTGTGCTAGACACACAAAAAGTAAAGAGAAAGTAATCCAAGCATAACACTGACGAAAGCCATCAAATCACAAGGGAAAGGGGAAGATGGGGGAAAAAAGAGAACTACAAAACAACCATAAAACAAGTTACAAAATGGCAATAATTACATACCTATCATTAATTACTTTGAATGTCAAAGGACTAAATGCTCCAATCAAAACACATAGGAGGAAAAAAACACATAGGATGACTGAACGGATGAAAAATACAAGCTCCATCTAAGTGCTACCCACATGAGACTCAGTTCAGACCTGAAGACACATGGAGATTGAAAGGAAGGACACATTTACCATGTAAATGGAAGTGAAAAGAAAGCCAGGAGAGCAATACTTCTATTGCACAAAACACACTTTATTTTTTTTCCCCAATTACTTTTATTTTTTCAGTGTTACAAGATTTATTGTTAATATACCAAACCCACTGCTCCATGCAATATGTGCCCTTCTCAATACCCACCACCAGGCTCACCCAACCCCCCACCCCCCTCCCCTTCAAAACCTTCAGTTTGTTGCTCAGAGTCCACACTCTTTCATGGTTCATCTCCCCCTCCGATTTCCCCCCACTCACCCTTCCTTTCCTTCTCCCAATGTCCTCCATGTTTTTCCTTTTGCTCCACATGTGAGACCGTATGGTAATTGACTCTCTCCACTTGACTTATTTCACTGAGCATAATCTCTTCCAGTCCAGTCCATGTTAAAATAAAAGTTGGATATTCATCCTTTCTGATGGAGGCATAATATTCCATTGTATATATGGACCCTATCTTCTTGATTCATTCGTCTGTTGAAGGGCATCTCGGCTCTTTCCACAGTTTGGCGATCGTGGCCATTGCTGCTATGAACATTGGGGTACATGTGGCCCTTCTTTGTACTGCATCTGCATCTTTGGGGGAAATACCCAGTAGTGCAATTGCAAGGTCATAGGGTAGCTCTATTTATAATTTCTTGAGGAATCTCCACACTGTTTTCCAAAGTGGCTGTATCAACTTGCATTCCCACCAACAGTGGAAGAGGGTTTCCCTTTCTCCATATCCTCTCCAACATTTGTTGTTTACTGTCTTGTTGATTTTGGCCATTCTAACTGGTGTGAGGTGGTATCTCAGTGTGGTTTTGATTTGAATCTCCCTGATGGCTAATGATGATGAACATTTCTTCATGTGTCTGTTAGCCATTTGTATGTCTTCTTTGGAGAAGTGTCTGTTCATGTCTTCTGCCCATTTTTTGATGTGATTATCTGTGTTTTGGGAGTTGAGTTTGAGGAGTTCTTTATAGATCTTAGATATCAGACCTTCGTCTGTAGTGTCATCTGTGAATATCTTCTCCCATTCCGTGGGATGCCTGTTTGTTTCGTTGACTGTTTCCTTTGCTGTGCAGAAGCTTTTTATCTTGATGA
>CM052901.1:53136714-53171120 GCA_028534135.1 Potos flavus
ATATATGGACCCTATCTTCTTTATCCATTCATCTGTTGAAGGGCATCTTGGCTCTTTCCACAGTTTGGCGATTGTGGCCATTGCTGCTATGAACATTGGGGTACATGTGGCCCTTCTTTGTACTGCATCTGCATCTTTAGACCCCTTTTTTATTATATAATGCTCTTCTCCATCTTTTGTTACAGTCTTTATTTTAAAGTCTAGTTTGTCTGTTATAAGTATTGCTAGTCTGGCTTTTTTTGACGTCCATTTGCATGGTAAATATTTCTCCATCCCCTCACCACTTTGAATCTGTAGGTGTCTTTAGGTCTAAAATGAGTCTTTTGTAGGCAGTATATAGATCTGTCTTTTTTTTTTTTTTAATCCAGTCTGACACCATACGTCTTTTGATTGGAGCATTTAGTCCATTTACACTCAGAGTAATTATTGTTAGATATTAATTTAGTGCCATTTCATTACTTGTTTGTCATTGTTTCTGACAGTTTTCTGTGTTACTTTCAAGTCTTTGTCACTTTTGGCCTTTCTTTCCCACTCAAAGAGTCCTCTTTAATATTTCTTGCAGGGCTAGTTTACTGGTCACGAAATCCTTTACTGTCTGTTTGGGAAACTCTTTATCTCTTTCTATTCTGAATGACAGCTTTGCTGGATAGAGTATTCTTATCTGCATATTTTTCCTATTCAGCACATTGAATATATCATGCCTCTCAAGTTTTTATGGACAGGTCTGCTGCTAACATAGTTTATCTTCCCTCTTAAGTTAGGTATTCCTTTTGTCTTGCTACTTTTAGGATTTTTTCTGTACCTCTGTTTTTTTTGTAAATTTAACTACAGTGTGTTTTGATGTTGGCCTGCTTTTGTTGATTTTGATGGGAGTTCTTTGTGCCTCCTGGACTTTGAAGTCTGTTTCTTTCCCCACATTAGGTAATTTTTCAGCTCTAATTTCCTCAAATTAACCTTCTGTCCCCTTTTCTCTCTTCTTCTGGGACTCCTGTGATACAAATGTAATTATGTTTCATGGAGTCACTGAATTCCTTCAAGTCTACTTTCATGGTCCTGGATTTTCCCCCCTTTTTATCAGCTTCCTTATTTTCCATAATTGTATCTTCTATATCACTTACTCATTCCTTTTCTTTTTCCTTCCATGTGGTCATTGCATCCAGTCAGTTTTGAATCTGTTACTGCGTTTTTCATTTTGGCATGATTGTTTTTAAGCTCTTGTATCTCTGTGGTACAGGTCTCCCTGGTCTCTTCTATGCTTTTCTCAAGCCCAGCTAGTATCCTTAATGATTGTTGCTTTAACTTCTGGGTGAGGCATGTTATTTATATGTTTTAGATCCCTGGCCATGACCTTGTTCTTTCTTTTGTGATGAATTCCTGTCTTGGCACTTTTTCTAGATATCTGTTTTCTTCTCTGTGTTAGGAAAGCCTGTTATGTTTCCTGCTCTTGAAAGTAATGGCTTTATGAAGAAGAGGTCATATAATGTACAGGGCCTATCGCTTCAGGAAGTGTCTCTGCTGTCTGCTTTGTGCACTCTGCTGCTGTGTTATGGCTGCTCTATCCCTCAAATCAGTACTCTGCAGAGTTTCTCCTTGCCTGCAGTGAGTACTGTCTGGACCTTGGCCAGAGTGTGACGAGTTTTAACTAGTTACGCTCTTGTCTGCTTGTTTAAAAAGACCTGGTGCCATTTCCACTAGAGCTGAAGCTTTGCAGAAGTCTGTGGTCAGTAGACATGATGCCTGTGGGGGTTGATGCTGGTCTTCTGGGGGAGGAGCCTGCTGTACTGGTTCTCAGGTATACTTGCCTAAGAGAAGCAATACTAGTAGAGTGCAGAGGAGCAGGGTTGATGTAAGCAATTAAGCAGCCTGTGTTGGCACTCTTCTATTTACTGAAGTTAGTTTATGCTGAAGGCCAATGGAGGAAAGTGGCACCAGCCAGTTCTTTTGTCCCTTGAGAGGAGAGTTCGTGCTCACTAATGTCAGAGAAGCGCTCCCAGAGGAGCAAATAAACTCCCTTCATGCACCCTACGTGTATTTTGGATCATTGTATTCTCACTTTCTGTGTCTGGGTTGCTTGCTTACCTGTTGCAGTGCAGTGTGAACTTTAGGCTCTTCCCCAGTCAGGCGGGCTGAGTTTTAAAATTCTAATCTTTAGGGACCTGGTGTGCTGGGGACCTCTGCTGGTCTGAGGGTGGTGCAGGTTTGACCTAGAAGGGCAATCTTACCAGAGTTCAGGAGTGTGCAGTTTGGAGCAGAACTCACTAAGCAGCCAGTGTCTGGTTTTGCTGTCCTCAGCAGGTGTCTCTGCACCTATTCTTAGAGGTGGGGGACAGAAATGCTGCCCACTGGCTCCTTTGTTCCCAGAGAGGCAACGATATCTCTCTCAGATGTGCTCCAGAAAGGGGGATCCATCTCTCCCAGTGAATTATCAGGAGATCCTCAGATCATGCCATATGACCCTGGTTTACCTTCCTGCCTTCTCTAGGAGAACTGCAGCACCCTCAGGGTTCTCTATCAGCCATGCCAGGGACCTCTAAAACTCCAGTCTTTTGAGCCCTGCTAGTTGAAAAAAACCCATGAAAATCATCTGCTCATTTTCTCAGTTAATGAGTTTGGGAAGTGTTTTCATTGTGTGATCCCCTCTGCATTCCTCTCTCTCTCACCTCCCTCTGCAACCTGGGTTCCTTCCTCTCTGCGGCCCCCATGATCCAGTTCTCCCCCAAACCAGGTCTCTGCATCTCCTACTTTCCACGATGTAGCCTCCTCTCTTCCTCTAGTTGTGCAGTTTGTTCTGTCAGTCCTCAGATCGATTTCTTGGGTATTCAGAATGAGTTGATACTTATCTAGCTGTGTTTGAGGGATGTAGCAAGCCTATGGTCTCCTACTCTACCATGTTAGCTCCTTTTTTGTACTATTTTTACTTTTGAACCATGGTAATGTTTTTATATATTTAAAATTTTGAAAATCAGCAAGGACAGGGAAAAGCAAAAAGTGATTACAAACAGAAAGAAGTGAAACTAACTGCATAACAAATTAATAACAAACATGCAGAAGAAAAACAATCCAAGTAACTGTTGTACACATTACTCTGATTATTTACCCTTAGTGGAATACAAGGACAGAAGTAAATAAAAATTTGTACCTAATTTTGTTACTATTAGTAGTATGGAAGGAGCCTATTCGAATTGTTTTTTGTATATTTTAAGAGTGAGCATATGGGTAAATATATCAATGTTCCAAAACAGTGGTCTTACTTGGGAGAAGAAAGATAAAAATGGAATGTGAGAAGAGGAGCAACCTTGTGATGTTATATTGGAACAGAATTATCAGAAGATGATAAAGAAGTTCCTAACTTTTCACTGAAAAGGCCTAGAAGCAGTGAAATCTCAGTAGTAATAAGTATAACTAGCACATAGATCTTGAGCACTAAATACTGTTCCTCACTAAGAGGAATCAAAATTCTTTGAATAAATGACTGATTCAGTATCTGGAGTGAGAAAACTAATGAATACCTATCACAAAGACACAAAAACCATTTTGTGTGGGCTCCCACTGGCCCAATGTGGGATAATTCAAACATCAAAAAATAATAATAATAATAATGATACTTATGAATTACAGCATGTTCAGTAAAAAACTAACCTATAATTTCATAACAATACAAACGTTTGGGGAAAGGTCTTCTTTAAGAAGAATGCCAACTAACACTTGTAGAAGGAATGATAAATTTAGAAAATCATATTTTGCAACTACCATTATAATAATGACTACAGCTAAGGATCGTCATTGGTTGCTAAAACCATATGGTGAAAAAAAATATTGGGGAATGGAATATTTATACAGTTTGAAAATTTAACCCATAGATTAATTTCAAAGAGAAAAAGTACCTCTAAAATAGAGAAATCTGGTACACTCCCTTAACCAAAGGATCAAACTTTGTATTATTAACTGTGGAGTAAATTGACATTGTATACTTCCTGAACTGATGCAGTGGGGTGCATCATCACCTGTATTGTATTTCTACCAAAAATGTTTAGCCTGGATCTAATAATCAGGAACACTAAACAAAAACAACTTAAATGGCATTCTTTAAAAAATGCACCTGGATATTTTAGAAATGTCAGTGTCACACATACCCAACACAGACTCGAAAACTTACAAATTCAATGTATTGATCCTAACTGGATTCTGGGTGGAAAAATATGTATATAAGGAATTTATTATTGGGACAGTAGGTGAAATCTGACTCTATGGACTATATGTTAGTTAAATTTCTCGAGTGATAATATTTGTATTCTAGTCAGTATGAAAATATTCTTGTTTTTAGGAGATACATGCTAATGAAATATTTAGGAGTGAAATGTAATGATGTCTATAACTCATTCTCAAATGAATGAGCAAAAAAATAGTGTAAATTTAGAGGATGAAGTGAGAAAAATGTGGCAGTTGCTAAACTGGGAGAAGCATGAGTTTCCATATTGAAATGGCCTACCAAGTACCCAGCACAATGAATGGAAAGGAAAGCACACACACACAAGAACACATTATCATAAAATTTTAGAGTTGAGGATAAATAAAACAACCTTAAAAGTTGTGAGAGGAATGTCTCAAAGGGGAGGTAGTCATGGGATATTGAACTAATAGATTGCCTAATATAATTGACTATAGGAAAAATAGTATTCAGATGGTCTCTATAATTCTGGAAGAAAGTTTAGAGAGAATTACCAATAGTAACATAGAAAACTAAGAAAATGAAAAAACAAGGCAATTACTAAGTCCAGGAAGAACAAAAATTTTATGAGAAAAAATATATAAAATTCTGGTATCTACTTGACTCAACAGGTAATGCTTTACATGGTCATAGTAAGGTAAACACTGAATATTAAACACTTGTGCTACAACCAATATTATTAGAAGAGTGTAAAAATGAAGCAGTGGTAATGTGGGATAGTATAGGAGTGCTGAATTTCATAATACATGCATATATGTATTTGTAAATACCAGAAGAAATAGTGGTGAATTTGTGGATAGGAAGGAGATAGTCAGGTATGAAGGAGGAGACAAAAGACCTTTTTGTTATAAGCTTTTTAATCTTACTTTTTAAGACATACATTTGTGCTTTAATACAAATAAAACTAATTTAAAATATATTTTATACATTTTTACTACAGGATAATTATTTGTGATTTATTTCATTGGTGTTTCCACAAAAATAATTTTATTTTTTCTAGAAGCTTTTGATGAGGTTTTCACCGAGGATTTTGTTTGTTTTTGCCAATGGTAAATAGAAAAATAAAAAACATGTAATCCAAGGGGAGTTTTGTGCCAATGAAGTGATCCACACATACCAAGGTTGAGAACTATGTTCTTCACAATCCAGAGGAATTTAAATAGCTGAGCAAAATAGTTCTTTTTTAAATTGCCTAGCTAGCGATGAAAGAGGAGTCTTAAATTAACCACTCAGATGTGGGAATAAATTTTAGTTGTTTTGCTTAAGGGTATATTTGTAAAGGTTCTATGACTGGGAGTACCAGTAAAAGTGACAAAATTCCTTTTGTCTCCCACCATGATTAACAGTAGCTGTCAAGAGACAAATAAATTGTAGATACGAGTTTGGAATCTATACCAAATCTGTAATGTTAAGTTTAATATCCATCGTTAACAAAAATAGCTACTGGAAGAAGTAAGCTTTTCATGGAGAAATCTTTTTTATTTTAAAGTATACATAAAGATTTCAGGGTATTTAAGTCCCTGTAATAAATAATAGTGCTTTTGATTAAATATTTACCAATTAGAGTCACCTTTAATATTTTTCACCTTCCTCTTCTGCCCTTCAAAATTAAAAATAAAACATTAAAATTTTACTTCTTTTAAGTGAAATGGTTTACAGAATGGGATTTCATAGCTTTTTGTTTGTTCACTGGACTAATAACAGTGAAGAAAGCATTCTTACCTCAATTTTTCCCACTTGTATTATGAATGAAGAATTGGGAGAGGTATTTTAATGAATGCAAATCCTTCAAAATCCTTAGTTAGAAATTATTATGTATTTTCAGTTATTATGCTAGTTATATGACCTTTTTCTATGTTTCTCTTGCTTTTGCTTTTTAGGGTAAGATAGCTGAACGTGGTACCCACCATGGTTTGCTTGCAAACCCTGGCAGTATCTATTCAGAAATGTGGCATACACAGAGTAGCCGTGTGCAGAACCATAATAACCCCACATGGGATGCAAAGAAAGAAAATATGTCCAAAGAGGAGGAAAGGAAGAAACTACAAGAAGAAATTGTCAACAGTGTGAAAGGCTGTGGAAACTGTTCCTGCTAAGTTGCACGAGACATTTTTTTTGACACATTTGCACTGAAGCAGAATTGTTTTATTAAAAAACAAATCATACATTCCCATTTTCTATAATCCTTTTTTAAGATAAGATTTATTTGAAAAGGAATTTGAGTTTTACATCTTTCACAATATTTAATGTGATGTCTATATTTAGCCCCAAATTATTTTCTTGTTACTGCCTTAGTTGTGCCCAAAGCATAGTTTTTGTTACTATTTCACTTTGCCCCATTTCCATTTTGGGGACCTGATAGCCGTTTGATATCCATAATCAGATGAATTACATTGGATTCCAAATTTTAATAGTTTTTTAAATCTCCTTTATGCTTACAGTTTAGGTGGAAAGTATCCATTTCTTTTTTTTTTTTTTTTCCTTTTTAAAAGAGGACAGTGTAGGTTCGTTGTTTCTCCTCCTCCCTCCCCACTGACATACTTCAATGATAGATACCTACACTTTCAGTTTTTAAAGTCTTTGCCACTGTGTATCTTTTGGAGGAAAAACCTTAATTCTCATGTATGTATGTAGAATGTTCATCATTACCCAGCATCTTTAATGGTGGGAATTTTATTTTTTCATCAAAATGAGTTATTGCTCTTGTTTGGGACCAGAATTCATACCTTTCTCTTTTAAACACTTAAAACCGTGATGTAATTTGACAGTTGTCATACTGGGAATGATCTAAAAAGCTCAGGAAGTTAATTGCGCTTCTATTTCCGTCTTAACTATAGTGCTTTTGCTGTCTGAAGTTATATAAAGAAACAACTAAATGGAATGTATGCATGCACATATATGTGTGTGTGCACATTCTCACACTTGTATATAAAGCAGCAACCACTTAAATATTATTAATGACCTTGAGGTAAATAGGAGAAGATTATGTATATATACTCTAGATGATTGGGACTTTAATCAGTGACACATCAGAATTTATTACAAGATCTTCCCTTCCTTTTTCAGTAATTTAATGAGTTCCTTTAAATGTGACATAAGCCCAAACAAAATGATCAAATTTTACCTGTTAATAAAATGTTGGTATATGTTCACTTAGAAGCTCCTCTCTTTTCGAATTTGAATAGCTTCTTTTCTTTTTGAAAAAAGTTATTTTCTTTTCATATGATTAGAAGTGGTCTCTAGACCATTAGGTCATTTGGTCATTAGCCAGTATTTTCAGCTAATAAAAACTTGAATAACCTAAAAAACACAGTTATTGTTAGGGCCATTAAGTAAGTCTTAAACATTTTCTCTTAACTTCATCATATTAAGATGGTTCCATAGAGTGAAATAATAGACAATAGAAAAGGTTCCTAGGATGATTCACTCAGAAAAAAACGTCAAGAAAAGGGGCATTTATTATAACATTTCACATTACAATATTACATATTCACATAAAAGGGTATAAAGTATAAATTTTTAAACCAATGTTGAAACATAATTTTTTAATGGATTGGGATGAATAAGCTACAGTTTTAGAATATGGGCTCTGAAAATGGAGCAAGATGATAGGGTTTTATTCTTATATCCCTGTATTTTAAAAATTGCATATTTCCTTCCTAAGGGAATCCCAGTTTACAAAAATTAAATTGAAACAAGAGTAATTTAGGATCAGAAAAACTGATGCCTTCCTGAGGGTTTTTAACAGAAATATCTTGGTGAATGGATAGGTTCATTAGGAAGTTTTTTCAGCAGTTCAAGTCTGAGGGTCAGCTGTGAGAATAAGAAAGAGGCAAACTCAAAGTATGCATTTACTTTTCCTCTAAGGTATGTGTACCTTTTATATACCTTAAGATAAATATTTTGCCTTTTCCCTTAGATGTTGACAAAGATCAGTTCGTACAAATGGCTAGTGTAAAAATCAGTTTTAAGGGGCACCTCCATGGCTCAGTCTGTTAAGCGTTCAACTCTTGCTTTCAGGTCATGATCTTAGGGTCGTGAGATCAAGCCCTGCATTGGGCTCTGAGCTGGGCATGGAACCTGCTTAAGATTCTCTTTCTCCCTCTGCCCCCCCAATAGATAGATAGATAGATTAGATATCTAGATAGATAGATAGATAGATAAATTTTGCTTTAAGGATAAGATATTTAAAGATTATATGAATTCTTGTTTCTGGGTTGCTTTGTCCATGTTGTCATCTTGCTGTCATCCTTCCTAATTGCTGGATGTGTCATTGAGTAGCAACTTTTGCCAGTGTATATTCATAATTCATATATACCTTCTACCTTTATCATAGGATATTCTGTTGTAAATTAATAGTTGAAAGCTTTTAAATATATTTGCATTGGCAGCTTTCTTAAATTATAAAAAGTCCCTTTTCCCCATGATTTGAGTATATAGATTTTGAATGTAAACTGTATAGTAAATGACAATATTAAGTCAAATAAGCTGGTTAAAACTGATTAGTTAAAAAAGACTCAGCAAAGGGAGGTTCTTTATCAGTTTTATTGTTACAGCAATTTGTATAGATAATCATTACTAAATAAACAATATGTCTTTGTGACTAGAAATGGGTGGCCCATTGAAGCAACTTTTTTCTGCAATGCATAGGGAGAACTGATATTTTGTCATTCACACATTCAGAGTAAGTATGAATAATTAATAGACACCCTGAGGGTATAGCCTTAGAGCCTTATGCAGAAGGTGGAAACTTGGAATTGTCTCAGAGAGAAAGTAATTATTTGCAGAGTTCATAATATGGGTAAAATGGCAGTAAATTATAGTGCTTTAACTTAGCATTAAACTGTCATATTTTTGATGACCAGTCAGTGAAAGGCAACTTTCCATTGCCCCAAGTTTTTCAGTTCTAATGGCTAGGAAGGAAACCTTTGGGGTGGAGAAATTTTTTGACTGCAAGGGATGCAAAACTAGCATTTTGATTAAGTAGAATTAGAATTAATTGTTCTAATTAAAAACAAGTTGGAACAGTTTTGGCTCAAAAAGGCAGTGGATTGTTTTCATATATCCTGTTCCCATACAGCTACAGAACAATGTTTTTCACGATTACTTTCTGTTCCATTTCTACTTCATAAAATCATAGGGTTTTTAGAGTTAAGAAGGAACATAGAGGCCTTTAATGTAATTTCCTCATTCGGAAACTGAATTTCAGGAGAAATCACTGGTTTTGCTAGAAACCAAGTTGGAATGAAAACCCTGGCTCTTGACACCTACTCCATTTCTCTTTTTGCTGGACATTTCCACTCAGAAGCTAAGTTTAAAAATATATTGAAGGCTGAGATTGCCAAAATGTTGAAGTGAGGAGCTCAGTAGACCACCTCTCCAGCAAAACTTAACTGTTTGAAATTATTTAAAAAAAATTTTTTTAAATCTCTAGAAATTGTGCAAAGGGCATATATCAATTGGGAAAACATTGATTCAAGAAAACCTATTAAATATCAGTAAGAATAGCAAATATCTGGCATTTGAAGAATTACCTGCATAACTTCTACCATACCAGGTCTATGTTACAGAAGCTCGACCTTGGGTACTCTATTTAGGCACCTGTGATGAAGATGTTGGCAAGAGGTAGGGCTCCCCCCCCTGCTCCCACTCCAGGGCTGTGGTTTCATCCTGTCAGGGGTAGCTACCTGCATTTCTTACCCCCAACTCTGTGTTGCAGAAATTTATTCCACACAGGCACAGCCAAGAGGACTGATGATACCTTCCACCACCCAGCCTCTGTTCTTTGAATGGAAGCAAACTATTCTGTGTGGAGGCTGAGAATACTGAGGCCCCGATTTTTCCACCCTAGCTTATTCAAAGTTTGGATGTTTCACTCAAGGAGAGGAAAACTGAGAATACCAGGGACTGACACCATGCCCCAGTGCCCACTCATGGAGTGGTGTTTTCACTCTGGGCCCCTTGCCTCCACCCCCCAGCTTCGGTTCAGTGGTGCACAGGTTCTTTCTAAGTGGGAAGGTATGCAATGAGGACAAAGAATTCCACCTCTCTGCCTGGGGGGACTGACTTCATTTGAAACAGCATGGAGATCTCTGTCCCTAAGGACATCGTCAAAAACAATGAAGATCGTGGTGGAGAGCAATTAGGAGGAGCTGGTGCAAGCAAAGCAGCAGAGCAGCCAGAACTTTAGTAAAGAGAAACCAAGAGGGAACCAAAAAGAGCCCTCCTGGGAGCACAGTCAACTCTGGGGATTGAAAAGGCTGTATGCATGTGCTAGGCTGCACTTACCCAGGAAAATTAGAGCAGAACATGGGACAGACTTAAAAGCATTTCCCAATACTGCAGACCCATCAACACAGAGCAAACACTTCGCTGGCACAAGGGACTTGACCAAACACTGAACAATAAATTTTTCTTGTCTAGAGGTGACTATTAGGAACACAGGCTTAAAAATAAAATCACACTCCTCCTTGGCTATCTGGAAGACTGTATGTCTAAAACTGCCCTCCCAGAAAAGAGAAGGATCCTCCCAGTTACTAGTCCCTGGCTGAACGTGGGTCAAAAGAAAACTCCCAGACATAGCAGCCTCCAAGTACATACACATCCAATGGTAAAAGGTAAAAATTTTGCCAATAAGTGCATTATGCCCACCCAGAAATAACCCTTAGGTGGCTAGACTAAAAGAGATAATATCAGGCTGCACACTGCAGGGGAAATAACCAAGCAAATGCTGATCCCTTATAGGAAGGATCATTATCCAGAGCTGCTATAAGATACTATAATAAAATGCCCACTTTATAACAAAATATTATAAGAAATGCAAAGAAACAGGAATGTGTCATGCATACGCAGGAAAAACAGACAGTAAATACTGCTTTAAGGGGCCCAGATGGTAGCTATAGCATATAAAGATTTATTAATAAAGAAATAGAAATTAAAGGAACCAAATGGAAATTCTGGAGTTGAGAAGTACAGTAACTGAAATGAGAAATTTACTAGAGGCACTCAATAGTATATTTGAGCTGGCCAAAGAAAGAATCTGCAAACTTGAAGGTATATCGATAGAGATTATGCAATCTGAAGAACAGAGATAAAAATAAAAAATGTCTTCAAGAGAAATGTGGAACACCATTAAAAATATCAATGTATTCAAGATGTAAGCAGAGGAGAGGAAAGGAACAGAAAAAAATATTCAAAGAGATGAATGGAAACATCTAAATTTGATGAAAAATATTACACATCGAAAAAGCTCAACAAACACCAATTAGGAAAAACACAGATGTTCAAAGCTAAAGATAAGGCAAAAACTATAAAAGCAGTAAGAGATAAATAACTCCTCGCATACAGGGAAACCCCAATATGATTAACAGGTGAGGTTTCTCATAAACAGTGAAAGCCAGAAAACAGGGATTGCATATTCAAATTGCTGAAATTAAAAATCAAGGGACGCCTGATGGCTTAATTGGTTAAGCGTCTGACTTTGGCTCAGGTCATGATCCCAGGGTATTGGGATCGGGTCCCACATTGGGCTCCCTGCCTGCCACTCCCCCTGATTGTGCTTGTGCTCTCTGACAAATAAATAAAACCTTTAAAAAATATTTAAAAACAAGTATCACTCAAGAATATTATATCTAAAACTATCATTCAAAACCGAAGGTGAAATAAAGATGTTATCATATAAGTAAAAAGAAAATGCACTGCTAGTAAATCTGTATTACAAGAAATGCAAACGAAATTATTCAGGCAAAAAGGTGACACCAGACAGTAATTCACACACACACACACACACACACACACACACACACACACCCCAGAGCACCAATGTAGATACATCCAAGTAAGTCATGTAGATACTCAGTAAAAGACAGTATAATTGCATGTTTCTTCTTTCTTTTAGGATAATTTGTTTTTCCATGGGAAAATAATGTTTATTGAGATCCCACCAGTTGCACTAACTGCTCCTGACATTAAGCAGCTGCTTCTTGCGTTTGGTCTTTCATAAGTAGTCCCAAGAATGCTTTCTTATCCTCCACAGTCTGGAATCAGCCATGACCAAACTTGGAGGTGGTGTCAATGAACTTCAGGCGAATCTCCAGGGCCTGCCATTTAATCTGCACCAGCAACAACTTGTGGAGAGTAAGGACTTGCTTCTTGGTTCTCATCACACAGCCTTTCTGCATGACAAAGTCATTGGTCACTTCATCATAGTGGACAAAGCCAACTTGGAGGGTTGATGCTCTTGTCAGACAGATCATTATCAGTGGAAACATTGTTCTTGATCAGTTTTCCATCCTTGATGAGGTAGTCCTGGCCTGTCTTGTAGATCCTCTTGTTGATTTCAGTGCAGTGATGGTAGCCTTTCTTCCCAGCCCATGCCATGGAGAAGGCCACTTGGGCAGGATGCCATACCCCAATACAGCCCACCTTGCACAGTCCCTGGTGGGTCTTGCAGGGAAACTTCTTGGTGTGCCAGTGGCTGGTGACACTAATGACAGCTATCATCTCATCCTGCCCAAACACTTGGTTCACAACCACTTGCCGTTCCAGGTTCTCACGGGCCTAGTCCAGCTTCTCAGCCACTGTGCATCTATTCCACTGGATCTCCATGAGGTGGGCTTTCTTCTGGCATAGAGGAAGCAGGGGCATCTGGGCGGGTGGTGACACAGATGATTTGCCAGTACTTCTTCATGCTGTTGAAGTCCTTCTCTAGCTGCTGCTTGCCATCAATCATCCTGCCACTTGCAGTATTTGGTCGAAGGCCTTCTTAGACTTATGCCAGTTCTTATAGAAGTGCCTTTTTACTCATCATAGATGTGCTCAGCAAAGATGGTCTTAAGAATACAGACACCTTGAGCAGTTTCTTCATAGCCCATGATGCCCACAACCACTATGGATGGTGCCTCCACAATGGTCACATCCTCCACAACTTCCTTCTTTTTCACCTTGAATCCTGGTCTGTTGACCCCTCACACAATGTGAGTCATGCCAGCCTTGTAGATGAGGGAAGCTGTGAGGTGAATAGGCTTGGAAGAGTCATCCTTGGGGAAGCTCTTCACCTTCCATGGTGCTAGTCACTGTGTTTCTGGGGCAAGAAGCCCAGGGACCCATGCCTGGAAACAGAGAATTTCCTATAAGACATTCTGCCACCAAATGCTGCAAGTAGAGCAAGAAAATTTTAAAACTTCACTTAAGTTGACTTAGAAAACAACCGCATGAAGCAATGTGTATTCTATTGTTGGGAGTGGAAATAAAGCTGTCTTGGATTAATGAAAGTAATTCTTGGAAATGAAACTAGATGATATCCAGAATCCACAAGAACAAATGAAGAGAGAAGAAATGGTATATATGATGACTAATATAACTCTATGAATATTCACCTGTCCTTCTCTTAGATATTTTGAAAGATATAAGATCATATAAACTAATAGTTTTAACGATGTATTGTTTTGATATTATACACACACACATAAATGTAACATATATAAATGTAATACATATAACAATAGTATAAAAAGGTGGTATGGAAAGGAGCTATATACGAGTAAAGGTTATACACTTCATTGGAATTAATCGGTGGCAACACAAAGTAAATTCTGAGAAGTTAGGATGTATATTGTAAACCCTAGAACAACCACTAAGAAATTAACTCTAAAATATGCTTAAAATATTGAAGGGATCAAAATGTTACACTGGAACATATCCACTTAATACAAGAAGAAGGGAATAGGGGCGCCTGGGTGGCTCAGTTGGTTAAGCGACTGCCTTCGGCTCAGGTCATGATCCCGGAGTCCTGGGATCGAGTCCCGCATCGGGCTCCCAGCTCCACTGGGAGTCTGCTTCTCTCTCTGAACTTCTCCTCTCTCATGCTCTCTCTCACTCTCTCTCTCCCTCAAATAAATAAAAAAATAAAAAAAATAAAAAAAAAAGAAGAAGGGAATAAAGTAGGAATAGAAAAAAAAGACATGAGGCATATAGAAAAAAATTAAAGTAGAAGAGGTAACAATATTAAATATGAATGAACTCAAAAGGCAAAGATTGTCAGATTGAATTAAAAAATCAAGATCCAACTCGATCCAACAGGTATTCTGTCTATAGGAGAAGCACTTCATATTCAAAGATACAGATAGGTTGAAAATAAAGGATGCGAAGGGTGCCTGGGTGGCTCAGTTGGTTAGCATTTAACTCTTAGTTTTGGCTCAGGTCATGATCTCATGGGTTGTGAGACTGAGCCCCATATTGGGCTCTGTGTTCAGCGGGGAGTCTGCTTGAAGATTCTCTCCTTTTGCCCCTCCCCCCTCCCTTTCTCAAGTAAATATTTTTTTAAAAGGATGGGAAATATATATTCTGCAAGAAAGAACCATAAAAGAGTTGAAGTACCTATACTAATATCAGGCAAAATGAACTTTAAAACAAATGCTACTAGAGATAAAAAGGGATATTTCATAATGATTAGAAATTCAATCAGGAAGATATGATAGTTTTAAACATATATACACCTAAGAACCTATCCAAATACATGAAACAAAAACTGACAGAATTGAAGGGAGAAATAGACAATTCAACAATAATAGTGGAAAATTTCAAGGCCTCTTTCAATAATGGATAGAACAACTAGGCAGAAGATCAAGGAAATAGAAGACTTAAACAGAATACTCATTCTGCCCAAGTGCACATGGAACATCCTTCAGGATAGACCAAATGCTAGGCCAAAAAACAAGTGTCAATAAATTTTAAAAGATTGAAATCATACAAAACATGCTCTCTGGCCATAGTAAAACATTAAAAGTCAGTAATAGAGGAGAAAAACATGGGGACTTCAGAAGGAAATTAACTCATTTTAAATATGGATCAAAGAAGAAATCACAAGGGAAAACTAGAAAATATTTGGAGATGAATGAAAATGGAAAAACAGAAATGTATGGGATGCAGCTAAAGCTGTCATTAAAGGGAATTTTATAACTATAAATGCTTATATTTCAAGAGAAAGAATATCTCAAATCAGTAACATGCACTTCTGCCTTAGGAAACTAAAAAAGAAGCTCAAACTGAACCAAAAGCTAGCAGAAAGAAAATTTAGAGCATAAAATTGGTGAAATAGAGAATACAAAATCAGTAGAGAAAATTAACAAAGCCATAAGTTGGTTCTTTGGAAAGATTAACAAAATTAAAAAAAAAATTTTTTTTTGCTTGCTCAGCAGGACTTTTTTTCTTTTTTCCCAAATACTTTTATTTTTTTCAGTGTTACCAGAGTCATTGTTCATGTACCGTACCCAGTGCTCCATGCAATACGTGACCTCCTCAATATCCACTGCCAGGCTCGCCCAACCCCCCTCCTCTCCCCTCCAAAACCTTCAGTTTGTTGCTCAGAGTCCGCAGTCTCTCATGGTACATCTCTCCTTCTGATTTCCCCCAATTCACCCTTCCTTTCCTTCTCACAATGTCCTCCATGTTTTTCCTTATGCTCCACACATAAGTGAGACCATATGATAATTGACTCTCTCTGCTTGACTTATTTCACTCAGCATAATCTCTTCCAGTCCCGTCCATGTTGATACAAAAGTTGGGTATTCATCCTTTCTGATGGAGGCATAATATTCCATTGTATATTCAAACTAGACCGACCGGTAACAAAATAGTGAAGACTCAAATTAGTAAAAAAAAAAAAAAAAAAAAAAAAAAAGAATGAAAGGATATCTCTGCCAATTTTACAGGTAAAAACAAACTAAAAGAATATGAACAGGGAGGGGAGATAAGATGGTGGAAGAGTAGGGGACCTCATTTCAATTAGTCCCTTGAATTTAGTGACATAACTATCAAATCATTCTGAACACCCACGAATTCAACCAGAGATGAAAGAAAAGAATATCTAGAACTCTACAAGTAGAAAAGCAACTACTTTTTGCAAGGTAGGACATGTGGAGAAGTGATTTTGAGGGGATATATCGGAAGATAAACGGGGGAGGAGGAGCTGGTGCATCATGATTGGGCATCTGCTCTCCATGCCAGGACCCTACAAAGGGCAGGAGTGCAGGACCCTCCTCCTTCCCTTGGGAAGGGTAGGTGTGGGTGCACACCACAGGAGTCTGCAGAGTTTGGCACATGCAAAAATGAAGACCATTTGTCCCTAAGGGTTTACTAAAGACAGGGGACTGAGATCTTTCCACTCTGGGCCTGGAGATTGGGCATGGCCATTTTTATTTTGACCCTTTAAAGAGGCACAGAAAACCTTTAGGGAACAGAAGCCACACAGAGCAACTAAAAGCAGCTTACACTGAGACCAGCCCCCTGGCAAGGTTGGTGCAACTCTGCCCAGGCAAAGACACCTGAGAATCAGTGCAGCAGGCCCCTCCCCCAGAAGACCAACTGGAAGAACAGGTGTACAGCAAGTTTACAGACCGCACAGGACTGTATAACTCCAGCACTAGGGAAAAATAGTATATAGAATTTGAGGGGTTTCTTCAGTTTAAAATTTCCCACTTCTTTTTTTTTTTTTTTTCCCCTTTCCAACTAGGTTCTTATTTTATCAACTCTTTGTTTTTAAGTCTTTTTTTAGCTTTCATTTTTTTTTACATTTACATTTTATAGATATATTCTTCACTTTGGCTTCCTGTCAACATATTCAATTTTCTTTGTGTGTGTGTGTGTGTGTGTGTGTGTGTGTGTGTGTGTGTGTGTGTATGTTTTGCTTTCTTTAATTTTGGAATTTATTGTCTTCTAACACACAGACCAAAATACATTCAGGACCAAGTGGATCATCCTGTTTTGTCCACCCAGTGAGATTATATTCTCTGCCCCCACCTTTTTTTCCCTTTTCTTTTTCTTTTCTGATTTCTGACCTCTTCGGATTTGTCTAGTGTATATTTCACTTCGGTTGTGGTTGATCTTTTTGATAGTGCTCACTTCTTCATCCATTCTTCTCTGGGCAAAATGACTAGAAGGAGGAATTCACAACAAAAGAAAGAACCAGAGGTAATACTCTGCCACAGATCTAATCAATATGAATATAAAATGTCAGAACTGGAATTCAGGATAACAATTATCAAGTTACTAGCTGGGCTTGAAAAAAGCATAAAAAAACACTAGAGAATCACTTAGTGCAAAAATGAAATCTAATCAGGCCAAAATAAAAAATACTCTAACTGAGATGCAGTCTTAAGTGGAGGCTCTAGCAGCTAGGGTAAATGAGGCAGAAGAGACAGTTAGTGACATAGAAGACAAGTTGAAGGAAAGTAAGGAAGCTGAAGAAAAGAGAGAAAAACAAGTAGTGGACTATGAGGGGAGGCCTTGAGAAATCAGTGATGCCATAAAACGAAACAATATCAGAATTGTTGGGATGCCCAAAGAAGAAGAAAGAGAGACAGGGAAAGAAGGTATATTTGAGCAAATTGTAGCTGAAAACTTCCCTAATCTGGGGAAGGAAACAGGCATTCATGGCCAAGAGACAGAAAGGACCCCTCCCCAAATCAATAAAAAATAGATCAACACCCAAACGTATAATAGTGAAGCTTGCAAATTTCAGAGATAAAGAGAAAATCCTGAAAGCAGCTCCAAACAATAAGTTCCTAACCTACAGGGATAGGAACATTAGACTGGCATCAGACCTATCCACAGAAACCTGGCAGGCCAGAAAATGCTGGCATAATATATTCAGGGTATTAAATGAAAAAAACATGCAGCCTACTTTATCCAGCAAAGCTGTTATTCAGAATGGAAGGAGAGATAAAGAACTTCCAGGACAGACAGAAACTAAAAGAATATGTGACCACCAAGCCAGCCCTGCAAGAAATATTAAAGGGGATCCTGTAAGCGAAGAGAGAGCCCAAGAGTTACATAAACCAGAAAGAAACAGAGACAATCTACAGGAATAGGGACTTTACAGGTAATACAATGGCACTAAATTCATTTCTATAGTTACTCTGAATGTAAATGGGCTACATGCTCCAATAAAAAGACACAGAGTATGAGATTGGATAAAAAAGCAAGACCCATCCATATGCTGTGTACAAAAGACTCATGTTAGACCTAAAGACACCTCCAGACTAAAAGTGAGGGGATGGAGAACTATTTTTCATGCTAGTGGACTTCAAAAGAAAGCTGAGGTAGCAATCCTCATATCAGACAAATTAGATTTTAAACCAAAGACTATAGTTAGAGATGAAGAGGGACACTATATCATACTTAAAGGGTCTACCCAACAAGAAGATCTAACAATTATAAATACTTATGCTCCTAATTTGGGAGCAGCCAATTATATAAACCAATTAATAATCATATTAAATAAACACATTGATAATAATACAGTAATAGTAGGGGGCTTCAACACCCAATATACAGCAATGGACAGATCATCTAAGCAGAAGATCAACAAGGAAACAAGGGCTTTGAATGAGACACTGTACCAGATAGACTTCACAGACATTTACAGAGCATTCTATTCTAAAGCAACAGAATACACATTCTTCTCGCATGCTCATGGAACTTTCTCCAGAATAGATCACATACTGGGTCACAAATCAAGTCTCAACCAATACCAAAAGATTAGAATTATTCCCTGCATATTTCAGACCAATGCTTTGAAACTTGAACTCAATCACAAGGGGAAATTTGGAAGGAACTCAAACACTTGGAGGTTAAAGAGCATACTACTAAAGAATGAATGAGTTAAGCAGGAAATTAACAAAGAATTTAAAAACTTCATGGAAACAAATTAAAATGAGAACACAACTGTTCAAAACCTTTGGGATACAGCAAAGGTGGTCCTAAGAGGGAAGTACATTGCAATACATGCCTCTCAAATAGTTAGAAAAAAATCCCAAATGTACCAGCTAACCTTACACCTAAAGGACCTGGAGAAGGAACAGCAAGTAAGGTCTAAACCAAGCAGGAGAAGAGAAATAATAAAGATTAGAGCAGAAATCAATGAAATAGAAACTAGAAGAACAGTAGAACAGATCAGTGAAACTAGAAGCTGGTTCCTTGAAAGAATTAATAAGATTGATAAACCCCTGGCCAGACTTATCAAAAAGAAAAGAGAAAGAATAAAGTCATGAATGAAAGAGAAGACACCAAAGACACAACCAACACCAAAGAAATACATTTTTAAGAACATATTATAAGCAACTAAATGCCAAAATCTGGGCAATCTGGAACAAATGGATGCATTCCTGTCAATTATAAACTACCAAGACTGAAACAGGAAGAAATAGAAAATATGAACAGACCCATAACCAGCAAGGAAATTGAAACAGTAATCAAAAACCTCCCAAAAAAACAAGAGTTCAGGGCCAGATGGCTTCCCAGAGGAATTCTATGAAGCATTTAAAGAAGAAATAATGCCTATTCTACTGAAGCTATTTCAAAAAATCAAAATGGGAGGAAAACTTCCAAACTCATTCTATGAGGCCAGCATTACCTTGATCCCCAAACTGGACAAAGACCCCATCAAAAAGGAGAATTACAGACCAGTATCACTGATGAATATGGATGCCAGAATTATCACCAAGATACTAGCCAATAGGATCCAATAGTACATTGAAAAGACTATTCACCACAACCAAGTGGGATTTATTGCTGGGCTGCAAAGGTGATTCGACATTCACGAATTACTAAATGTGATACAGTACATTAATAAAAGAAAGGACAAGAACCACATGATCCTCTCAATTGATGTAGAAAAGGCATTTGACAAAATACAACATCCTTTCTTGATTACAACTCTCCACAGTGTATGGATAGAGGGAACATACCTCAATATCATAAGAGCCATCTACAAAAAGCCCACAGTGAATATGATTCTCAATGGAGAAAAACTGAGAGGTTTTCCCCTAAAGTCAGGAACATGACAGCGGTGCCAACTGTCACCACTGTTGTTCAACATAGTACTAGAAGTCCTGGCCTCAGCAATCAGACAACAAAAATAAATAAAAGGCATTCAAATTGGCAGAGAAGAAGTCGAACTCTTATTCTTTGTAGATGACATGATACTCTATGTGGAAAACCCAAAAGACCACCACCAAATTGCTAGAACTGATACAGCAATTCAGCATTGTGGCAGGATATAAAATCAATGCACAGAAAGCGGTTGCATTTCTATACACTAACAATGAGACAAAAGAAAGAGAAATTAAGGAGTTGATCCCGTTTACAGGTGCACCAAAACCCATAAGATACCTCAGAATAAACCTAACCAAGGACGCAAAAGATCTGTACTCTGGAAACTATAGAACACTTATGAAAGAAATTGAGTAAGACACAAAGGAATGGAAAAGCATTCCAAGTTCATGGATTGGAAGAATAAATATTGTTAAAATCTCTATGCTACAGGAGCAATCTACACATTCAAGGCAATCCCTATCAAAATATTGACATTTTCCACAAAGCTGGAACAAATAATCCTAAAATTTGTATGGAAGCAGAAAAGACACCAAATAGCTAGAGTAAGGTTCAAAAAGAAAACCAAACCTGGTGGCATCACAATGCCAGAATTCAAGGTATATTACAAAGCTATAATCATCAAGACATTATGGCATGGGTGCAATAGCAGACACATAGATCAATTGAACAGAATAGAGAACCCAGAAATGGACCCTCAACTCTATGGGTGACTAGTCTTCAGCAAAGCAGGAAAGAAAATCCAATGGAAAAAGACAGTGTCTTCAATAAAAGGTGCTGGGAAATTTGAATAGCTACATGTAGAAGAATGAAAGTGTACCATTTTCTCACACCATACACAAAGATAAACTCAAAATGGATGACAGACCTCAATGTGAGACAGGAATCCATCAAAATCCCATAGGAGAACACAAGCAGAAACCTCTTTGACCTTGGCCACAGCAACTTCTTGCTAGATACCTTTCCAAAGGCAAGGGAAGCAAAAGCAAAAGTGAACTACTTGGACTTCAAAATAAAAAGCTTCTGAACAGCAAAAGAAACAGTCTACAAAACTAAAAGGCAACCTGTAACCTGTGGAACAGAAGATAGCTGAAAATGACATAACAGATAAATGGCATATATCCAAGATCTATAAAGAACTTCTCAAACTCAACACCCAAAAAATAAATAATCCAGTCAAGAAATGGCTGAAGACATGAACAGACACTTCTCCAAAGAAGACATACAAATGGTTAACAGACACATGAAGAAATGTTCAACATCACTAGCCATCAGGGAAATACAAATCAAAACCATAATGACATACCACCTTACGCCAGTTAGAATGGCTAAAATTAACAAGACAGGAAACAACAAATGTTGGTGAGGATGTGGAAAAAGGGGAACCCTCTTACACTGTTGGTGGGAATGCAAGCTGGTACAGCCACTCTGGAAAACAGTATGGAGGTTCCTCAAGATGTTAAGAATAGAGCTACCCTATGACCCAGCAACTGCAACTACTAGGTATTTACCCTAAAGATACAGATGTAGTGAAAAGAAGTGGCACCTGCACCCAGTGTTCATAGCAGCAATGTCCACAATAACCAGACTGTGGAAGTGGCCGAGATGTCCTTCATCAGATGAACGGATAAAGAAGATGTGGTTCGGGGTGCCTGGGTGGCTCAGTGGATTGGAGCCTCTGCATTCAGCTTGGGTAGTGGTCTCGGGGTCCTGGGATCAAGCCCCACATCGGGCTCTCTGCTCGGCAGGGAGCCTGCTTCCCCCTCTCTCTCTGTCTGCCTCTCTGCTTACTTGTGATCTCTCTCTGTCAAATAAATAAATAAAATCTTAAAAAAAAATAGAAGATGTGGTTCATATATATAATGGAATATTACTCAGCCATCAGAAGGAATGAATATCTATAATTTACATTGATATAGGCGGAACTAGAGGGATTATGCTAAGTTAATTAAGTCAAGCAGAGAAAGACAATTATCATATGGTTTCGCTTATATGTGGAACATAAGGAATAGCATTGTGCACCACAGGGGAATGTCAGGAAAACTGAATGGAAAGAAATCAGAGAGGGAGACAAACCATATGAAACTCATGACTCCAGAAAACAGACTGAGGGTTACAGAAGGGAGAGGGGTGGGGGGATGTGTAACTGGATGATGGGTATGAAGAGGGCATGTGTTGTGATGTGCACTGGGTGTTATACACACATAATGAATCATTGAACACTACATGAAAAACTGATGATGTACTATATGTTGGTTAATTGAACATAATAAATATACATAAATAAGTAAATAATAATTTTTTTTTAAAAAGTGTAAAGGTATTTAAGAGTGGGAGAAAATATTTTCCGATAATATATCTGATAAGAAACTGTATCCAGAATATATAAAGACAATTACAACTCAATAACAAAAAACCTAATAACCCAATTAAAAATGGGTAGAAGATCTGAATAGAAATTTTCCAGAGAAGATGTACAAATATCCAATAAGCACATGAAAAGTTGCTCAACATCATTTGCCATTAGGGAAGTGCAAATCAAAACTAGAGGGAGATACCACTTCACACTCACTGGATGGGTATAATAAATAAGACAAAATAAGATTATTGGCAAGGATGTGGAGAAACTCGAACCTTCCTACATTGCTGGTAGGAATGTAAAATGGTGCAGCTATTTTGGAAAACAGTCTGATAGTTCCTCAAAGTACCACTCCTAGATAGTAACATCATTCATAACAGCCCAAATATGTGAACAACCTAAATGCCCATCAACTGATGAATGGATAAATAAAATATTTCATATCCTGGATATATCATGGAATATCACACGGTAATAAAAATGAAGAATGAAGTACTAATCCATTTTACATATGTGTTACATATGGATCCCATATATTGTATTCTTCCACTTTAGAACAGCAAATCCAGGTAGATTAATGGCTGCCTAGGGATAGAACTGTGTTGTGGAGGAATGGGAAGTTACTGTTAATGGGTACAAGGTTAAGAGTATTTACTATAGCCTGTGTTGTCACGTGACTCATGACACAATATGTCTTTTGTATACACTGTGTTAACCTTAAAAAATAAAACTGCCCATTATTCTATCAGCAGAAGATGGGTTTATTCAGGAATAGCAGAGAATTCCAATCTAGGGAAAGGAAGCCATGACAAAACCTTAGGTAAGTCCACCAAACAAAGGAAAGGAATGTTCTTTTATAGAGGAAAGTGAGAAGTTGGGAATGCTCTTTGTAAACAAAAAGTTTATTGATGTAAATTGGGAGTTTCAAGTATAGTGGCTGAGATGTTGCTGGGGGAGGAGGATGCCTTCCTTCCTCCTGCTGGGGTAGCAAAATAGCATCCATGGGGCAAGGTCTCTTCCAGAGTCTCTTCCTGTTGGGTCTGCAATTGACTAGGAGCGGTAGAGTGTGATAGGTCCCCATGCCGAACCTCCCAACTATATTTCCTTTTATTAATTTTCACCTTTCCCCTTTTTGATCAAGATCTTTCTTTGAAATCATCATTGATCAATAGGTTCTTTATATTTAGTTTTTTCCCACAATGCCAAGAAGAACCTTTTATGGCTGTCATGTCTTACATTGGAGGGAAAGTGCATGGTATTTGGAAACCACTTAAAGGCAGATTTGAGTAACTAGGAAGATTAGGAGGAAGAAACTCTCAGGCACTTCCCACCTAACGTCTACATTTTCTCAAGGTCATAAATGATGCACTAGCCCATCATCACTTTACTGGGTACACCTTTTCTACAAAAGAGGTTAAACAGTCAACAAAATACAAAACTTAATTATACAAAACATAAGTAACATAATAATTCCAAGTTATATATGATGGTTCTAAGCCAGGACTCTAGGACTGAAAGTAGCCAACTGAAATATTGATTGGCACTTATTACAACTTCAGGAAGAAAGTTTCTCCCTATAAAGGTGAACCTGGAGTCATGTATGCCTCCTGGAAGTCTCTGCTTAAAGCAACAATGAAAGCAAAATAGTGAATACTGCAGAAGCACACTGAAAGAATTAACTGAATGCATTTGGGAAGATTCAGTACAGGTATATACATGAAGCAATAGCTGATGAACATTTTGTAAAACAGCAAAACTTCAAAAACAGTTTAAAACAGTATTTTTATCTTAAAAGAACTATTTAGAACCATATGTGTTATTGATAATACAGTCTGTAAGGTTGTAAATTCAGAGACCATGAATTTGGATAAGAATCCAAAGTTAATTAACAGTTTAGATGAAAGAAAGATTTTATGAACTCTGAACCTTCCAACTTTTCAGGAAAGACAAGTGAAAAATTTATTTGTCACAGGATCATGATGAGGCTGTTTCCAAAAGGCCAAAATCATAGGAGAAGTTTCCCCCCTTTTTTAAAAGAGTTTGGGAAATGCAGACAAGAGCATTTTCTTTCCACAAAAGAGCTAGAAGATGTGACCATGAGAAAAATGTATACAAACCTAGTCCAGATATCTTGGGAAAGCTGTCTCATCAGATGTCATCTGCCTCAACTCCTGGAAGTTTTTACTTTCAGTTCACTACATAATGTGCAGGTTCAGTCAGGGTTTGGTGCTTTTCTTTTTTAGATGTGTCACATAAATCCAAGTATCTATTCCCTGGGGTTTGGTGGCACGTGGGTTGGTTAGCAGTTCCTGATGAAGGTCTTTCCAGTGAGGTTGAGGAGTCTTTATGGAGGTTTCTTTTCCAACAGACAAAATCTCCAGGTTGCAAGGTGTGATGCTTAAAGTCATCATCTCCCGGGAGTGCACTGTGAAAAGATTGCGATACCAAAGCATGGTTATTTTTAATAGAAACAATTAAGTCTTTATAGTATTGAAGTATATCTCTTTGTATCAACTGTGGGTCAGAGGAGGCAGGGCCCAAATGCAGTGGACATCTTCTGACTATCTTAAAAGATTTATGAGTTTATGAATTCCCAAGGGGGTGGATCTGAGATTTAGAAGGACCAGCAATCATGCTTTACGCCAAAGTTTTTGGAGAGTCTCTACAAATTTTGTCAATTAAGTCTTAATAGTGCCATTAGTGAGTGTGACTAACTCTGAGGATTGAGGATGGTATGCACAATGAAAGTGTTGTAACATGGGCAAAACACAGAATTGTCAAAGCACCTGACCAGTAAAATATGTTCCCCAATCACTATAAAGTTCAAGAGGGGTTCCCCAGGCAGGGATAATCATTTCTAACAGAAGAGTCATTGGCTTATCTACAAAAGAAAGCTTAGTTCCAATGAGAAAACATACAAACCATTACTAAAACATATGAACATCCGTGAGATGGAGAAGCTGTGTGAAATCCATTTGTACAAATAGGTTTCCCTGGATTTTGGTTTGGACAGGTGGGACAAGCAAAGTAGGCACCTCTTGCAGGCTTATTAATTTTTGCTCACCAATACTTGTTCATAAATGCTATCATTTTGTCAGTAGATCAATGGTTTAATGTATATACGGTTGTAAATAGTGGGAATTTTAGAATGTCTGGTAGGCTGGATTGTTATTGGTCCAAACCAGAGTTCTCTTTTTATTGAGCCAAAAATTATTAGATTTCCATTTTTTTCCCTTTCTGGGGCCAATTATTGGGTATCTCTTGTGAATTTTTCTAAAACTTATAATTTGGGAGAACATCCCCTTGGAAAATGACAGGGGTTTGGCTATCGGTATCCTTGAGAGCAACATTTTTGTTGGAAATATCAGTGAGGTGGATTACTTTGGTCTTCAGGATGTGGAGTCTGGAATGCCCAGGAACCTTAATAGCCAGAGCAGCTGACAAGACTATGGCATCAAATAAATGTTTGAACACAGGAACCATTTTTAATATTGTTCCTGTTGAAGGTAGGGACATCTCATTGTATGTTTTATTAGTCATGAGCTACCCCAAAGGCACACCAACTATTGGTATAAATGTTTGTACTTTTGCGCTTGGCTAAAGTAAAAGAAGCTTGAGTAAGGGTGTATAATCCAGCCTGTTGGGCTGAAGTAGCCAAACTGTAAAGGTGCCATCTTAATCACTTCAAAAGGAGTTATAATGGCATACCCAATACAATATTTACCATTTTCATTCTTTAAATCAGAACTATCAGTAAACCATGAAAAATCTACATTGGTTAGAAGAGTTATTTCTAAATTGTCATGGGGAGTCAAAAGTTAACCCGTCAGTATTAAGCAGGTGTGAGGAGTTTCATCTGGATCCAAATGTAGTCCTTGTTTTGAGATCCGATGCCTTCAGTATCTAACCTGAGTCAAGTAAACTACAGTTGTTCTCTGGAGACTTTATGTCCTTTAAGGCCAAAAGTTAAACAGGTGAATGCTATCTTTCTGTGAAGAGGTTTGAGAAAGGGAAGCAGAGAAGCTAATTATCTGCATATTGTAACAAAGTAGAGCCTACAGAAGATTTTATTATCATTTAAATCAGTTTTTAAGGCTTGTGAAAAGTCAGAAGGACTCTCTGTGAAACCCTGGAGCATTACTGCCCAGGTATATTTCCATTCTTCCCAAGTGAAAGCAAAAAGGTATCAGCTACCCTTAATCAACTAAAATACTAAAAATGCAGTGTATAAGTTGGTTACAGTGAAAAATTTGCTTTCAGTGGTAATGGATATCAGTAGTGTATGGGGGTTAGGAACAATGGGGTACCAAGGGACAACAATATTATTTATTATTCAGAGCTCCTAGACAAACCTCCATCCTCAGCCTTGGGTTTTCTCACAGGTAAAATAGGGTGTTACAGGGACTAATGCAGACCCTGGGCCTTATAATCTAGTATGGGCTTGGTGCCCTGAAGGTCTTCTTTACTTATAAGCATTGTTATTCTGGAAAGAGATTTTGAACAATCTTTTTGAATCTTGTAGGTACGCTATCAATTCTGCCAATATTGGGATATTGAGGATTTTTCCCATTAAGAGAATGGTAGCTGATTTAATAGGTATAAATGATCAGTGTCCCCTGATTCAGCTATAGTGCCATTAGAGAAAAGTTGGTGAAGGG
Source organism: Potos flavus (assembly GCA_028534135.1). Taxonomy (NCBI): domain Eukaryota; kingdom Metazoa; phylum Chordata; class Mammalia; order Carnivora; family Procyonidae; genus Potos; species Potos flavus. The sequence continues at coordinate 53,163,851 of CM052901.1, forward strand.
TCATTTATTTCCCCTGGTTGGCTATTATGGTTAGTACTGTCAAATAATAGAATTGTTTCCCCCTTTTAGGAAAAATTTTGGCATGATAGTTTTCTATGAAATCTTGGCCCAATAAATGCATAGGGGTGGAGGAACTAAGAAGAAAAAGGGTGAGTATCCCTCCAAGGGCCTAGGCAGAAGGGAATAGGTTAAGGGGCAGGAATCTGTTAAGGTTTATTGGATACCACCACTATTTGAACTGTTTCAGTACTCTAAGGCAGGGGTTGCTTTATAGCAGTGGGGTTAAGCACCAAGAGTGTAGCTCCAGTGTTAACAAGGACAAAGAGAGAGGTTCATTCCCAATCTGGAGAGTGGTGTTTTTTTGAGCCATTTAAGAAGGAAAATTGGAAAGAACCCTTGTAGTTCTTCAGAGCCCCATCACTGTAAATTAAGAAGACATTGGAAAGGTTGGTTAGAGGGCTCAAGGTGCCTGGAGCACTTAAATTTGTAACAATCTTTTCTTTTCTTTTTTTTTTTTGTGTGTGTCCCGTTTCTTTCCAATAATACCATAAACTAGAAGACTTTTAGTTTTGTTTAGGGGCCTTCATTTGCTGAAGTTAAAAATTGAGAGTTTTAATGGTTTTTCTTTTAGGTGGCTCATCTAGGATGCAAATAAGCAGGCCCTTTTAACCAAAAGAGAATAATCCTGATTCAGCCCATTAATGAATGTAGAGTTAAATGCTACCCAGGTGGTTTTAACTTCTAAAGGAAGACCAGAGTTTTCTTTAAAAGACAATTTGGATTTGACTGTAATAGTCATGAACAGGTTCATGAGACTTTGGGTCCAAGCCTGAATTTTGTTCCAATCAGCAGGCTTAGAAAAAGCTACTGTAATTGCTCTGTGGAGATTTCCAGTGAGTGATCTAGCATCTTGCCAAAAGTTAGGGCTTTGTTTCTCTAAATCCCTTTCAGGATGTTCCCTTCTGGCTAGTTTCATCCAGTGTTTGGCTTGATCTTCACAACAAACATGTGGACTAATTGATATAAATCTGAGAACCCAGGTTGATAAGCTGAAATAGCTACCCTAAAATTTTTAGCAAACCTCTGGGGGCCCTCAGTCACTGTAAGAAACTCGAACTATGGTTTGCAATTTACCCCTATTCCAGGGAACGTAAGAAACTTGATATTTATTTCGATCTTCAGAAGATTTAATTTAAAGAGGCAGGTTTCATTAGGTTCAGGAGAGGAGTGGGGAAAGATTCAGAGGACAAGGAAAGTTTGGCAGAGAGAATATATGAAATGGTGCCAGAGGCAGGGCCCAAGCACAACGTGGCCACCACGTGTCTACAGACAAAGAAGACTGGAGAGGAAAAAAAGGAAGCCTCACAAGTCAATTTGACTTCTTTCAATTGTTTTCTTCAGTTAATTTAGAAATAGTATTTTTTTAATTTTTTTAAAGATTTTCTTTATTTATTTGGGAGAGACAGTGAGGGAGAGAGCACACAAGCAGGGAGAGGGGCAGAAGGAGAGGGAGGACCAGACTCCCTGCTGAGCTGGGAGCCCAATGTAGGGGTTGATCCCAGGACCCTGGGATCATGACCTGAGCTGAAAGCAGATGCTTAACCGACTGAGCCACCCAGGCACCCTAGAAATGGTATTTTGCAGAAGGAACTTAGAATCCTGAAACATGTGGAAGCCTCAAGGTACCATTTAAAATTGGCATCCCATTCAGTTATTTTTTTTTTCTTTTCTCTTGAGAAACCATGGTTTTCTAATTTGATTTTGAATGAAACAAGTTTGGTGAGATTGAAAGTTTTCCATAATGGCAATTTAATTTCTCAATTGCTTTTGGTTAAAAGACTACACAAAAAAAATTGCTAGAACTGATTCATGAATTCAGTAAAGTTGCAAGATACAAAATCAAAGTACAGAAATCTGTTGCATTTCTATGTCCCAATGATGAAGCAGCAGAAAGAGAAATTAAGGAATCAATCCCTTTGCAATTGCACCAAAACCCATAAGATACATAGGATTAAACCTAACCAAAGAGGTGAAAGACCTGTATTCTGAAAACTATAAAACACTGATGAAAGAAATTGAAAATGACACAAAGAAATGGAAAGACATTCCCTGCTCATGGATTGGAAGACCAAATATTGTTAAAATGTCTATACTATCCAAAACAATCTCTATCAAAATACCAACAGGGGAAAAAATACCAGTAGAGACACCTGAGTGGCTCAGTTGGTTAAGCATCTGCCTTCAGCTCAGGTCGTGATTCCAGGGTCTTGGGATTGAGCCCAACATTGGGCTCCTTGCTCAGAAGGGAGTGTGCTACTTCCTCTTCCCTGCTCCTCCCCCCACTCATGCTCTCTCTCTCTCTCTCTCAAATAAATAAATAAATAAATAAATAAATAAATAAATAAAATCTTTACAAAAAATACCAACACTGTTTTTCACAGAGCAAGAACAAACAATCCTAAAATTTGTATGGAACCACGAAAGACCATGAGTAGTTAAAGCAACCTTGAAAAAGAAAAGCAAAGCTGGAAGCGTCACAATTCCAGACTTATATTACAAAACTGTAGTGATCAAAATAGTATGATACTGGCACAAAAATAGACACATAAATCAATGGAACAGAATAGAGAACCCAGAAATGGACCCAGAACTGTATGGCCAAATAATCTTTGACAAAGCAGGAAAGAATATCCAATGGAAAAATGACAGTTTCCTCAACAAATGGTGTTGGGGAAAACTTGACAGCCACATGCAGAAGAATGAAACTGGACCGCTTGCTTACACCAAACACAAAAATAAATTCAAAATGGATGAAAGACCTAAATGTGAGACAGGAAACCATTAAAATCCTGGAGAATACAGCCAGTAACCTCTTTGACATTGGCCGTACCAACTTCTTGCTAGTATGTCTCCTGAGGCAAGAGAAACAAAAACAAAAATAAACTATTAGGACTTTATCAAGATAAAAAGCTTCTGCACAGTGAAGGAAGCAATCAATAAAACTAAAAGGCAACCTATGGAATGGGAGAAGATAGCTGCAAATGACATATCTGATAAAGGATTTGTATACAAAACATGTAAAGAACTTACCAAACTCAACACCGAAAAAACAAATAATCCAGTTAAAAAATGGGCAGAAGACATGAATAGATGTTTTTCCAAAGAAGACATCCAAATGGCAAACAGACACATGAAAAGATGTTCGACATCACTCATCATCAGGGAAAAACTACAAATCAGAACTACAATGAGATATCGCGGCACACCTGTCAGAATGGCTAAAATTAACAAAACAAGAAACGACGGATGTTGGTGAGGATGTGGAGAATGGGGAGCCTTTTTGGGGGGAATGCAAACTGGTGCAGCCACTCTGGAAAACAGTATGGAGATTCCTCAAAAAGTTAAAAGTAGAACTACCCCATGATCCAGCAATTGCACTAGTAGGTATTTACCCAAAGAACACAAAAATACTAATCCAAAGGAATACATGCACCCCAATGTTTGTAGCAGCATTATCTACAATAGCCAAATTATGGAAAGAGCCCCAATGCCTATCAAGTGATGAATGGATAAAGAAGATGTGGTATATATATGCAATGGAATATTACTCAGCCATAAAAAAGAATGAAATCTTGCCATTTGCAAGGACATAGATAGAACTAAAGAGTATCAAGCTCAGTGAAATAAGTCAGTCAGAGAAAGATAAATAACCATATTATTTCACTCATATGTGGAATTTAAGAAACAAAATAAGCAAGCAAAGGGAAAAAGAGAAGCAAACCAAGAAACTCTTAACAATAGAGAACAAACTGATGGTTACCAGAAGAAGGTGGATGGGGTATGGGTTAAATAGGTGTTGGGGATTAAGGAGTGCACTTGTGATGAGCACTAGGTGTGGTATATAAGTGTTTAACCACTAAATTGTACACCTATAACTAATATTACATTTTATGCTAATTGAAATTTAAATAAAACTTAAAAGAGTGAAAAAAAGAAAGAAAAAAAAGAACTTACTTTTGACTAAGTTGGTCCACATAATTATAAATATACATGCCAAGGGACCTTAGATTTTAACCATAAAATTGATTAGAGTCTCAGAAACGGGAGGTGGACTCAAGATATTTTGATGACTGGGATTCCATTTTTTAGAGGTTTTCCAGGAACTGCCTGGTTCCAGAATGAATCAGACCAAAGGCCAGCACAGTTTCAGTAAGTATAGTCCAGTCCCAGGTAGAACCCAACCAAAGGCTAGTGCAGTTTCAACGAGCACAGTACCAACCAGAACAGTCCAATCTTAAGGAGTCAGACTAAAGGCCTACACATTTCCAACTGGCACAGTTCCAAAAAGAACAATCTGGTTCCTAAAAGGAATCAGACCAAAGGTTATCACAGTTCCATCAGGAATAGTCTGATTCTGAAAAGGAGCGAGACTGAAAGCCAAGGAGTACACTTACAGATAAAAACAAAAAGCAAGGCCTTAAAACAGATCCCAAGTAAAGCCTGGAGAGCTCAGACACAAGGCATAGTGCTTTAAATGCAGGAGAAAACTTACCCTCAAACATTGGAGTCAGCAAGAAAACAGCACAATCAGCTCTGGTACCAGCATCTGTTTGTTCCCCAACCTTGGAGTCATTGGAGGTTTTCTTTGGACCCCTATGAGGGCTACCAAGTAGAGTTAACCTTAAAAAATAAAACTGCCTATTATTATCAGCGAAAGATGGGTTTATTCAGGAATGGCAGAGAATTCCAATCTAGGACAAGCAAGCTATGACAAAACCAAGTCTATCCAACAAAGGAGAGAAATGCTCTTTTATAGAGGAAATTGGGAAGTTTGGAAGGCTGTTGTAAACAAAAAGTTTATTGGAGTAAATTGGGAGTTCTAAGTATAGTGGCTTTTTCTTGGCTGAGCTGTGACTGTCTCTTACTGGCTGTGCTGTTGCTGAGGGAGGAGGAAGCCTTCCTTCTTCTTGCTGGTGTAGTAAATTAGTATCCACCTGCAAGGTCTGTCTTTTCCTGTTGGTCTGCGATTGAGTATGAGTGGTGGCATGAGAGCTCCCTCTGCTAAAGCTCTGGACTCTATTTTAATGAGGTTTCCCTTTATTAATTTTCATAGTTGACATTGTAGTATATTGCTACTATTTTACTTCTGTATTCCAAGAAGTCATGCCAATGAAATAAGAAATCAATATCCTCAAACAGTTTTTCTTCTGATTTTAATTACAGGAGTCTCCAGCTGCTATTTGTAAAGGTTCATCTACCACACTTAAAACATTTTTAATGATGATGGTTTTTAAAAAAAACCAACCCTCATTGTCATATGGTTTCACTTATATGTGGAACATAAGGAATAGCATAGAGGACATTAGGAAAAGGAAGGGGAAAATAAAAGGGGGAATCAGAGGGGGAGATGAACCATGAGAGACGATGGACTCCGGGAAACAAACTAAGGGTTTCAGAGGGGATGGCTTAGCCCAGTGATGGGTATTAAGGAGGGCACGTATTACAAGGAGCACTGGATGTTATATGCAAATAATGAATCATGGAACACTACATCAAAAACTAATGAAGTACTGTATGGTGACTAACATAACAAAATTTAAAAAAAAAGCTGTTAGGGGGCAGATCTCCATTACTGTTACATGCTAACGCTGAAATGATGAGCTGGAATATGTATCTGTTTTTAATAAATACAGAATTTAGAAAGTAAAAAAAAAAACCCTCTGCAGATGCTGCCCTTAACTGTACTCATGAAACATGAAGAACAAAACCTTCTTCTACTAGTAATATTAGATGCCAACTTGTCTATAAAGAAAAGCCACTGCATAAATTAGAAGTTGCAAGTTTATACAAAAGATACAATTGTAAATTAATTAGCTACTAAGTTATTGTAAATTAAATTCTTTATTAAATTAACAATTTCATAGTTGTATGGAATATCAAAATTGGAGGAAATCTCAGATGGCTTAGTTCAGGGATCAGCAAACTTTTTTGTAAAGCATGTATCTAAATATTCCACAGTACTGAAAGTTTCCGGTTTTTCCTATGTTTGGCTCCTTAATTTACCTTGTAAGTTTCCTGACCATGCATGCTCCTTCCTTCTGTTTAATTTTCTTTTAATGCAGTACCTAGCACTCGTTTATATAGTAACTAGCACTAAAACAATGAACTATTAGCTATCTTCATGGTGGTCAGGAATTCTCAGAAATACATGAAATCCATAAATTATTAAGTCTCATTTCACCTTCCTACTCACCAACTATATTCATTAATATAGTAAAATTGTTTTCTTATCCTTTATTTTACCTCACTTTAGCCCACTGGTAGTGGAGGAGCAGAAAAATGACCATAGGTCTAAAATCCAGAGGAAAAAAAAGTTTAGACACTGATAATCTGGGAATCAAATTTTCAATTACAGACTAATTAGGAATTGACTGAATTGACTCAATAATTAGGAATTGACTTGGTTGAGCGAATTGTTCCCCCAGCTGACTTCCACTCCTGATAAAACTCTGGTGAGAGGACTTTCTTAAGCAGATCACTCAAAAAGAATGAAAAGAACAGCTTTCCAGATTTGTTACTGAATGTCCTCAAAAATTTTATTTCTGTTTAGGAGTTTGGTTTTCTTAAAGTACTGCCATTTCTCCTAATTTCTCTGATTTAGGAAAAAGAAAAAGTGAAAAGTATAATATAATTTAGAGGAGCTTTCATACTGATTTCAAATTGTCATGCCTCTCTATGGTTTTAGAGATATTAATGTTTCTCTTCATATCTTAAGATCACATGAAATTCATCAATGTATCCTTTAACCTGTAGTTCAGAATACCATTTGTTTGTATGCTCTCTGCATCCATTTGTGTAGCCATTTTAATTTAATGTTTGAGTTAATGGTCTATGAAAGTGATAATTAACATGACCAGCTGTAATAACAGATTTGGTAGCAATGTTGAGTGAACTTCCTGGTTAACAATAAAAAGTTTTCAGGCCCTGGTAACAAGGATTCGTGGAAAAGGTTTCATAGTAAGTAATATCATTCATTCAATAAATAGTATGCAGAAAAATGTGAAAATGTGAGGACACAGGGAGAACACAGGCATGTGATGATGAACAGAGGCAGAGATTGGGGTGACACTTCTCCAAAGAAGACATACAAATGGCTAACAGACACATGAAAAAATGTTCATCATCATTAGCCATCAGGGAGATTCAAATCGAAACCACACTGAGATACCACCTCACACCAGTTAGAATAGCCAAAATCAACAAGACAGTA
>CM052901.1:53171620-53187381 GCA_028534135.1 Potos flavus
AGATAGGGTCCATATATACAATGGAATATTATGCCTCCATCAGAAAGGATGAATACCCAACTTTTGTTTCAACATGGACTGGACTGGAGGAGATTATGTTGAGTGAAATAAGTCAAGCAGAGAGAGTCAATTATCATATGGTTTCACTTACGTGTGGAGCATAAGGAAAAACATGGAGGACATTGTGAGAAGGAAAGGAAGGGTGAATTGGGGTAAATTGGAGGGGGAGACGAACCATGAGAGACCGTGGACTCTGAGAAACAAACTGAGGGTTTTGGAGGGGAGGAAGTGGGGGGTTGGGTGAGCCTGGTGGTGGGTATTGAGGAGGGCACGTATTGCATGGAGCACTGGGTGTGGTGCATGAACAATGAATCTTGTAACACTGAAAAAATAAAATAAAAGTATTTGGGAAAAAAAAATTCATTGACCATATATGCTTGGGTTTATTTCCAGGCTCCCTATTCTGTTCTGTTGATCTATGTGTCTGTTTTTATACCAGTACCATACTATTTTGATTACTATAGATTCATAATATAATTTGAGATCAGGAAATATGATGCTTCCAACTTTATTCTTCTTTGTCAAGATTGCTTTGGATATTCAGGGTATTTTGTAGTTCCATACAAATTTTAGGTTTGTTCTATTTCTTTAAAAAATGCCAATGGAATTTTGTTTTGGATTACATTGAATCTATAGATCACTTTGGGTAGTATGAACATTGTAACAATATTCTTTCATTGCATAAACATGGGTTATCTATGTTTAGTTGTGACTTCTACAGTTTCTTTTATCAATGTTTTAGTTTTCTGTGTACCTTGGTTAAATTTATTCCTAAGTATTTTATTTTTTTGATGCTACTGTAAATAGGATTGTTTCCTTGATTTCCTTTTTGGATAGATCACTTTTGGTATAAAGAAATGCAACTGATTTTTGCATGTTGACTCTGTATCCCCCATCTTTACTGAATTTGCTTATTAGTTCTAAGAGGTTTTTTTTTTTTTAATGAAGTCTTTAGGGTTTTCTACATATAGGATCATGTCATCTGCAAACAGATAATTTTACTTCTTTTCAGAATTGGATGCTTTTATTTCCTTTTGTTGTCTAATTGCTCCTGCTAGTACTTCCAGTACTATGTAGACTTGAAGTGGTGAAAATGGGAATCCTTGCCTTGTAACCAGATCTAAGAGGTAAAATTTTTCTGTTTTTCCCCATTGATTATGTAATTTATGGGGCTTTCATAAATAGCCTCTACTGTGTTAAGTTCCTTCCATACCCATTTTGTTGATAGTTTTTATCATGAATGATTATTCAATTTTCCGAATACTTTTTCTACATCTATTGAGATTATGATATATTTTTTATCTTTTATTTTGTTAATGGGGTATATCACATTGATTGATTTGCATATGTTAAACCAAACTTGCATCCCAGAGTTAAATCTCACTTGGTCATGGTGTATAATCTTTTAAATGTGTTGTTAAATTTGGTCTGCTGGTATTTTGTTGAGGATTTTTGCATCTATGTTTATCAGAGATATTGGCCTGTAGTTTTACTGTACTCTTTCTGACTTTGGGATCAGGGTGATGCTGGCCTCATACAATGAAGAGTTTGAGAAGGAGTGATATTAATTCTTTTAAAGTGTGTTAGAATTCAGTTGCGAAGCCATTTAGTCCTGGGATTTTCCTTGTTGGGAGGTTTTTTAAAATTACTACTTCAACCCTCTTATTTGTTATTGGTCTGTTCAGACTTTCTATTTCTTCTTGATTCAGTCTTGGTAAGCTGTAGGTTTCTAGAAATTTATCCACTTATTCTATGTTGTTATTTGTTGACACATAATTGTTCATAATAATCCCTTATGGTCATTTTTATTCCTCAGGCATCCATTGCAATGTCTCCTCTTTCATGTCTGCTTTTGTTTATTTGAGAATTCTCTTTTTTTCCCTAGTCTGTCTATTTTGTTCATTTTTTTAAAAACCCAACTCAGTTTTGTTGATTTTTTCTTTTTTTTTTTTCCATTCTCTCTGATTTTCCTTCCTTCCTCTAACTTTGGGCTTAGTTTGTTCTTCTTTTCTAGTTCCTTGAGGTGTAAAGTTGGGCTGTTTATAAGATATCTTTATTTCTTAATGTAGGCTTTTATCACTATAAAATTCTCCCTTAGTACTGCTTTTGCTGTATCCCATACATTTTGGTATGCTATATTTTGGTTTTTCTCAAGATATTATTTAAATTCCCTTTTGATTTTCTATTTGATCCACTGATTTTTCAAGTCTATATCATTTAGTTTCATGTATTTGAATTTTTCCACTTTCTTGCAGTTATTGATTTCTAGTTTCATTCCATTGTGGGTGGAAAGATAACTTAATATGACTTTGATCTTAAATTTATTAAGAGATGTTTCATGACATAACATGTGATCTATCCTGAAGATGTTCTATGTGCATTTGAGAAGGATGTATATTCTATTGTTAGGTGAAAAATTCTCTATCTGTCGTTAGGTAAATTTGGTGTTAAGTCAGCTATTTCTTCATTCATTTTCTGTCTAGATGTTATATCCATTATTAAAAAAGGATACTGAAATATAATACAGTTATTGCATTTCTGTCAACTTCTCCTTTCAGATCTATCAATATTTGCTTTCTATACGTGGATGCCCTGATGTTTGGTGCATATGTATTTGCTTTTGTTATATCTTCCTGTTGAATTGATCCTTTTATCATTATATATTGACTTTTGTTTCTAGAGATAGTTTTTGACCTAAAGTCTATTTTGCCTGACATAAGTATAGCCACTTCTGCTCTGTTTTGGTTACTTACTATTTGCATGGAATATTTCTTTCCTTCCCTTTACCTTCATCCTATGTATGTCCTTGAATCTGCAATGAGTTTCTTGTAGACATAATATAGTTGGATCTTGGTTTTTAATCTACTCAGCCATTCTATATCTTTTTATTGGGGATTTTACTCCATTTACATTTAAAGTAATTATTGATAAGAAAGGATTTACTATCAACTTTTTGTTAACTGTTGTTTTTTTTTTTTTGTCTTGTAGTTATTTTATTCCTCTTTTTTTTCTCTTACTGTCTTTCTTTGTGTTTGGTTTTTGTTGTTGTATTGATAGGTTTTGATTCCTTTCTCTTTTTCTTTGTGCAACTTCTATAGGTATTTTCTTCGTGGATACCAAAGTACAGTAATAGATATTTTAATTGTTCATAACACTTAGGAGCATATTTCTGTAGATTTTTCTATTCCAGAAACTGGATTGGCAGGTGAAAAGGAGGAAAGTATTGGGAATTCTGTATGTTGCTCTGGGAGAGAAAATGTACTGGCAAGCTTTTCTGTGAACTCTCTGTTCCCAATATTTCATTTTTAACTGGGGTTATCACATCGCCCAATTTCAACTGAATAACAAGCAAGATCTAATGGGAAATAAGAAAAGACCTGGAGGGGCTGATGAGTAATTATTTTGTTAATTATTCACCTTCATATCTGAGATTTCTAAGCAATTACAGAAGGTCACCCAGTTTAATTTTTCTTCATCTTGCCAGTAAAAAATAAAAGTACAAATTGTTTGAGAGGTTCCATGTCATATTGGGAAGTGGGAAGCCTAGCTCAAATGTTCTCAGAGTGGAATCTGGGAGTTCCTGAGATTCTTTTAGAGTTTGTGAGGCCAAGTCAGCTTTTGTGATTATACTAAGACACTTGCTTTTTTCACTCTCATTTTCTTACAAGTATATACCATTTCCTAAAAGCTATATTATATGTGATGACATTATTATTCTGATACTTAATAACTATGTTCTTGTGTCTAGGGTATAAATATGGGTATGTTCATACTTATACAAATGACTCCATTTGTTCTCATTACTTCTGTTTTTGTACTGGCTATCTATACTTATACCTGCAATAGTCTGTGTAATCTTATTTACTAAATCAGTATTTTAAAATTCTAGAGTTTCCTTAATGCCTTTGTGGAGACACACGATGCACATTTTATTTTCTTGTTTTGCAGTTATAGTTTATAATTTTTTTCAAAAACTTCTAAATTTTTTCATTTTATCTAAAACTTATTTTAGATTTTAATAATATTAGCACTAAAACAAAGTTTTACTTATTTTTTTCGTATACTTAAGAGATGAATCATTGGATTACAATTGGTAGAGTAGAAGAATCACTTTGTTTTTTTTAAAGATTTCATTTATTTATTTGAGAGAGAGGGAGAGAGAGAGAGTTCGACCTGGGGGAAGAGCAGAGGCAGAGGGAAAAGCAGACTCCCTGCTGAGCAGGGAACCCAATTTGGAGCTCAATCCCAGGACCTGGGGATCATGACCTGAGCCAAAAGCAGACACTTAACCAACTGAGCCACCCAGGTTCCCCAAAGAATCACTTTTTTTTTATTTGACACAGAGAGAGAGCTCACAAGTAGGCAGAGAGGCAGGCAGAGAGAGAGGGGGAAGCAGGCTCCCTGCTAAGCGGAGAGCCCGATGCAGGGCTCAATCCCAGGACCTTGAGATCATGACCTGAGCCGAAGGCAGAGGCTTAACCCACTGAGCCACCCAGGGGCCCCAAGAATCACTTTCTAAACTCAAAACTGTTCTAACAATTTCTAAAGATGCTGAAAATAATTTTCTCCTTGAAACTGACATCACAGTAGAGTTTTTTTGACTGAAGGAAGGGAGGACTATACTCCAAATATACTGGAAGAACTGTAAATTAAAATATGATGGAAACTATTTCTCTTACCATTATAGATGTTAATAATTCAAACTATTGCATCTCATCTGACAACATTGTCAGATAATATTATGATACCAGTTAAATAGAAATATCATTTTGAATTTATTTCTTTTATTATTATGTTCAGTTAGCCAACATACAGTACATCATTAGTTTTTGATGTAATGTTCAATGATTCATTAGTTGTGTATAACACCTAGTGCTCATCACAATATGTGCCCTCCTTCATACCCATCACCCAGCTACTGCCTCCCCCTAACCCCTCCCTTTGTAACCCTCAGTTTGTTTTCCAGAATCCAGAGTCTCTCATGGTTTGTCTCCCTCTCTGATTTCTTCCCATTCAGTTTTCCTGACCTCCCCCTGTGATCCTCCATGCTATTCCTTATGTTCCACATATGAGTGAAACCATATGATAATTATCTTTCTCTGCTTGACTTAATTCACTTAGCATAATACCCTCCAGTTCCATCTGTGTCGAAGCAAAAGGTAGGTTTTCATCCTTTCTGATGGCTGAGTGTTTTCCATTGTATAAATGAGCCACATCTTCTTTATCCATTCATCTGTTGAAGGACATCTCGGCTCCTTCCACAGTTTGGCTATTGTGGACATTGCTGCTATGAACGTTGGGGTGCAGGTGCCACTTCTTTTCACTACATCTGTATCTTCGAGGTAAATACCCAGTAGTTCAATTGCTGGGTTGTAGGGTAGCTCCTTTTACATCCTGAGGAACCTCCATACTGTTTTCCAGAGTGGCTGCACCAGCTTGCATTCCCACCAACAGTGTTAGAGGGTTCCCCTTTTTCCACATCCTCACCAACATTTGTTGTTCCCTGTCTTGTCAATTTTAACCATTCTGACTGGTGTAAGGTGGTATCCCATTGTGGTTTTGATTTGTATTTCCCTGATGGCTAGTGATGTTGAACATTTTTTTTTTTCATGTGTCTGTTAACCATTTGTATGTCTTCTTTGGAGAAGTGTCTGTTCATGTCTCCTGCCCATTTCTTGACTGAATTATTTGTTTTTTGGGTGTTGAGTTTGAGAAGTTCTTTATAGATCTTGGATATAAGCCCTTTATCTGTTATGTCATTTTCAGCTATCTTCTCCTGTTCCACAGGTTGCCTTTTAGTTTTGTAGACTGTTTGTTTTGCTGTGCAGAAGCTTTTTATCTTGAAGTCCCAGTGGTTCACTTTTGCTTTTGTTTCCCTTGCCTTTAGAAATGTGTCTAGGAAGTTGCTGTGACCAATGTCAAAGAGGTTGCTGCCTCTGTTCTCCTCTAGGATTTTGATGGATTCCTGCCTCACGTTGAGGTCTGTCATCCATTTTGAGTTTATCTTTGTGTATGATGTAAGAAAATGGTCCACATTCATTCTTCTGCATGTGGCTGTCCAAATTTCCCAACACCATTTATTGAAGACACTATTTCCATTGGATATTCTTCCCTGATTTGTTGAGGAGTAGTTGGCCATTGAGTTCAGGGTCCATTTCTGGGTTCTCTATTCTGTTCCACTGATCTATTTGCCTGTTTTTGTTCTAGTACCATACTGTCTCTTGATGATTACAGTTTTATAAGACAGCTTGAAGTCCAGAATTGTGATGCCTCCAGCTTTGGGTTTTCTTTTTCAGCAGTCCTTTGACTATTAAGGGTCTTTTCTAGTTCCGTACAAATTTTAGGGTTGTTTGTTCCAGCTCTGTGAAAAATGTTGATGGCATTTTGATAAGGATTGCATTGAATGTGTAGATTGCTCTGTACAGCATAGACATTTTCACAATGTTTATTCTCCCGATCCTGGAGCATGGAATGCTTTTCCATTTCTTTGTCTTCCTCCATTTCTTTCATAAGTGTTCTGTAGTTTCTAGATACAGATATTTTACCTCTCTGGTTAGGTTTATTTCTACATATCTTATCATGTTTGGTGCAATTGTACATGGAATCTATTCCTTGGTTTCTCTTACTTCTGCCTCATTGTTAGTGTATTGAAATGCAACTGACTTCTGTGCATTGATTTTTATATCCCGCAACTTTGTTGAATTCCTGTGTCAGTTCTAACAATTTTTTGGTGGAGTCTTTTGGATTTTCTACAAAGAGCATCATGTCTGCAATGAGTGAAAGTTTGACTTCTTCTTTGCTGATTTGAATGCCATTTATTTCTTTTTGTCTGATTCCTGAGGCCAGGACTTATAGTACTATGTTGAACAACAGTGATTAGGATGGATATCCTTGTCATTTTCCTGACCTTAGGGGAAAAGGTCTGTTTTTCCCTATTGATGATGATATTTGCTGTGCGTCTTTTGTATATGGCTTTTATGATGCTGAATTATGTTCACTTTATCCCTACCTTGTGGAGGATTTTTATCAAGAAAGGATGCTGTATTTTGTCAAATGCTTTTTCTGCGTGTATTGAGAGGATCATACAGTTCTTGTCCTTTCTTTTATCAATGTAACGTATCACATTGATTGAACTGTGGATGTTGAACGATTCTTGCAGGCCAGGAATAAATCCCACTTGATCCTGATGAATAATCATTTTAATGTACTGTTGGATCCTATTAACTAGTATCTTGGCAAGAATTCTTGCATTCATGCTCATCAGGGATATTGGTCTGTAATTTTTTCTGGTGGGGTCGCTGTCTGATTTTGAGATCAAGGTAAAGCTGGCCTCATAGAATGAGTTTGGAAGTTTTTCTTCTATTTCTATTTTTTGAAACAGCTTGAGAAAAATAGGTATTAATTCTTCTTTAAATGTTTGGTAGATTTCCACTAGAAGGCCATTTGGCCCTGCACTCCTGTTTGTTGGAGATTTTTGATGACTGATTCAATTTCTTTGCTGGTTATGGGTCTGTTCAGGTTTTCTATTTCTTCCTTTTTCAGTTTTGGTAGTTTATATGATTCTAGGAATGCATCCATTCCTTTCAGATTGCCTAGTTTGTTGGCTTACAATTGCTCATAATATTCTCTCATAATTCTTTGTATTTCTTCAGTGTTGGTTGTGATTTCTCCTCTTTCATTGATGATTTTACTTATTTGGGTCCTTTCTTTTTTCTTTTTATTAAGTCTGACTAGGGGTTTATCAATCTTGTTAATTCGTTCATAGAACCAACTCCTAGTTTTGCTGATCTATTCTACTGTTATTTTTATATCTATGTCATTGATTCTGCTCTAATCTTTATTATTTCTCTTCTGCTGGATTTAGGCTTTATTTGCTGTTCTTTTTCCATGTCCTTTATGTGTAAGGTTAAGTTGTGTATTTGAGATATTTCTTGCTCCTTGAGAAAGGCCTCCATTGCAATGTACTTCCTTCTTAGAACTGAATTTGCTGCATCCTAAAGTTTCTGAACTGTTATGTTTTCATTTTCATTTGTTTCTATGTAGTTTTAAAATTCTTCTTTAATTTCCTGGTTGACCCATTCATTCTTTAGTAGGATGCTCTTAATCTCCATGTATATGTGTTCCTTCCAAACTTTCCCTTGTGATTGAGTTCAAGTTTTAAATCTTTAAACCTGAAAATATGCATGGTATAATGTCAATCTTTTGGTACCTCTTGAGACCTGATTTGTCACCCAGTATGTGATCTATTCTGGAGAATGTTCCATGTGTACTCGAGAAGAATATGTATTCTGTTTGCTTTAGAATGTAATGCTCTGAATATATCTGTGAAGTACATCTTGTCCAGTGAGTCATTCAAAGCCCCTTGTTTCCTTGTTGATGTATCCATTGTTGTGAGTGGGGTGTTAATGTCCCCAGCTATTATTGTATTATTATCATTTTTTATTTTGTTATTAATTGATTTATATAATTGCTTGCTCTCAAGTTAGGTGTATAAATATTTACAATTGTTAGATCTTGTTGGATAGACCCTTTTATTATAAAATAGTGCCCTTATTCATCTCTTATTACAATCTTTGTTTTAAAGCCTATTTTGAGAAAAAAAATGAAACCCAGTTTGTCTGATATAAGAATTGCTGGTCCAGCTTTCTTTTGATGTCCATTAGCATGATAAATTGCTCCCCACCCCCTCACTTTCAATCTGGGGGTGTCTTTGAGTCTAAAATGAATCTCGTGAAGACAGCATATTGATAGGTCTTGTTTTTTTTTTTTTTATCCAGGCTCATACCATGTATCTTTTTATGGGAGCATTTAGTACATTTACAGTCAGAGTAACTATTGAAAGACGTGAATTTAGTGCCATTGTATTACTTATAATGTCAGTGTTCCTTTAGATAGTCTCTTCTCTCTTCCTTTCTGGTCTCTGTTACTTTTGGGTTCTCTCTCTGCTCAAAGGATCCCCTTTACTATTTCTTGCAGGGCTGGCTTAGTGTTCATGAAATCCTTTAGTTTTTGTTTATCCTGGAAGGTCTTTATCACTCCTTCCATTCTGAATGCCAGCCTTACTCCATAAAGTATTCTTGGCTGCATATTTTTACCATTTAGCACATTCAATATATCATGCCAGTCCCTTCTGGCCTGCCAGGTCTCTGTGGACAGGTCTGCTGCCAGACTTACGTTTCTATCCTTGTAGATTAAGGGCCTCTTATCCCTGAGCTGCTTTCATGACTTTCTCTTTATCTCTGAAATTTGCAAGCTTCATTATTTATATGTTGGGGTATTGACCTGCTTTTGATGATTGTGAGGAGGGGTTTTCTGTGTCTCCTGGACTTGAATGGCTGTTTATTTCCCCAGATAAGGGAAGTTCTCAGCTATAGTTTGTTCAGATAAACCTTCTGCCACCCTTCTTGTATCCCTATTTAAATATTATTGCAATTTATGGTATTGCTGATTTCTCAAAATCTCCCCTTGTGATCCAGTGGTTGTATTTCTTTCTTTTTTTCAGCTTCCTTACTTTCCATCATTTTGTCTTTTATATCACAGACTCTCTCTTCTGCCTCATTTATCCTAGCCATGAGAGCATCCATTTTTTACTGCATATCAGTGATAACATTTTAAATTTCAGCCTGATTAGATTTTATTTCTTTTATTTCTACAATATGGGATTCTCTGGTGTATTGTAAGCTTTTTCAAGCCCAAATAGTATCTTTGTAATTGTTGTTTTGAATCTTAGTTCCAACATCTTACTTATATCCATACTGATTAAATCCATGGCAGAGAATACTACCTCCTGTTCTTCCTTTTGTGGAAAATTTCTCCTCTTAGTCATTGTGTCCAGAAAAGAAAGGAGGAAAGGGAAAAAAAAGAAGAGAAAAAAGGCAGCAATAAAAAAATAAAAACAGCAATAACAAGAACAAATTCAGGAAGTGCTTCTCATATATGCTGTGTTCACTCTGCTATTGTGTTTGGCTGCTTTTTCCCACTGGTCCTTCCTCTACAGAATTCCTCCTTCCTTGTAGTGGGGAGTGTTTTGACTTTTAAGTAGGTGTCCTTTGATTTGTTTGTGAAGTTAAGCCTCCCGTCCACCTCATTCTTATGCTCCAGCTGTGGAGATTGTTTCCTTAATGTTCCAATCCTCTTTCTAGTTGTTCAAAGTAGTTGAATCTAGCTGTATTTGAAGGATGAGGCAAGTTCAGGGTGTCTCTACAACTCCACCATCTTAACTCCTCCCCCCATTTTTATAAAATCTGGTAGTTTTAAGATCCTAACCTACACCTCAGACTTTTAAAAGTCCCTGTTACTGGTGTGACTTATTGGGAATTCAGTTTATAGACCCTGCCAAGTCTGCCTAGACTTAAAATGCTATCTCCAGTAAATTCCAATGCAATGTCTTTAAAACATTTCCAAGGACTAAAATTTGAAATAAACAAAAATGTAATAAGTCAATCATAGTTAACAGTACTGAATAGAGAAGATTTTACTTAACATTTTCCAAGTATCATCTTGGGAAGGAGTAGAGTTTAAACTAGGG
Organism: Potos flavus; assembly: GCA_028534135.1. Taxonomy (NCBI): domain Eukaryota; kingdom Metazoa; phylum Chordata; class Mammalia; order Carnivora; family Procyonidae; genus Potos; species Potos flavus. The sequence goes on from CM052901.1 coordinate 53,182,209, forward strand.
GAGATTAGAGTGGGGATTAGAAAAGCTACATTTCAGTCCTGTTTCTCCTATTCGTTGTTGAGGTACTCTCGAAATATGACCTCACTGCATACTCTGGATAATGTCTGTCTCCTTGTACCTCAGAATAATGGCAAAAGAGTTAAACTATATGTGAAAATATATCGAATCCCTTAATATAAAAGGTTGAATGTCACAGTTAGACTTAAGAATAAAGCTGTCTTTTATTTTCCAATCCAACATGCCCCATTTCCACTCTTTCACACATTTTGGGAACTATTAAAATAAACAAAGTGTACACCTGAAACTAATACTGCACTATAGGTTAAGTAACTGGAATTTAAATAAAAACTTAACAAAAATAAATAAATAAACATACTGTATCATTTAGGTCATGTTACAATCCTTGGGCCCTGACCAAAAAAAATCAGGTGTTCCAATAAATAACAAACATGGGTTTTTTTCTTACCTCTACTTAGGCACCAGTTACTCTTCCAGTTAGTTACTTAACCTTGTACTCATTGTGATTTTTTTTCTTGTCTATATCATAGTAGATTTTAAGCTCCAAATAGTAGTGACCAAATTGTCCACCTTTGTAACTCCCACAGAACCTAGTAATACCCTTGCCTATGGTTTACTAAATGTGTTAAATAAAAAAAGATTCTTAGTGTAAAATTTGTTGTAGAGCTTCTCACCTTTTAATTCTTGTAATAGCCTTTTGAGTAGCCTCCCTACTTTCATTGAACAAATAAGACTCTGAGCAAACAAATTTTTATATTCCTATCATTCTCTCTCTAGCTTGTTCTGGAACTCAACAACAAGAAGAAATTTGGAAGGAACTCAAACATTTGAAAGTTGAAGAGCATCCTGCTAAAGAATGATTGGGTCAACCAGGAAATTAAAGAACTTAAACAATTCATTGAAACTAATGAGAATGAAAACACATCAGTTCGAAGCCCATGGGATACTGCATAGGTGGTCCTAAGAGGGAAGTACATAGCCATCCAAGCCTTTCTCAAAAAATTTAAAAAATCCCAAATGCACAGTCAAACCTTACACCTAAAGGACCTGGAGAAAGAACAACAAATAAAGCCTAAACCAAGCAGGAGAAGAGAAATACTGAACATTAGAGTGGGAGTCAATGAAATAGAAACCAGAAAAACAGTAGAACAGATCAACAAAACTAGAAGCTCGTTCTTTGAAAGAATTAATAATATTAATAAACCTCTGATCAGACTTATCCAAAAGAAAAGAGAAATGACCCAAAGCAATAAATCATGAGTGAAAGGGAGAGATCATGACTAATGCCACAGAAATAGAAACAATTGTTAGAAATTTTTATCAGCAACTCTATGCCAACAAATTAAACAATCTAGAAGAAATGGATGAATTCCTGGAAACTTATAAACTACCAAGACTGAAACAGGAAGAAATAGACAATCCAAAAAGAACAATAACCAGCAAGGAAATTGAAGTAGTAATCAAAAACATCCCAAAAAACAGGAGTCCAGGGCCAAATGGCTTCCCAGGGGAATTCTACCAAACATTTAAAGAATAAATAATATCTATTCTACTGAGACTGTTTCAAAAAATAGAAATGGAAGGAAAACATCTAAACTTGTTCTATGAGGCCAGCATTACCCTGATCCCAAAACCAGACAAAGACTCTATCAAAAAGGAGAATTATAGACCAATATCACTGATGAACATGGATGCCAAAATACTCACCAAGTTCCTAGCCAATAGAATCCAACAGTACATTAAAAGGATTATTCACCATGTCCAGGCGGGATTTATTCCTGGGATGCAAGGGTGTTCTACATTCAGAAATCAATCAGTGTGAGAGAGCACATCAATAAAAGAAAGACAAGAACCATATCATCCTCTCAATGGATGCAGAAAAAGCATTCAACAAAATATAGCATCCTTTCTTGATTAAAACTCTTCAAAGTATAGGGATAGAGGGAACGTGCCACAACATTATAAAAGCCATCTACAAAAAGCCCACAGTGAATATCATTCTCAATTAGGAAAAACTGAGAACTTTTCCCTTAAAATCAGGAACACGACAGGGATGCCCACTCTCACCACTATTGTTCAACATAGTACTGGAAGTCCTAGCCTCAGCAATCAGACAACAAAAAGAAATTAAAGACATTCAACTTGGCAAAGAAGTCAAAATCACTCCTCACAGATGATGTGATAGTTTATGTGGAAAATTCAAAAGACTCCACCCTAAAATTGCTGAAACTCATAAAGCAATTCAGCAATGTGGCAGATTACAAAATCAATGCACAGAAATCAGTTGCATTTCTATCCACTAACAATGAGACTGAAGAAAGAGAAATTAAGGAATCGATCCCATTTTCAATTGCACCAAAACCCATAAGATATCAAGGAATAAACCTAATGAAAGAGATAAAAGATCTGTACTCTAGAAACTACAGAACACTGATGAAAGAAATTGAGGAAGACACAAAGAGATGGAAAAACATTTCATGCTCATGGATTGGAAAAAATAAACATTCTTAAAATGTCTATGCTGCCCAGAGCAATCTACACATTAAATACAATCCTTATCAATATACCACTGACATTTTTCACAGAGCTGGAACAAACAATCCTCAAATTTGTATGGAACCAGAAAAGACCCCAAAAAGTCAAGGAATATTGAAAAAGAAAACCAAAGCTGGCGGCATCACAATGCCTGATTCAAGCTATATTACAAAGCTATGGTCATCAAGACAGCATGGTACTGGTACAAAAACAGACACATAGATCAGTGGAACAGAATAGAGAGCAACTGTTGACTCTATGATCAACTAATCTTTGACAAAGCAGGAGAGAATAGCCAATGGAAAAAAAGACAGTCTTCAATAAATGGTGCTCGGAAAATTGGACAGCCACATGCAGAAGAATGAAACTGGGCCATACTATTACACTATACACAAAGATAAAATAAAAGTGGTTGAAAGATCTAAATGTGAGATAGGAATCCATCAAAATCCTACAGAAGAACAGAGGCAGCAACCTCTTCAACCTTGGACAAGGCAACTTCTTTCAAGACACCCAAACTGTGGAAAGAGCCAACATGCCTTTCAACAGGCGAATGGATCAAGAAGATATGGTCCATATATACAATGGAATATTATGCCTCCATCAGAAAGGATAAATACCCAACTTTTGTATCAACATGGATGGGACTGGAAGAGATTATGCTGAGTGAAATAAGTCAAGCAGAGAGAGTCAATTATCATATGGTTTCACTTACATGGGGAGCATAAGGAAAAACATGGAGGACATTGTGAGAAGGAAAGGAAGGGTGAATTGGGGGAAATTGGAGGGAGAGATGAACCATGAGAGACTGTGGACTCTGAGCAACAAACTGAAGGTTTTGAAGGGGAAGGGGTGGGGGATTGGGCGAGCCTGGTGGTGGGTATTGAGGAGGGCATGTATTGCATGGAACACTGGGTGTGTACATGAACAATGAATCTTGGAACACTGAAAAAATAAAAGTAATTGGGAAAAAAATAATAATACTTCCCATATTCTTATTAGTGAAAAAAAAAAAAAAAAGACCCCTCTCCAAAGTCAAGGGAAACAAAAATGAAAGTGAACTACTGGGACTTCAGCTAGATTAAAAGCTTCTGCACAGCAAAGGAAACAATCAACAAAACTAAAAGGTAACCGGGGCACCTGGGTGGCTCAGTGGGTTAAGCCTCTGCCTTTGGCTCAGGTCATGATCTCAGGGTCCTGGGATCAAGCCCTGCATTGGGCTCTCTGCTCGGCAGGAAGCCTGCTTCCTCCTCTCCCTCTGCCTGCCTCTCTGCCTACTTGTGATCTCTCTCTCTGTCAAATAAATAAATAAAATCTTAAAAAAAAAACAAACTAAAAGGTAACCTATGGAATGGGAGAAAATATTTGCAAATGACATTACAGATAAAGGGCTGGCATCCAAGATCTATAAAGAGCTTCTCAAACTCAACACCCAAAAAAAAACAAATAATTCAGTCAAGAAATGGGCAGAAGACATGAACAGATATTTCTCCAAAAAAGACATACAAATGGCCATTGGACACATGAAAAAATGCTCCACATCACTGGGCATCAGGGAAATACAAATCAAAACCATAATGAGATACCACCTTACATCAGTCAGAATGGCTAAAATTAACAAGACAGGGAACAACAAATGTTGGCAAGGATGTGGAAAAAGGGGAACACTCTTACACTGTTGATGGGAATGCAAGCTGGTACAGCCACTCTGGAAAACAGTATGGAGGTTCCTCAAGACATTAAAAATGGAGCTACAACCCAGCAATTGAACTACTGGGTATTTACCCCAACGATACAGATGTAGTGATGTACCCCAATGTTCATAGCAGTAATGTCCACAATAGCCAAACTGTGGAAGGAGCCAAGATGTTCAACAGATGAATGTATAAAGATGTGGTTCATATATACAATGGAATATTACTCAGCCATCACAAAGGATGAATACCTACAATTTACATCAACATGGATGGAACTGGAGAGTATTATGCTAAATGAAATAAGTTAATTAGAGAAAGATAATTATCATATGATTTCACTCATATATGGAACATATGGAATAGTGCAGAGGACAATAGGGGTAGAGGGGGGAAACTGATTGGGAAGAAATCAAAGAAGGAAACAGACCATATGAAACTAATGACTCCAGGAAACAAACTGAGGGTTGAAGAAAGGGAGGTGGGTGGAGGGATGTGGTAACTGGGTGTTGGGCATTAAAGAGGGCACATGATATGATGAGCACTGGGTGATATACTCAACTAATGAATCGCTGAACATAATATCAAAAGAAACAATCATATACTATACATTGGATAATTAAATTTAAATAAAAAAATAATTAAACCCAAGTTTAGACACGTGTTTTAGGATTAGGAGATGCGGGTAAAATGAACTGGTGGACTTTGGAAAACAGTGTGGAGATTCCTCAAGAAATTAAAAATAGAGTTACCCTATGACCCTGCCATTGCACTACTGGGTATCTACCCCAAAGATGCAGATGCAGTACAAAGAAGGGACACATGGACCCCAATGTTCATAGCAGCAATGGCCACAATCGCCAAACTGTGGAAAGAGCCAAGATGCCCTTCAACAGACGAATGGATCAAGAAGATATGGTCCATAT
>CM052901.1:53187881-53248145 GCA_028534135.1 Potos flavus
ATTTTCTGTTCCTAGAGTTGCTGTTCTTCTTCTCTTCTATCTCCTGCTAAGTTTGTAGTTGTTTAAAGTGGTTTGATAACTATCCAGCTGAACTTCTGGGATCAGTCACTATCTCCGCCTCCTACTTCTCCGCCATCTTGGTCGTCCCCCAAACTCATTAATTCTTCTTTAAATATTGGTAGAGTTTGCTTGTGAATGGTCCTGGACATTTATGGGTTGGGAGTTTTTTGATTACTGATTTAATCTCATTGCTGGTTATCAGTCTAGTCAAGTTTCCTATTTCTTCCTGTTTCAGTTTTGGTAATTGATATGGTTCTATGAATATGTTCATTTCTTCTAAGGTGTACAATTTGTTGACATATTGGGTTTATTTTCTTTCAAGATTTTATTTAAATTCAACTTTAGCTTATATACAGTGTGTTATTAGTTTCAGGGGTAGAATTAATGATTCCCCAGTTGCATATAGCACCCAGTGCTCATTACATCATGTGCCCTCCTGATTTTAGCCATTCTGACAGGTGGGAAGTGATATGTCATTGGAGTTTTGATTTGCATTTCACTGATGATCAGTGATGTTGAGCATCTTTTCATGTGTCTGTTGGCCATCTGTATGTCTCCTTTTGAAAAAATGGCTATTCATGAATTCTGCCCATTTTTCAATTGGATTATTTGTGCTCTTTGAGTGTTGAGTCTTATAAATTCTTTTTGTAAAAAGATTCTATTTATTTCAGAGAGAGAGAGCACGCATGGGGGAGGGGCAGAGGAAGAGGGAGAAGCAGACTTTCACTAAGCAGGGAACCTGATGTGGGGCTCCATCCCAGGACCCTAAGACCTTGACCTGAGCCAAAGGCAGATGCTTAACTGACTGAGCCACTCAGGCACCCCTTATAAATTCTTTGTATGTTTTGGATACTAGCCCTTTATCAGATATGTCATTTGCAATTACATTCTCCAATTTTGTAGGTTGACTTTTAGTTTTATTTATTGTTTCCTTCACTGTGCAGAAACTTTTTATTTTGATGTAGTTCCACTAGTTTACTCTTGCCTTTGTTTCCCTTGCCTCAGGAGTTGTATCTAGAAAGAAGTTTCTATGGATGATGTCAAAGAAATTATGCATTATGTTCTCCCCTAGGATTTGTATGGTTTCCTGTTTCACATTTAAGGCTTTAATCCATTTTGAATTTATTTTTGTGTATGGTGTGAGAAAGTGGTCCAGTTTCATTCTTTTGCGTGTTGATGTACAGTTTCCCAATACAGTTTTTGAAAAGACATTCTTTCCCATTATATATTCCTCCTTGGTGCTGCATTCTAAAAGTTTTGAACTATTATTTTTTTAAATTTAAATTCAATTAGCCAATGTATAGTATATCATTAGTTTTTGATGTAGTGTTCAATGATTCATTAGTTGCATATAACACCCAGTGCTCATCACATCATGTGCCCTCCTTAATGCCCATCACCCTATTACCACATCCCCCCACCCACCTCCCTTTCTGCAACCCTGTTTGTTTCCCAGAGTCAAGAGTCTCTCATGGCTTGTCTCCCTCTCTGATTTCTTCCCATTCAGTTTTTCCGACCTTCCCCTATGATCCTCTGCACTATTTCTTATATTCCACATATGAATGAAACCATATGATAATTGCCTTTTCTAATTGACTTATTTCACTTAGTATAATACTCGCCATTTCCATATATATCAATGTAAATTGTAGGTATTCATCCTTTTTGATGGCTGAGTAATATTCCATTGTATATATGAACCACATCTTTATCCATTTATCTGTTGAAGGACATCTCAGCTCCTTCCACAGTTTGGCTATTGTGGACATTGCTGCTATGAACATTGGGGTACATATGCTCCTTCTTTTCACTACATCTGTATCTTTAGGGTAAATATCCAGTAGTTCAAATACTGGGTCATAAGGTAGCTCCATTTTTAACATACTGAGGAACCTCCATACCATTTTCCAGAGTGGCTATACCAGTTTGCATTCCCACCAACAGAGTAAGAGGGTTCCCCTTTCTCTACAACCTCACCAACATTTGTTGTTTCCTGTCTTGTTAATTTTAGCCATTCTAACTGGTGTAAGGGGGTATCTCATTGTGGTTTTGATTTGTATTTATTTCCCTGATGCCCAGTGATGTGGAGCATTTTTTCACATGTCTGTTAGCCATTTGTATGTCTTCTTTGGAGAAATGTCTGTTCATGTCTTCTGCCCATTTCTTGACTGGATTCTTTGTCTTTTGGGTGTTGAGATTGAGAAGTTCTTTATAGATCTTGGACGCCAGCCCTCTATCTGATATGTCATTTGCAAATATCCTCTCCCATTCTGTAGGTTGCCTTTTAGTTTTGTTGACTGTTTCCTTTACAGTGCAGAAACTTTTTGTCTTGATTAATCCCCAATAGTTCATTTTTATTTTTATTTCTATTGCATCCAAAGACACGTCTAGTAAGGAGTTGCTGCAGTCGAAGTCAACGAAATTGCTGCCCATGTTCTCCTCTAGGATTTTGATGGTTTCCTGTCTCATATTTAGGTCTTTCATCCATTTTGAGTTTATTTTTGTCTATGGTGAAGGCAATGGTCCAGTTTAATTCTTCTGCATGAGGCTGTCCAATTTTCCCAACACCATTTGTTGAAGAGACTGTCTTTTTTTTCTGTTGGATGTTCTTTCCTACTGTGTCAAAGATTAGTTGACCATAGAGTTGAGGATCCATTTCTGGGTTCTCTATTCTTTTCCATTTCTCTATGTGTCAGATTTTGTGCCAGTACCAAACTGTCTTAATGATTATGGCTTTGTAATACAGCTTGAAGTCTGGCATTGTGATGTCCCCAGCTTTCGTTTTCTTTTTCAACATTCCTCTGGCTATTCATGGTCTTTTCTGGTTCCATACAAATTTTAGGATTGTTTGTTCCTGCGCTGCGAAAAATACTGGTAGTATTTTGATAGAGATTGCATCGAATGTAAAGATTGCTCTGGGCAGCATAGACATTTTAACAGTATTTATTCTTCCAATCCTAGAGCATGAAATGTTTTTCCATTTCTCTATGTCTTTCTTTGCTGCATCCCAAAGGTTTTGAACTGTCATGTTTTATTTTCATTTGCTTCAATGTATTTTTAAAATTCTTCTTTAATTTCTTGGCTTACCCATTCATTCTTTATTTTTTTAAAATTTTTATTGTGTTATGATAATCACCATAAAATACATATTACTTTTTGATGCAGTGTTCCAGGATCCATTGTTTATGTACAACACCCAGTGCTCCATGCAATACATGCCCTCCTTAATATCCACCACCATTCATTCTTTAGTAGGATGCTCTTTAATCTCCATGTATTTGTGGTCCTTCCAACTTTTTTCTTGTGGTTGACTTCAAGTTTCATAGCACTGTGGTCTGAAAATATGCATGGTATGATCTCAGTCCTTTTGTTCCAGTTGAGTCCTTATTTGTGACCCAGTATGTGATCTATTCTGGAGAATGTCCCTTGTGCACTTGAAAATCGTTTATATTCTACAGCTTTAAGTTGAAATGCTCTGAATATATCTGTTAAGACCATATGTCCAGTTTGTCATTCAACACCTTTGTTTCCTTATTGATATTCTGCTTAGATCGTCTGTCTATTGCTGTGAGTGTGGTGATAAAGGCTCTACTATCATTGTATTATTATTAATGAGTTTCTTTAATTTTGTTATTCATTGGCTTATATAATTGGCTGCTCCAAAGTTAGGGGCCTAAATATATATAATTGTTAGATCTTCTTGTTGAATAGACCTCTTTATTATGATATAGTGTCCTTCTTCATCTCTTATTACACTCTTTGGTTTAAAATCTAGTTTGTATTATATAAAGATGGCTACTCTGGCATTCTTTTGATGTCCATTACCATGATAAATTATTCTGCACCCCCTCACTTTCAATTTGGGTATGACTTTCGTCCTAAAATGACTCTTGTAAGCAGCATACCAATGGCTGTTTTTTTAATCCATTCTGATACCCTATATCTTTTGATTGGAGCATTTAGTCCATTTACATTCAGATTAATAATTGAAAGAGGGGCACCTGGGTGGCTCAGTTGGTTAAGCATTTGCCTTTGGCTCAGGTCCTGATCTCAGGGTCCTGTGATTGAGCTCTGCATCAGGGTCCCTGCTCGGTGGGGAGCCTGCTTCTCCCTTTCTACCTGCCTGCTGCTTCCCCTGGTTATGTTCTCTCTGTCAAATAAATGAATAAAATAATTTAAAAAGTGCTCTTTTTTTAAAAAAAACGTTAATAATTGAAAGATATGAATTTAGTGCCATTGTGTTACCTGTAATGTCACTGTTTCTGTAGATTGTCTTTGTTCCTTTCTGGTCTTTGTTACTTTTGGGCCCTCCCTCTCTGCTCAAAGGATCCCCTTTAATATTCTTGCAGGACTTATTTACTGTTCAAAAATTCATTTAGTTTTTGCTTGTCCTGGAAACACTTTGTCTCTCCTATTTTGAATGACAGAATTTCTGCATAAAATATTCTTGGCTGCATATTTTTACCATTTAACACATTGAATATATCATTCCAGTCCTTTCTGGTCTACCAGGTCTCTGTGTACAGGTCTGCTGCCAGCCTTATATGTCTACCCCTGTAGTTTAGGGACCTCTTGTTGTGAGCTGCTTTCATGATTTTCCCTTTATCTTTGTAATTTTTAAGCTTCATTATAATATGTTGAGGTGTTAACCTGGTTTTGTTAATTTTGAGGGAGAGGTTCTCTCTGCCTCGTGCACTTGAATGCCAGTTTTCTTCCCTAGATTAGGGAAGTTCCGAGCTATATTTTGTTCAAATAAAACCTCTGCTCTTTCTCCCCTTTTGCTGGACCCCTCCCAGTAAAGTGGTTCCTCAATAGAGTAGCAGTTTGCAGTTTATGGAAACACAGAGCAGAAAGCCAGCACCTAGACTTGCTGTTCTCAGCTGGCTTCTATGATTCTATGCCTGGAAATTCTGCCACACTCAGGCACCACCTATTGTTCTTGGGATTCCAGGGATCCTGAGACCATGCTGTCATACCTGGGATTCTGCCCCACTATGACACCTGAGAAGCTTTAAGCCAGTCACCTCCCCCACTGTAGCAGACTTCTAAAAGTTCCCATTTTGCACTCTGTTGCTTATAGTACTTCACAGTAGCCTCCTTAAGCAGGCTCCCTTCTCTCTTCTGTATCCTCAGCTATATCACACCTGATTCAAGTTTCTGCACCTCCTACCTTCCAAATGGTGGTGCTTTTCTACTGATAGAGACTTGCAGCATTTGTTTTATTAGATCTTCAATTGATTTCTTAGGTGTTCAGAATGATTTGATAACTATCTAGTTGTATTCGAGAGGCAAGACAAACCTAGGGTCCCTCTACTTCTCTGCCATCTTATTTCCTAAATCCCCCTTTAATATTCTTGCTGGGATTGTTTAGTGGCCATTGTTTCCTTTAGTTTTCAGTTGTCTGGGAAACTATCTCTACTACTCTGAATGATAGCATTGCTGGTTAGAGTATTCCTGGTTGCAGATTTTTCCCATTTAGTACTCTGAATATATCATGCCACTCCCTTCTGGCTTGCCAAGTTTTTGTTGAGAAACCTCCAGCTAGCCTTGTGGGTTTTCCCTTGTAAGTAAATGACTTCTTTTCTCTTGCTGTGTTTAAGGCTTTTTTCCTTATTCACTATATTTTGCAAATTTAATTACAGTATGTGCTGGTGTTTGTGGGAATTCACAGTGCCTGGATAGATAAAATCTGACTTGTATATGCCTCCCTGGATGAGACTGATTTAAAAGCAAAGGAACACGCCCAGAATGCTGGGCCTCTTTTGAAGTTTCTTGGCTGAAAGTGGCCAGATTCTTACTGTGGCTCAAGGTTCTCATCTAGGGAGTAAATGTTTAAATTTTTAAGAAAAACAGGCACTTCTGCTGGTCATGAACTTCACAAACTCCTTGCTTTGCATGCATGTCACAAGCACTGCTTGCCCTTATCACACACTGCCCCGTATATTACTGTCTTGATCATTAAAACTACACATTCCTTCTTGTTTTGCTCTTGCACTTGGTGTATTGATAAAACTCACAATAAAAGCAGAGACAAAGCTTGGCTCAGGGCCTTTCGCCACTAGAGTGTCTGGTCCCCAAGCCCTCTCCTTTCTCCTATCAAGGTGTCTGGAGTAATCTTTTCATTCACCATCTCAGGGTTTGCTGGCCAAATCTGACAGGTGCTGACCTGCTTTTGTTGATTTTGATGGGAGTTCTCTGTGCCTCCTGGTTCAGGATGTCTGTTTCTTTCCCTAGATTATGGAAGCTTTCAGCTATTATTTTTTCAAATGAATTTTCTAACCCCCTTTCTCTCTCTTCTTCTGGGACTCCTATAACACAAATATTATATTTGATGAAGTCACTGAGTTCCTGAAGTCTGTTCTCCTTTTGCACAATTCTTCTTTCTCTCTTTCATTCAGCTTCATTGCTTTGCATTACTTTGTCTTCTAGGTCATTAATTCATTCCACTGCTTCTTCCAGCCTGCTATTCATAGCATCCAGCACGTTTCTAATCTCGTTTATTGAATTCTTCATCTCTGATTGATTCTTTTTAACACTTTATCACTGTGGTAAGGGTCACACTGAAGTCTTCTATTGTTGTCTGTAGCCCAGTGAGTTTCCTTATGATGCTTTAAATTCTCCATCAGGCATATTACTTATATCTGTTTTGGTAGATCTTTGACCTTGGCCTTATGTTGTTCTTTCATTTGGGATAAATTCCTCTGTCTTTGCATTTTTGTCTGAGCCTCTGCCTTCTCTGTGTTAGAAAAGCCAGTTATGTACCCTGTTTCTGAAAGTAATGTCCTTACGAAGAGGTCATGTAGTGCCCAAGTCCTAGTGCTTCAGGGAATAACTCTGGTGTGTGCTGCCTGTGCTCTGCCGTTTTGTTATTCTTGCTCTATTATTAATTCCAGTCATCTGCTGAGGCTCTCCTTGCCTGCAGTGGGCAGTTTGCTTCTTGGCCTGAATGTGGTGAGTTTAAACTAGGTGTGCTCTGGTCTACTTTTGAAGTGAAACCTGTCACCACCTCCACCAGATCTGAGGCCCTGCAAAATTCTCTGGTTGGGAGATGTGGTGTGGGAAGGGGTTTGTGCTGGTCTTCTGGGGGAGGGCCCTAACATGCTGGGAATGAGACAAGTATGACTGGCAAGGACAGTTCCACCAGAGCACAGGGGGTAGGGATTGCTATAAGCATGTTAGGCAGCCAATGTCCACACTGCACTGTTTCCCACAGGTGGCTCTGTGTTTAATCTGAGGGATGGGGGAGGGAAATGTCACCCATCAGCTCCTTTGTTTCCGGAGAGGTATCTCCATGAATGCTACTTCTCAGGTATGTGCTCTGAGAACAGTGAATAATCTCCCCACAGTGTGCCCCAGGTGCTCTTCAGATTGCTGTTTCCACACTGTTTGCCACTGGGCTGTTTGCCTGCCTTCTCACTAGCAACAGCATAGCACCCTCTGTGCTCTATCCCAGTGAAACCCACTGACCTTTAAAACTCCAGGCTTTCAACCCTGCTGGTTGCAAGAACTCACGAAATCCCTCTCATTTCCTAAGCCAATGGCTTTAGGGAAATGTTCTCCTTGTGCATTCCCCTGTGTGCTCCTCTGTCACCCTTCACTACTATGGCTCCCTCCCATCCACAGCACATGCAATCCATTTCTTCCCTAAACCTCATTTCTGAACTTTTAACCTTCTTCCATGTGGCTTCTTTTCTTTTAGTTGTGAAGTTTGTTCTGTCAGTCTTTAGGTCAATTTTTAGGGTATTTAGGATGACTTGATAGTTTTCAAGTTGTCTTCATGGGATGAGGGAAGCCTAGGGTCCTCCTACTCTGCAGCTATCTTCGTGCCTCGGAGATTTTTTTTTTAATGTAGTCACTTACAGCAACAAATTTCCCTCTTAGCACTGCTTTTAATACATCTCTTGAATTTGGGTATGTTATGTTTTGTTTTCATTCATTGAAACATACTGTCCAAGTTCCCTTATAATTTCTACTTTAATCCATTGGCTAAGACTGTGCTGTTCAATATCTACATATCTGTGAATTTTCCATTTTTCTTTCTCTTATTTCTTTTTAGTTTTATTCCATTGTGGTTGGGAAAAATACTTTGTATGGTTTCACTCTTTTAAAATTTATTCATGTGCCTGGAATGCCACCAGTCCCACACATTGTGTCCTAGGCCACCGCTGCACTTTGGAGCAGTTGAACCTGGGCTACCAGCTCAGTTCAAATTTTGATAACACCTTGTATGTGCACTGCCCATCCAGCACCCACAGAGATGCTGTAAGCCACTGGCGACCACAAACATGCCCCTGTACCGGGCACTAGGAAGCCACCCAACTTTGGGGGATCCAGCCTAAGACTAGATGCTCATTGTGAATTTTGCTAACACTGCACCCTACCACTGAGCCCTTCTGTAGTCATGCCCATTCAGAGCTAACCTGCCTTGGTCTCACTACTGTAACACAGAGAGCAAGATCAACCCACAACAGGCAGTCATTGCATACAACTGGACTGAAAGGAAAAGTGACTCTGACACAATAGTAGGACACAAGCAACACACACAGGAGACTCCCCTGAAGTGCCAGTTTCTGGTAAACAGGGGACTCTTAACTTCAGGGTAATACAGGACCCCTTCATCATAGAGCCCAATTTCAAGAGCAGAAGACATAGCTGACTTTCCTAAAATGCAGAAACAGACACAGAGAGGTAGACAAAATGAAAAGACAAAGAAATAAGTCCTAAAAGAAAGGACACAACAAAATCTCAGCAGGAGATCAAAACAAAACAGAAATAAGTAGTATGCTTGATAGAAAATTTAATCTCTTATCATAAAGATACTCCCTGGACTTCAGAAAAGGGTGGAGAACATCAGTGAGACACGTGAAAAATAGATAAAAATAATATATCAGAAAAGGACTCAATAAATGAAATTGAAAATACAATAGATAGAAAAATAGTATGTTACAAGAAGCAGAGGAATGTATCAGTGATCTGAAGATAGTAAAGGAAAGCAATCAAGCTGAACAGGTGAGAGATAAACAAATACTGCACAGTGAAAATAAAGGTAGAGAACACAGTGACTCCTTCAAGTGTAATAACAATCCCATTATGGGGTTTCCAGAAAAAGAGAGAGAAAATGGGGCAGGATATGTATTTAAAGAAATAGTAGTTGAAAACTTCCTGCTCATGGGTAGGGACACAAATGCAGATTCAGGAAGTCTCCCAATAAACTGAACCCAAACAGGTATACACCAAAACACATAATAATTAAAATGGGAAAAAATAGTAATTAAAAGAAATGTAAAGGTTACAAGAGAAAAGAAGAGAGTTACAAACAAAGGAATCCCGCCAAGTCTGTCAGCTGACTTTACAGCAGAAACTTTGCAGGCCAGATGAGAATGGCATGTTGTACTCAAAGTGCTGAAAGGGAAACATCTGAAGCCAGGAATACTTTACCCAGTTAGGCTAACATTCATAATAGAAGGAGACATAGAGTTTTCCAGACAAAGAGAAGTTAAAAGAATTGATCACTAAACCAGTCCTACAAGAAATGTGAAGGGGGACTCTATGAGTAGAAAATGAAAACCATAAATAAGAGTAAGAAAAATAGGAAGCACAAAATAAAAGGATGTAAAAGATGATACCAAATATCTGAAATGTGGAGGGGAGTGTAGTAAAGATTGAGTTCAAAAATATGTGACCATCTATGGTCAGGGAGAAGACAGGGATGTCCACTCTTATCATTGTTATTTGACATAGCACTGTAAGTCCTACCCTCAGCAATCAGAAAACAAAAAGTAATAAAAAGCATCCTGGAATAACTGGAAAGGAATAAGTCAAACTTTCACTATTTGCAGATGACATCATACTCTATGTAGAAAACCTGAAAGACTTAATGAAAACATTGCTAGAACTGATAATGAATTCAGCAAAGTCACAGGATACAAAATCAACGTACAAAATTCTGTTGCATTTCTATGCACTACATGTCTATACATTTATATATATAATGAAGCAGCAGAAAGAGAAATCAAGGAATCCATTCTGTTTACAATTGCACCAAAAACTGTAAAATACCTATGCTACCCAAAGCAATTTACACACTTAATGCAAACCTTATCAAAATACCATCAACATTTCCCACAGAGCTTGAAAAAACAATACTAAAATTTGTATGAAACCACAAAAGACCCTGAATAGTCAAAGCAATTTTGAAATAGAAAAGCAAAGCTGCAGACACCACAATTACAGACTTCAAGCTATATTACAAAGCAGTAGTCAAGACAAAATGGTACTGGCACAAAAATAGACACATACATCAATGGAACAGAATAGAAAACCCAGAAATGGACTCATAACTATATGGTCAAGTAATATTCAACAAAGCAAGAAAGAACATCCAATGAAAAAGAAAGTCTCTTTAACAAATGGTGTTGGGAAAACTGGACAGCCACATGCAGAAGAATGAAACTGGACCACTTTCTTAGCCCGCACAAAAAAATAAATTCAAAATGGGTGAGACAGGAAACCATTAAAATCCTAGAGGAGAACATAGGCAAAAACCTCTTTGACATTGGCCATGCCAACTTTTTACCAGACACGTCTCGAGACACAAGGAAAACAAAAGCAAAAGTGAGCTATTGGGACTTCATCAAGATAAAAAGCTTCTGCATAGTGAAAGAAGCAATCAAGAAAGTTAAAAGGCAATCTGCAGAATGGGAGAAGATATTTGCAAATGATATATCTGATAAATGGCTAGTATCCAAAATCTATAAGGAATTTATCAAACTCAACACCCCAAACACAAATAATCCAGTTAGAAGAAATGAGCAGGGGAAAAAAAAAAAAAGGAGCAGAAGGCATGAATTCACATTTTTCCAAAGAAGAAATCCACATGGCTAACAGACACATGAAAAGATGCTCAACATCACTCATCATCAGGGAAATACAAATCAAAACCATAATGAAATATCATCTCACCCCTGTCAGAATGGCTAAAATGAACAACACAGGAAACAACAGATGTTGGCAAGAATGTGCAGAAAGAGGATCCCTCTTACATTGTTGATGGGAATGTAAACTGGTACAGCCACTCTGGAAAACAGTACAGAGGTTCCTCAAAAAGTTACGAATAGAACTACACTATGATCCAGCAATTGCACTAACTAGCTATTTACCCAAAGGATACAAAAAGACTGATTCAAAGGGACACAAGCACCATAGTGTTTATAGCACCATTATCAACAGCAGTGAAATTATGGAAAAAGCCCCAATGTCAATCGATTGATAAATGAATTTAAATAAAAACTTGAAACAAAAAATAGAATACTATCAGTAAACCACATCTTATTAAAAAGATAAATAAATGATCATCAGCTTAATATAAACTGCTATATACAGAAGCTGTTATATTTAAACTGAATTGTAACCACCAATCAATTCACGGTAATAGATATGAAAAAACAAAGAATAAAGAACCCAAGTATATCACTAAAGAAAACCAGCAAACCATGAAAGTAAGAAAGAGAAGAATCGATCAGGCAAAAAGCTAGAAAAACAACCACAAAGCAAGTAACAGAATGGCAATAAATATTTATCTATCAATAATTACTTTGCATGTAAATTGTCTAAATGCTCTAATCAAAAGAGATAGGGTGATAGAATGGATAAAAGTAAGACTTATCTTTTTTTCTGAGAGAGAGAGAGGGAGCATGAGTTAGGGGGTAAAGGCAAAAGGAGAGGGAGAGAGATCATCTTAAGCAGGCTCCATGCCCACTGCAGAGATGAATGTGGGGTTCAATCTCATGACTCTGAGATCACAACCTGAGCTGAAATCAAGAGTTGGATGCTTAACTAACTCAGCCACCCAGACACCCCAAAACAAGACCTATCTATATGCCACCTACAAGAGACTCAATTCAGACTGAAAGATACCTGCAGAATGAAAGTGACGGGATGGAGAAACATTTATCATGCAAATGGATGTCAAAAGAGAGCTAGATTAGCAATACTAATATAGGACAAAACAGATTTTCAAACAAAGTCTGTAAAAAGAGACAAAGAGGACACTGTATAATAATAAAGGAGGCAAACTAACAAGAAGATATAAGACTTGTGTATATATAAATGTATATGCCCCCAACCTGGGAGCACCCAAATACATGAAACATTTAATAACAAACATAAAGGAATAAATCCATAGAAATACAATAATAGTAGGGGACTTTAACATCACATGTAGAGCAATGGGCAGATCATCTAAACAGAAAATCAGCAAGGAAACAGTGGCTTTGAATGACACACTGTACTAGATGTCTCTAACAAATATATTCAGAACATTCCATCCTGAAAAAGTAAAATACACATTCTTTTCAAGTGCACCTGGAACATTCTCCAGAATAGATCATATATTAGGCCACAAAACAAGCCCCAACAAATTCAAAAAGATCCAAGTCATAACATGCATCTTTTCTGACCACAACACTGTGAATTAAAAATCAACCACAAGAAAAAATCTGGAAAGAGCACAAATACATGAAGGTTAAATAACATGCTACTAAAGAATGAATAGGTCATCCAGGAAATCAATGAAGAAATGAAATAGTACAAGGAAACAAATGAAAATGAAAATGCAATGAACCAATATCTTTGGGATGGAACAAAAAAAAATGTTTCTAAAAGGGAAGTTTATAGCATTACAGGCCTATCTCAAAAAGAAAGAAAATCCTGAAATAAACAACTGAAACTTACACCTAAAGCTTAAAGGAGCTAGAAAAATAACAAACAAAACCAAAAAACAGCAGAAGGAAGGAAATAATAAAGATTTGAGCAGAAATAAATGAAATAGAAACTAGAAAAACAATGGAACGATTCAATATAACCAGGAGCTGATTCTTTGATAAGATCAACAAAATTAATAAAACTCTGGCCAGACTCATCAACATAAAAGAAAGGACTCAAACAAAATCACCACTGAGAGAGGAGAAATAGCAACCAACACCACAATAGTATAAACAATTGCCAGAGAATATTGTAAAAACTAGGGGCACATGACTGGCTTAGTCAGAAGAGCGTGTGACTCTTGATCTTGGAGTCATGAGTGCAGATTACTAAAAAAAATGAATGAATTTTAAAAAATGAAAAACTATATGCCAACAAATCACACAATCTAGAAGTGGACAAATTCCCAGAAACATAAAAGTGACATAGGAAGAAATAGAAAATTTGAACAGACTGATAACCAGCAAAGAAATCAAATCAGTAATCAAAAAACTCCCAAAAAAGAAAAGTCCAGGACCAGATGGCTCCATAGGTGAATTCTACCAAACATTTAAAGAAGAGTTAATACGTATTCTTCTCAAATTATTTCAAAAAATAGAAGACAAAGATCAGAATTAAGATGGTGGAAGAGTAGGGGGACCCTAAGTTTGTCTCATTCCTCGAATACAACTAGGTAGTTATCAAATCATTCTGAACATTTGAGAAATCAGAGACCTGAGAAAACAAATACTGCAAGTCTACAAGGAGAAAAACCACCACCTTTTGGAAAGTAGGAGATGTGGAGACTTGAGTCAGGTGTGACATAGCTGAGGATAAGGGCTGTGTGGGAGGGAGCCTGTTGAAGCAAGCTACAGCAAAGTATTATAATAAGTAGCGGAGCACAAAATTCCGAACTTTTAGAAATCTGCTACAGTGGGGGATGTGCCTGGCCTACAGGTGCTCAGATGGTGAAGTGGGGCAGAATCCTAGGTGTGACAGTGTGGTCTGAGGGATCCCCTGGGTCTCAAGGAGAATGGGTAACACCTTAGTGAAGCACTGTTCCCAGACATAGAAGCATAGAAGCCAGCTGAGGACAGCGAGCCTATGTGCTAGCTTTCTGCTCTGTGTTGCCATAAACTGCATAAATCTGTTGTGCCACCGCTTTCCTAGGAGGAGTCCAGCAAAAGGCAGAAGCCTGGAGAAACCCTCCCCAGGAGGAACAGCACAGGTCAGCACCATAGTAGTCCCAACAATTTGGCATTTTAAAACGCTGTCCTGTGTCTGAGATAAAAAAGCTTGGACACAGGCAGGGTGAACATAGAGCACAAAGTTGTGATGGAAACCGGAGAGACAAGAGTGATTGATTGCTCTTTTGTGAGTGCTCACTGAAGACTTGGGGGTGCGAATTTTTAGCACCAGGGCTAGAGAGCAGGGCACCACCATATTCATGCTGCCCATCAGTGCTGAAAGCCTTCAGGGAGCATAACAGCGCCACGTAGTGGAGTCTCGAGCCTCGGACACCAAGCTCTGCCTCCCCGTGCACTGGAGGTGCATTTCCACTAGGGCAAGTCCACTTGAGAATCAGTGCAACAGGCCTCTCCCCCAGAAGACCAGCACAAACAAATTGCTCATACCAAGTTTACTGGTCAAAGCTTTAGCTCTAGGGGAAAATAACATCTAGCATCCTTTCTACTTTTATTCTTTAGTTTTTTTATTATTATTTTTTCAGTTACTTTCTTATTTTTTCAATTTTAAAAGTTTTGTATTTATATATGCTTTATATATTTTTTATTCTTTCCTTTTATTGTATTTAATGTAATTGTTTATGCATATATATATATATATAGTTTCTTTTTTATTTTCAGATCTAATTATTTTTTTTTATGATTTTATTTATTTATTTGACAGAGAGAGAGATCACAGGTAGGCAGAGAGGCAGGCAGAGAGAAAGGGGGACGCAGGCTCCCTGCTGAGCAGAAAGCCCAATGCGGGGCTCGATCCCAGGACCCTGAGATCATGACCTGAGCCGAAGGCAGAGGCTTTAACCCCCTGAGCCACCCAGGCACCCCAGATCTAGTTTCTTTTAACAAGCAGACCAAACACACCGAGGATCTAGGGAGTTTGTTGTTGTTATTGCTGTTTTTGTTTTTCTTTCCTCTTTTCTATTCTGGAAAAAATGATGAGATGGAGAACTCCATACCAAAGGAAAGAACAGAAGGTAGTACTCACAGCCAGAGATTTAATCAATATAAATATAAGTAAGATCTCTGAATTACAATTTAAGATAACAATTATAAGGATACTAGCTGGGCTTGAAAAATGCATAGGAGACACTAGAGAATCCACTACTGTAGAGATAAAAGAACTAAAATCTAGTCAGGCCAAAGTTATAAATGCTATAACTGATGTGTAGTTCCAAATGGAGGCCATAAAAAATTAGGATGAACAAAGCAGAAGAGTGAATCAATGATATAGAAGATAAAATTATGGAAAATAATGCATTTGAAAAGAAGAAACAAAATTATTAGATCACAGAGGTAGACTTAGGGAATGCAGCGATTCCATAAAGCAAAATAATATCCCTATTATAGGTGTCCCAGAAGAAGAATAATGTGAAAAAATGGCAAAAGGTTTATTTGAACAAATTATAGCTGAGAGCTTCCCTAATCTGGGGAAGGAAATAGGCATTCAAGTCCAAGAGGCACAGAGAACCACCCTCAAAATAAACAAAAATAGGTCAACATCACAGTATATTTTGGTGAAACTTGCAAATTTCAGACATAAAGAGACAATCCCGAAAGGAACTAGAGGCAAGAGCTCCTTAACCTACAAAAGTAGAAACAATAGACTGGCAGCAGACCTATCCACAAAGAACTGGCAGGCCAGAAAGGACTGGCAAGACATATTCAACATGCTAAATGGGAAAATATATGCGGCCAAGAATACTTTATCCAGCAAAGCTATCACTCAGTACAAGGAGAGATAAAAAGTTTCCCAAATAAACAAAAACTAAAGGCATTCATAAATACTAAACCAGTCTTGCAAGAAATATTAAAGGAGACCCTTTGAGTGGAAAGAGAGCTAAAAAGTAATAAAGACCAGAAATGAACAGAGACAAAGTACAGGAGCAGTGACATTACAGGTAATACAATGACACTAAATTCATATTTTTTAATTATTGATACAAATGTAAATGGACTAAATGCTCCAATCAAAAGATATAGGGTATCAGAATGGATTTTTAAAAAACCCCACTGATATGCTGCTTGCCAGAGACTCATTTTAGACACAAAGGCACACCCACATTCAAAGTGAGGAGGTGGAGAAGAATTTATCATGCTAATGGACATCACAAGAAAGCTGGAGTAACCATACTTATATCAGATGAACTAGATTTTAAACCAAGGAGTGTAATAAGAGATGTTGAAGGACACTATATCACAATACAGGGGTCTATCCAACAAGAAGATCTAACAATTATAAATATTTAGGCCCCTAACTTGGGAGCAACCAATTATATAAATCAATTAATAACAAAATTAAAGAAACTCATTGATAATATTACAATAATAGGAGGGGACTTTAACACCCCACTCACGGCAATGGGCAGATCATGGAAGCAGAAGATCAACAAGGAAACAAAGGCTTTGAATGACACACTGGATCAGATGGACTTCACGGATATATTCAGATCATTTCATCTTAAAGCAGCAGAATACACATTCTTTTTGAGTGCCCATGGAACATTCTCCAGAATAGATCACATACTGGGTCACAAATCAGGTCTCAACCAGTACAAAAAGACTGAGATCATACCATGCACATTTTCAGACCACATCAGTTTGAAACTTGAAGTCAACCACAAGAAGAAATTTGGAAGGACCACAAATACATGGAGGTTAAAGACCATACTACTAGAATGTTTGGATCAACCAGGAAATTAGAGACAAGTTAAAAAATGCACAGAAGCAAATGAAAATAAAACAGGACAGGTCAACCCTTGGGATGTAGCAAGGGTAGTCCTAAGAGGGAAGTATATAGCAATACAGGTCTTCTTCAAGAAGCAAGAAAAGTCTCAAATACACAACCTAACATTACATATAAAGGACCTGGAAAAAAAAACAGCTGTTAAGACTTAAATCCTGCAGAAGAAGAAAATAATAAAGGTCAGACCAGAAATCAATGATACAGAAATAATAAAAAGAAGTAGAACAGGTCAACAAAACTAGGAGCTGGTTCTCTGAAAGAATTAATAAGATTGATAAGCCCCTAGCCAGACTTATCAAAAAGAAAAGAGAAAGGACCCAAATAAATAAAATCATGAATGGAAGAAGAGAGATCACAACCAACACCACAGAAATACAAATAATTATAAGAGAATATTATGAGCAATTATATGTCAAGAAATTAAGCAATCTGGAAGAAATGGATGCATCCCCAGAAATACATAAACTACCAAAACTGACCAATTTTCCCAGCACCATTTATTGAAGAGACTGTCTTTTTTCCATTGGATATTTTTTCCTGCTTTGTTGAAGGTTATTTGACCATACCATGCTGTCTTGGTGACCACAGCTTTGTAGTAAAGCTTGAAATCAGGCAATGTGATGCCCCCAGCTTTGTTTTTCTTTTTTAACATTTCCTTAGCAATTTGCAGTCTTTTCTGGTTCCAAACAAATTTTAGGATTGTTTGTTCCAGCACTTTGAAAAATGCCAATGGAATTTTGATCGGGATATATATATATGAAAAAATTATACTGAAAGGCTGAAGAATTAAAAAAAAAACCCCACAAAAAACCCACAAATGCTATATATTGTTTTCCCCAAGAGCTGAAGCTTTGCATTTCTCTATGATGAGGAAACTTGGTGCTAGCCAGTTGTTTCTGCTGGTCTTCTGGGGAAAAGTCCTGTTGCACTGATTCTCAGGTACACTTGCACTTGTAGAAATGCACCTCCACTGCCAGGGCCCTGGCTCAGTGTAAGTGGCTCCAGATTCCACTATGTGGCACTGTTTTGCTCTCTGAAGGCTTTCAGCCCTGATGGGATGGGTGAAAATGTGGTGCCCCGCTCTTCAGCCCCAGAGCTGAAAGTTTGCACCCCCCACTCTTCAGTGAGCCCTCACAGAGAGCACTTTTGTCTCCTTGGTTTCCATCCAAACTTGGTGTTTGCCCAGCCCACGACCAAGAATTTTTATTTCAGGGGTGCCTGGGTGGCTCAGTGGGTTAAAGCATCTGCCTTTGGCTCAGGTCATGATCTCAGGGTCCTGGGATCGAGCCCCACATTGGGCTCTCTGCTTAGTGGGGAGCCTGCTTCCCCCTCTCTCTCTGCCTACTTGTGATCTCTTTCTCTCTGTCAAATAAATAAATAAAATCTAAAAAAAAAAAAAAGTTAAAAAAAAAAGAATTTTTATTTCAGGCACATGACCGAGTTTCAAGTCTCCAAATTTTATAGACACCTACATTGTCAACCCATGCTGTTACTCCCAGGGGAGGGAGGGGTGTCTCATCACACTTCTGCCTATTGCTGGGCCCCTGCCAGGAGAACAGTCCTGTGGTTCACAGTTTATGGCAACACAGAGCAGAAATCCAGCACCAAGACTCGCTGTTTTTACCTGGCTTCCCTGCTCCAATACCTAGGAACTCTGCCACACTCTGCCACCCCCATTCTTCTTTGACCCCGGGGATTCTGAGACTATGCTGTCTCACCTGAGATTTCCCCTGCTTCACCACCTGAGCACCTTTTTTTTTTTTAAGATTTTATTTATTTATTTGACACACAGAGAGAGAGATCACAAGTAGGCAGAGAGGCAGGCAGAGAGAGAGGGGGAAGCAGGCTCCCCGATGAGCAGAGAGCCCAATGTGGGGCTCGATCCCAGGACCCTGAGATCATGACCTGAGCCGAAGGCAGAGGCTTTAACCCACTGAGCCACCCGGGCGCACCCCACCTCAGCACCTTTAAGCCAGGGACATCCCCCACTGTAGTAGAATTCTAAAAGTTCTCCTCACTGTAGCAGAATTCTAAAAGTTCTGATTTTGTGCTCTGCTGCCTATAATACTTTGTGGTAGCCTCCTTAAGCCGGCTCTATCCGCACTCCCATATCCTCTGATATATAGCCCTGGATTCAAGTTTCCACACCTCCTACCTTCTGAAAAGCAGTCACTTTTCTATTTGTAGAATTGCAGCATTTCTTTTTCTCAGATCTCTGATTTCACAGATGTTCAGAATGATTTGATAGCTAGCTGAATTCCAGGGACCAGACGAACTTAGGGTCCCCTACTCATCTGCTGTCTTAACTCCTCCTCTAACAAACATTTAAAGAACAATTTATACCTATTCTTCTGAAATGGTTCCAAAAATAGAAATGAATGAGAACTTCCAAACTCATTCTAGCAGCATTACCTTGATCCTCAAACAGGACAAAGACACATTAAAAGGAGAATTACAGATCAATATTCCTGATGATCATGGATGCAAAAATTCTCAAAAGATACTTGCTAATCGAATCCAACAGGACATAAAAAGGATTATTCACAACCACCAAGCAGGATTTATCCCAGGCTGCAGGGGTGGTTCAACATCCACAATTAATCAATGTGATACCCCACATTAATAAAATAAAGGATAAGAAACATATCATGCTCTCAATAAATGCAGAAAAAGCATTTGACAAAATATAGCATTCTTTCTTGATAAAAACACTCCACAATGTAGGGATACAGGGAACATAGCTCAACATCATAAAAGCCATATATGAAAGACACACATCCAATATCCTCAATGGAGAAAAACTGAGAGCTTTTCCCCTAAAGTCAAGAACATGACAAGAATGTCCACTCTCACCACTGTTGTTCAACATAGTACTGGAAGTCCTAGCCTCAGCAATCAGATAACAAAAAGAAATTAAAGGCATCCAAATTACACCTCATGCCAGCTAAAATTAGCAACTTGAGGCACAACAGATGTTGGTGAGGATCTGGAGATAGGGAAACCCTCTTTCACTGTTGGTCAGAAAGCAAACTGGTGCAGCCACTCTGGAGAACAGTTTGGAGTTTCCTCAAAAAGTTAAAAATGGAACTAACCTACAACCCAGAAATTCCACTACCAGGTATTTAGCCAAAGGATACAAACATAGTGATTTGAAGGGCACATTGCACCACAGTGTTTATAATAACAATGTCCAAAATAGCCAAAATATGGAAAGAGCTCAGATGTCCATCAACAGATTAATGGATAGAGGATACACACACACACACACACACACACACACACACACACACACACACACTGGAATATTACTCAGCCATCAAAAAGAATGAAATCTTGCCATTTGCAAGGGTTTGGATGGAACTAGAGGGTATTATTGTCATTGAAAGAAGTCATTCAAAGAAAGACAAATACCATATGATTTCACTCATATGTGGGATTTAAGAAACAAAACAGATGAAACAGGGGAAAGAAAGAAAAATAATATAAGATGAAAACAAAGAGGGAGCCAAACCATAAGAGACTCTTAAGTATAGGGAACAAACTGAGGGATGCTGTAAGGGAAGTGGGTGGGTGTGATGGAGTAATTGGGTGATGGACATTAAGGAGGGCACGTGATGTTATGAGCACTGATGTTATAAGCAACTGATGAATCACTAAATTCTACTCCTAAAACTAATAATATTTTATATGTTAACTAAATTGGACTTAAATTTAAAAAAAAAGGAGAGGAAGGAAAACTTCCAAATTAATTCTGTGAGGCCAGCATTATTCTGATGCCAAAATTGGAATGAGTTACCACTAACATAGAGAATTGCAACCAATATCCCTAATGAGCATAGAAGTAAAAATCCTCAATGAAATACTAGCAAACTGAATGGAAGAATACCTTAAAAAATCATTCACACAATCAAGTGAGATTTATTCTTGAGTTGTACAAATGGTTCAATATTCACAAATCAATGTGATACATCATATCAATAAGTGAAAGGATAAGAACCATCTGATCATTTCAATAGATTGCAGAAAAAACATTTGAGAAAGTACATCCATTCATGATAAAAGCCCTCAACAAAGTTTGTTGAAATGGGTATACTTCAACATAATAAAAGCCACATATGAAAAACCCACAGCTAAAATCATCCTCAATAAGGAAAAACTGAAATCTTTTTCTCTATAGTCAGGAACATTACAGGAATGTCAACTTTCACCACTTCTATTTAACATAGTACTGGAAGTCTTAACCACAGCAATCAGATAACGAAAAGGAAAAAAAGGCATCCAAGTCAACGGGGAAGAAGTCAAACTCTCACTACAGATGACATCATACTTTATGAGAAAACCTGAAAGATTCCACCAAAAAACTGCTAGAACTGATACAGAAATTCTTCAGTCAGGTCACGGGATCCAACATCAACATATAGAAATCTGTTGCACTGCTATACATCAAAAATGAAGGAGCAGAAAGAGAAAATAAGGAATCAGTCCCATGTACAAAATTAATAAGATACCTAGAAATAAAACTAACCAAAGTGGTGAAAGACCTATACTCTGAAAACTAGAAAACACTGATGAAAGAAATTGAAGATGACACAAAGAAATGGAAAGACATTGCCTTCTTATAGATTTGAAGAACAAATAATGTTAAAATGGCTGTACTACCCAAAACAATCTACACATTTAATGCAATCTCTATCAAAATACCAACAGCATTTTTCACAGAATTAAAAAAAATCTAAAATGTGTATTTAGCCATAAAAGACCCTGCATTGCCAAAGCAATTTTGAAAAAGCAAACCAATTAAACTTTTGAGAAAATGGTGGAAGATAGGGTACCTCGTTTCATGTGGTCCCTTGATTTTAGCACCTATGAATTCAACCTGAGATGGAAGAAAAAAATTGCTGGAATATTACAAATAGAACAGCGACCACATTTCACAAGGTAGGAGATGCAAAGAAGTGAATCTGAGGGGATATATATTGGAAGATAAATGGCAGGGAGGGGGGAGGGAGCTTCTGAAAGCCAGCTACTGGAAGGTGACAAAGCAGCAGAGCTCAATATCAGAACTTTCAGAAGTCTGCTCCAGTGAGAGACATCCCTGCCTTAAAGGTGCTCAGGTGGCAAAGCAGGGCAGAATCCTAGGTGGGATAGTGTTTCTCAGGATCCCCAGGATCACAGAAAGAACAGGGGTGCCTGAGCTGGCAGAGTTCTCAAGCACTGGAATGGGAAACCAACTATGGTCAGTGAACCCAGGAGTGGGCTCCCAGCTCCGTTTGCTATAAACTGCAAACCAGAGCAGGATTGGGTGAATGCTTTCCATGTGGGGAAGCCCTGCAAACAGTAGGCCAGTGGTGACCCTCCTCCTTCCCCTGGGAGGATCAGTGCAGGTCTGCACCACAGGAGTCTGCAGAGTTTGGGGCACACAGAAGTGAAGAGTGCATTTCCCTGAGGGTTTACTGAAGAGAGGGGGCCACGATATTTCAGCTCTGGTGCTGGAGATTCAGGCACTGCCATTTTAATTTTCAACTTCTAAAGCCATACAGAGAGCCTTCAGGGAACAAAAGCTGCATAGAGCAACCCAAAGCAACTTACACTGAGCCTGGCCCCCTAAATGGGTGATGACACACTGCCCAAGTTGACACCTGAGAATCAGTGCAGCAGGCCCCTCTCCCAGCAGACCAGCTAGAACATCAGATGAATACCAACTTTACCAAACACACAGAACTGCAAAGCTTCAGCGCTAGGAGAAATTAGTATATAGAGTTTGAGGTTGTTTCCTTATGATTCATTTATCTTTCATTTTAAATTTTTCCTATGCTTTTTTTCTTTTTTTGTTTTCAACTAGGTTCTTATTTTATCGATTCTTTGTTTTTAAGTTTTCTTTTAATTTTCACTTTTACATTTACGTTTTATAGATATATTCTTCATTTTTTTGTTTCCTTTAACTGTATTCAATTTATTTTTGTACATATAGAAGTTTTTCTTTCTTTACAATTTTGGGATTTAGTGTCTTCTAACAAACAGACCAAAATACACTCAGGATCAAATGGATCACCCTGTTTTATCCATTTGGGAGATTATAATCTCTCTTTTATTTACTTTTTCTTTTCTTTTTTGGTTTCTGACCTCTTCAGATTTGTCTAGTGTGGATTTTGCTTGGGCAATCATTGATATTTTTGATTTGGTTCTCTCATTAATCTATTCTCCTCTGGGCAGAATGACTAGAAGGGGGTAATACTCTCTGACACAGATCTAGTCAATATGGCTATATGTAAAAAGTCAGAGCTGAAATTCAGGATGACGATTATAAAGTTACTAGCTGGGCTTTAAAAAAGCATGAAAGACATTAGAGAATCTTAGTGCAGAAATAAAATCTAATCAGGCCAAAATTAAAAATGCTTTAGCTGAGATGTAGTCTAAAATGGATGCTCTAACAGCTAGGGTAAGGCAGAAGAGAGAGTCAGGGACACAGAAGACAAGATCATGGGAAGGAAGGAGCTGAGGAAAGGAGAGAAAAACAACTAATGGACCATGACGGAGGCTTTGAGAAATCAGCAATACCATAAAGCAAAAAATATTAGATATTGGGGTCCAAGAAGAAGAAAGAGAGAGAGGGAAAGAAGGTATATTTGAGCAAATCATAGCTCTGAAAGCCCCTAATCTGGGGAACAAAAGAGGCATTTAAGTCTAGGAGGTAGAAAGTAGCCCCCCAGAGTCGATAAAAATAGGTGAACACCCAGACACATAATAGTGAAGCTTGCAAATTTCGGAGATAAAGAGAAAGTCCTGAAAGCAGCTCGAAGCAAGAGCTTCTTAACCTACAATGGTAGAAACATTAGAGTAGCAGCAGACCTATCCACAGAGACCTGGCAGGCCAGAAAGGCTGGCATAATATATCCAGGGTACTAAATGAGAAAAACACACAGCCAAGAATACTTTATCCAGCAAGGCTATCATTCAGAATGGAAGGAGAGATAAAGAGCTTCCAGGACAAACAGAAACAAGGAGAATTTGTGATCACTAAACAAGCCCTGCAAGAAATATTAAAGGGGATCCTGTAAGTGAAGAGAGAGCCCAAAAGTAACATAGACCAGAAAGAAACAGAAACAATTTACAGAAACAGGGACTTTATGGGGACTACAATGGCACTAAATTCATATCTGTCAGTAGGTACAATGAATGTAAATAGTCTAAATGCTCTAATCAAAAGACACAGAGTATCAGATTGGCTAAAAAAGCAAGACCCATCCATATGCTGTCTATAAGGGATTCATTTTAAACCTAAAGACACCTCCAGATTGAAAGTGAGGGGATGGAGTACCATTGATCATGGAAATAGACATCAGAAGAAAGCTGGAGTAGCAATCATCATATCAGCCAAATTAGATTTTAAGCCAAAGACTCTAGTAAGGGATGAAGAGGGACACTATATCATACTTACAGGGTCTATCCAACAAGAAGATCTAACAATTCTAAATATTTATGCTCCTAACTCAGGAACAGACAATTATATCAACCAATTAGTAACAAAATTAAAGAAACACATTGATAATAATACAATAATAGTAGGGGACTTCAACAGGCCACTCACAGCAATGGAAAGATCATCTAAGCAGAACATCAACAAGGAAACAAGGGCTTTGAATGATGCACTGGACCAGATGGACTTCACAGATATATTCAGAGCATTATATTCTAAAGCAACAGAATACACATTCTTCTCCAGTGCACATGAAATATTCTCCAAAATCGATCACATACTGGGTCACAAATCAGGTTTCAAGAGGTACCAAAAGATTTGGATTATTCCCTGTATATTTTCAGACCACAGTGCTTTGAAATATAATCTTAATCACAAGAGGGAATTTGGAAGGAACTCAAACACTTGGAGGTTAAAAAGCACCCCACTAAAGAATGAATGGGTCAACCAGGAAATTAAAGAATTTTAAAATCATGGAAACAAATGAAAATGAAACACAGCTACCAAAACCTTTGGGATGCAGCAAAGGCAGTCCTACAAGGGAAGTACATAGCAATACAAGCCTTTCTCAAAAAATTAGAAAAGTCTCAAATATGCAAGCTACACTTACACCTAAAAGAGCTGGAGAAGGAACAGCAAATAAAGCCTAAACCAAGCAGGAACAGAGAAATAATAAAGATTAGAGCAGAAATCAATGAAATAGAAACCCAAAGAACAGAAGAACAGACAATGAAACTAGAAGCTTGTTCTTTGAAAGAATAAGACTTATAAACCCCTGGCCAGATGTATCAAAATGAAAAGAGAAAGGAACAAAATTAACAAAATCATGAATTAAAGAGGAGAGATCATGACCAACACCAAGGAAATGCAAACAATTTTAAGAACATACTATGAACAACTATATGCCAACAAATTAGGCAATCTGGAAGAAATGGATGCATTCCTAGAAACATATAAACACTGAAACACCAAGACACAAGAAGAAGTAGAAAACTGTAACAGAGCTATAACCAGCAAAGAAATTGAATCAGTCATCAAAAATCTCCCAAGAAAGAGTCCAGTGCTGGATGGCTTCCCAGGGGAATTCTACCAAACATTTAAGGAAGAATTAATACCTATTCTTTTGAAAGTTTTCAAAAAATTATAAATGGAAGGAAAACCACCAAACTCATTCTATGAGGCCAGCATTACTTTGATATCAAAATCAGACAAAAACCCCACCAAAAAGGAGAATTACAGACCAATATTGCTGATGAACATGGATGCCAAAATTCTCACCAAGGTAACCATCAGTAGGATCCAACAGTACATTAAAATGATTATTCACCACCACCAAGGGGGTTTTATTCCTGGTCTGCAGGGGTGGTTCAACACTGGCAAATCAATGTGATACGTCACATTAATAAAAGAAAGGACAAGAACCATATGATCCTCTCAATTGATGCAGAAAAGGCATTTGACAAAATACAGCATTCTTTCTTAATTAAAACTATCCACAGACTAGGGATAGAGGGAACATACCTCAATATCATAAAAGCCATCTATGAAAAGTCCAAAGCAAATGTGAGTCTCAATGGGGAAAACTGAGAACTTTTCCCTTAAAGTCAGGAACATGACAGGGATGCCCACTGTCACCACTATTGTTGAAATAGTACTGGAAGTCCTAGCCTCAGCAATTAGGCAGTGAAAGGAAATAAAAAACATTTAACTTGGCAAAGAAGAAGTCAAAATATCACTCTTCACAGATGACATGATACTTTATGTGGAAAACCCAAAAAAGTCCACCCCAAAATTCCTAGAACACATACAGGAATTCAGCATTGTGACAGGATATTAAATCAATGCACAGAAGTCAGTAGCATTTCTATATACTAACAATATGACTGAAGAAAGAGAAATTAAGGAATTGATCCCATTTACAATTGCACCAAAACCCATAAGATATCTAGGAATAAACCTAATCAAAGAGGGAAAGAATCTGTACTCTAAAAATTACAGAACATTTATGAAAGAAGTTGAGGAAGACAGAAAGAAATGGAAAAACATTCCATGCTCATGGGTTGGAAGAACAAACATTATTAAAATGTCTATGCTACACAGAGCAATCTACACATTCAGTGCAATCTCTATCAAAATACCATTGACATTTTTCGCAGAACTAGAACAAATAATCCTACAATTTGTATGGAATCAGAAAAGACCCTGAACAGCTGGAGGAATGTTGAAAAAGAAAACCAAAGCTGGGGACATCACAATGCCGGACTTCAAGCTGCATTACAAAGCCATAATCATTAAGAGAGTTCGGTACAGGCACAAAATCTGACAAATAGAGAAATGGAAAAGAATAGAGAACCCAGAAATGGATCCTCAACTCTATGGTCAACTAATCTTCGACGAAGCAGGAATAAAGTTCCAGTGGAAAAAGGCAGTTTCTTCAAAAATGGTGTTGGTAAAATTGGGCAGCCACATGTAGAAGAATGAAATTGGACCATTTTCTTACACCATACACAAAAATAAACTCAAAATGGATGAAAGACTTAAATGGACCCATCGAAATCCTAGAGGAGAAAACATAGAGTGCCTTCTTTGACCTCAGCCACAGCAACTTCTTGCTAGATGCATTTCCAAAGGTAAGAGAAACAAAAGCAAAAATGAATTATTGGGACTTCATCAAGATTAAAGCTTCTGCACAGCAAAAGAAACAGTTAACAAACTAAAAGGCAACCTACAGAATGGGAGAAGATATTTGTAAGTGACATATCAGATAAAGGGCTAGTATCCAAGATCTATGAATAACTAATCAAACTCAACACCCAAAAAACAAATAATCCAATCAAGAAATGGGCAGAAATCATGAACAAATATTTCTTCAGAGAAGACATACAAATGGCCAACACATGAAAAAATGCTCCACATCACTGGGCATCAGGGAAATACAAATCAAAACCATAATGAGATACCACCTCTGACCAGTCTGAATGGCTAAAATTAACAAGACAGAAAACAACAAATGTTGGTGAGGATGTGAAGAAAGGAGAACTCTGTTCCACTATTGGTGGGAGTGCAAGCTAGTATAGCCACTGGAAAACAGTATGGAGGTTCCTCAAGAAGTTAAAAATAGAACTACCCTAAACCCAGCAATTGCACTACTAGGTATTTACCCCAAAGATACAAATGTATTATCTGATGGGTCACCTGCACCACAATGTTTACAGCAGTAGTGTCCACAATAGCCAAACTACAGGAAGAGCCCAGATGTCCATTGACAGATGAATGGATAAAGAAGAGTTGGTATATATACCAATGGAATATTACTTGGCCATCAAAAAGAATGAAATCTTGCCATTTGTAATGACATGTGGAACTAGAGGGTACTATGCTAAGAGAAATAAGTCACTCAGAGAAAGACAAATACCATACGATTTGACTCATATGTGGAATTTAAGAAACAAAACAGATGAACATGGGGGAGGGAAGGAAAAATAAAATAAGATAAAACAGAGAGGGAGGCAAGCCATAAGAGATGCTGAACTCTTGGAAATGCATTAAGGGTTGCTGGAGGGGAGGTGGGTGAGGGAAAGGGATAACTGAGTGATGGGTATTAAGGAGGGCTCTTGAGCACTGGGTGTTATATGCAACTGATGAATCACTAAATTATACCTCTGAAACTAATAATAAACAAACAAACAAAGTCAAATTTATTTAAAGTTGAGCACTCCCTGAGGGTGCCTGGCTGGCTTAGTCAAAAGAGCATGTGACTCTTGATCTTGGGATCATGGGTTCAAGCCCCACATTGGGTGTAGAGATTACATACATACATACATAAATTTAAAAATTAAACAATCTGTATGACTGACTGTAACAGGATAGCAGAAGAGAGCTTTTTTCTGGTCATAGTATGGTTTTGTGTTCTGATGGTTGTGATAGTTACACCTGGTAAGTTTTCATCAAAGAATACCCAGACAAATGAATGGATGAATGCATGTAAAATTTGATGAAATCTGCATAAGGTCTATGATTTACTTAATAGTATTGTACCAATGTCAACGTCCTGGTTTTGATAACATACTATGGCTATATAAGATTTTATCATTGGGGAAGGCTGGAAAAAGTGTATACAGGAACTCCACTATTTTTGCAATTTCTCCTGAGTCTTCACTTACTTCAAAGTTAAAACTGTTTCATTGAAAAAAAAAAAAAAAAGAACTTAACATCCTTAGATCTTTGGCACCATTCCAGAAATTACTTCCTGAAATTGCTAGCCTGATCCAGACTATGGATCAAGTGAAAAGTGTTTTTACAAAGTGTTAACCATGAGACAATTGCTAAACCCCAGCCCTACAACAGAATCACAAAGCACCTGGAAATGAGAGGCTCTGTCTCAGACTGCTCTATCAATATCAGGGATGTGAAAACATTCTGAAGAAATACTAACCATGTCTCTCAATCCGCTAACTCACTCTTTACCTTCCATGCCTAAACCAGCCAACTCTCTTATGGGAATTAACACCCAGAAATTAGGAGCAGAGTTGTGCTAAAGAAAGGTCAATAACATCGTTATTGAGCTGATTGCAAACAAAGCCCTCAGGCCTCTGATTCACATGTCGTATTGCACATGACTTTGCTTTATTGTCATCTCTCTTCTAATCATCTATGTGACTTGATAATATGATGCACTATCCCAAAGGCTGTGCTTGACATAGAAACAATGAGAGACTCGACAAAAAGACTGTCTGCACTAAGCAGATGTTCATCGGGGCTACGTCCCTCCTGAGAGAATTCAGGCTCCTAACATGGTAGCTTCCTGTTTTACCGTACAAACACACCAGGTTTTGCAGATGTCTTCATTTTCTTCCTTTTTCCATTTAAGTCTTTGTTAAAAGAAATCTATCCTTGCTCTTTTTCAGACTCCAGGCTCAAAGAGCCCCAGTGACCACATCATTCACCCTGGGCTTAAAGCAAGGGGAAATGACAATTTTTCAAAGGAGGACAGGAGTGATATAATATACAAGAACCTTTTGCCTAGACTAGTATTGGTGTAAGGTAGTTTAAAAAAAACAGCTTGAGTTCTAAACTTAACCAGATGGAAATGTGCCTGCTGAGAGTTGGACCTAATTCAGAAAAGATTGTTAGCCAATAGACAAACTAATTTAGACCAGCATATGCCAAAAATGGTCAATCAAGTTGTCCCAAGTGTGACTCCCCCATAGCAGATGTCATTGTCTCTCTGAAGGCTTTTGAGTGTCACCTTTCAACATGGAGGTGGGTTTTTATGTGTACACATAGACATAAATAAAACCTTGGTCTGTAGCTACCCTTCATTTTATTGCACTATGGCCCTATCACTCTATCAGCAAAGAGCATAAGCTCTCTCTTAGGAATTTTAAATGAACACAGATTTTGCAAATCAGACAGAAGCTATGAACATACACAATTAATCTAAGCAACTGTCTTCACTTTTCTTATCTTTCTATGTTCCTCTATTGTAAAACAACAGAAATCTGTAACTATACTTGTCCACTTCATCACCTAATAAAAGTCTGTATTTTTATTTGTCCATGTACCCTTTCACTCCTTGCCATTTTGTTTATCCAATTTTGACATTTTAAGTTTTTCTTTAATAAAAATGAAAAATTTCCCTCCTAAAATAGGCATACAGTGGAAGGGCTCTTCTTTCCCAAACCTGGACAATAAAGGGATACCCAAAATGCAATAATGACCTTTACAGTAATTATTGGTTCAAAGGCCCATTCAAATCCATTGTCTCATCACATCCTTATGACAAGCTTGTGAGGCAAGCAAGACTCTAGAAACTGACAAAAGGTAGAGGTTCTCTTGTCAGTCCTTCTTTCTGGCTAAACCAGAATACAAGCCCTTCTCTTCCCTGCAAAGAGCTTCAGAAGCACAGAGGAGGTTGAGGTCATTTCTAAGTGAATCAAATGACAAATCAACAGAGTATTAAAAGATGGGTAACACTTGGACCTGGAGAGAGGCCAAGGGAGAGAATAGAAGGTAACACAGCCAAAGCAACGAGTTAGGAAAGCATATGACATATTCAGCAAGCTGTTTGATGGAGTGCAAGATACATGAAGACAAATCTAGGAGACAAGGCTGGAGATATAGGCTGCAGCTAGATCATGATGAGTCTTGAATGCCATATTTAAAAGTTTCAGTTGTTTTTGGTAGACAGAATGTTTTTATGAAGAAAAAGTATGCCAAAGATTCCTTGTATTATTTGGGTTTTGTTACTCTCTAATCATGTGACCATGGGCAAGTTAACCTCTCTGTGCTTCAGTTTCCTCATTTGTAAAATGGGTATAATAACAATTCCTATTCCAGAGAATAATTGTAAGGATTAAGTGAGATAATGCATGTAAAGCACTTAGGACAGTGCCTGGCACAAAGGAAGCATTCTGTAAATGCTAGATGTTGTTATTATCATAACAACTCATCTTCATAATCAGGCTCTGTTTCCCCAACTGTAAAATGAGATAATTTGAATATTTAATTTCTAAAATCCCTTGACATCTTAAACACTATTATAATCATCTTCTTGCTCCCTCCTATACTTGCTATCCAAAAACCCTAACTCTGAGATAGTGGAAATTTTAGCTTTTTATTAAGAGAGAGAGGTTAGAAGTGATCACAAGGTCCCTTAATATTTCATCCAAATGAGTAAACTACCAGTAGTTAGCTAAGAGCATCCAAGCTTCCTTTAGGATAATAAGCCCTCTGTGATACGGAATATAATCAGTTTGGATGAGAAGTCCCAATAGTTTTTAGATGTCCTATGTTGAAGAAGACCAGCTTCCTCTAAAAACAACAACAACAACAACAACAACAACAACAACAACAACAACAACAGCAACTGCCCAACCCACAGGAACACAATTGCATAGATTCTGAAGCGGTTTCACCTTTGAGGCTCACATCAACTCTGTGAGATTAATATTACTATCCTTATTTTTAGAATATGAGGAAATAAAGGTATAGAGATAGGAATGACTCTCCCAAGGTCACACAGCTGGCTAGTGGTAGAGTCAGCACTCAAACCAAGTTCTCTAATATTGTGCTTGTTCTTGCTATCACAGATCAGCATCTCCACTACATCGTTTAGCGATCTAGCAACCTGTTAATTTGCCCAGTTTAAGTCAAAGAGGCGGACTGAGCCTGCAAGAGAAATGGCAGCCCATTTGGCTCTCTGTGGAAATACCA
The DNA here is from genome assembly GCA_028534135.1 of Potos flavus. Taxonomy (NCBI): domain Eukaryota; kingdom Metazoa; phylum Chordata; class Mammalia; order Carnivora; family Procyonidae; genus Potos; species Potos flavus. The sequence continues at coordinate 53,219,362 of CM052901.1, forward strand.
ATATATAACAACAGAACTTTGTGGGAAAGCAGTTGAAACAATTACCAAAAAAAAAGATCTTCGACTTATGTGAAAAATTCCTGCCCTTCCTCATTTGTATGGAGAACTGAAGGTGGACCTAAGCTCTGTTTTCATTGAGAACAAGTAGATGGTAACAAGCTCCTGGATCTTTAGTTAAGATACATGGGTAAATGATTTAAATGAATAAAGAATCTTCTATGTCAAGAGATAATGTTTCAAGAAAAAAAAAAAGAGAGATAATGTTTCAAGACATTAGGAGAAACTGACCACACTTTGTGTTAACCTATTTGCACTCACCACATTGGGCCTTGCATTAAAGTTGTGTTTTCTAAGAACAATGTTTGTTTGTTTGTTTGTTTACGTAATTTATTTGAGAGAGCACAAGCAGGGGGAGGGGCAAAGGGAGAGGGAGATGCGGACTTCCGGCTCAGTGAGGAACCCAATGCTGGGCTTAATCCCCAGACCCTGAGATCACAACCTGAGCAAAAGTCAGATGCTTAACTGACTGAGCCACCCAGGGACCCCTAAAGTTGTATTTTCTTTTTCTTTTTTTTATGGAGATAGAATTTTTTTAAAGATTTTATTTATTTATTTGACAGAGAGACAGCAAGAGAGGGAACACAAGCAGGGGGAGTGGGAGAGGGAGAAGCAGGCTTCCCACCATGCAAGGAGCCCAATGCAGTGCTCGATCCCAGGACCCTGGGATCATGACCTGAGCTGAAGGCAGACACTTAATGACTGAGCCACTGAGGCACCCCAAGTTGTATTTTCTTATCTTACCTACTGAACAGTAAGCATCTCATGAACAAAGAAGGCATCTTCCTTATCTGGGTCCCTACCACTAATGTGCACTGCACCCTAGGCCACTGCCATGCTTTGTGAGATCCAGCCTAGGACTAGAAGCTTAGTGCAAATTTTTCTAACACTGCTGCCCTGCCCCTGAGTCCTCTTACTATCATGCCTCCTCAGAACTGGCTTGCCTTGGTCTCACTACCACCACAGAGAGAAAGCAGAGCCCACAACAGACAGTCCATGCAGACATCTGGACTAAAAGGAAAAGTGACTCAGACATAATAGCAGGACACAAACATCACACATAGGAGAATCCCCTGAAGTACCAGTTTCTGGTGAACAGGGGACACTGCACTGCAGAGCACTCCAGGATCTCTTTTTCATAGTGCCACTACTTTCAAGAGCAGAAGACATAGCTGACATTCCTAACACAGACACAGTCACAAAGAGGTAGACAAAATGAGGAGACAGGAATTTGTCTCAAACGAAAGATCACAACAAAATCACAACATGAGGTCTAAGTGAAACAGAAATAAACAGTATGCTTGATAAAGAATTTAAAATAATGATCATAAAGGTACTCACTGGACTTCAGAAAAGGATGAAGGGTATCAGTGACAAAGAGATAAAAACTAACATCAGAGATGAAGAAGTCAATAAATGAAATTAAAAATACAATAGCTGGAATAAATAGTAAGCTACAGGAAGCAAAAGAATGTATCAGTGACCTGGAGGATAGAGGAATGGAAAGCAATAAAGCTGAACAGGTGAGAGACAAACAAATACTGTATAGTAAGAATATGTATGCTTGACTTCATCAAGCACAATAACAGTTGCATTACAAGGTTCCCAGAAGAAGAGAGAGAAGGGGGGACAGAAAATGTATTTGGAGAAATAATAGCTGAAAACTTCCCAAATGTGAGGAGAGGAACAGAGATCCAGATTTAAGAGGCATAGAGATTCAGGAGGCATAGAGATCCCCCAACAAACCCAACCTAAAGAGGTCTACACTGAAGAACATAATAATTAAAATGGCAAAAAGATTGTGATATAGAAAAAAAAATTGAAGGTAGCAAAAGAAAAGAAGACAGTTATATACAAAGGAAATGTTATAAGACTATTGAGATTTTTCAGCAGAAATATTGTAGGCCAAAAGGGAGTGGCATGATATATTCAAAGTGCTGAAAGGCAAAAATCTGTTGCCAACAATATTGTATCCAAGCAAGGCTAACATTCAGAATAGAGAGATAAAGAGTTTCTCAGACAAACTAAAGGGGTCCTTGACCACTTAACCAACTCTACAAGAAATATTAAAGGGGACTCTTTGAGTAGAAAGGAAAGATCATATGTGAGAGTATAAAATATAAAAAGCACAAAAGAAGAAAAATAAGTATTTCTGTAAAAATCAGTCCAGGGATTCATATAGCAAAAAGATGTACATTAATATACTAAGCATCTCAAACTTGGAGGGAAGAGGAGTAAAGAATGAGTTCAACATTAAGCAACCATCAGCCTAATATACACTGCTATATGCAGAAGATGGGATTTAAGAAACAAAACAGATGAACATAGGGGGAAAAAAGAGAGGCAAACCAAAAAACAGACTCAACTATGTAGAACAAATTGAGGGTTGCTGGAGGTGAGGTAGGTGGGGAAGGGGCTAAATGGGTGATGTGTATTAAGGAGGGCATTTGTTGTAGTGAACATTAGGTGTTATATGTAAGTGATGAATCACTAAATTCCATACCTGAAACTAATATTACACTATATATTAACTAAATGGAATTTGAATAAAACTTGAAACAGACCAAAAAAGTAAACTCAATGGTAAACACAAATCAAAAAGCAGTTATAGATATACAAAAAATAAAGAATAAGGAGCCCAAGTACATCATTAAAGAAAAACAACAAACCATGAAAGAGACAAAGAGTGGAAAGGCTTAGAGAAAAGCTACAAAAACAACTACAAAACAAGTAACAAAATAGCAATAAATTAATATCTATCAATAATTACTTTGAATGTGGACTAAATGCTCCAAACAAAAGACATAGGGTGTCAGATGAATTAAAAACACACACACACACACACACACACACACACACACACACACACACACCATCCAGGGGCACCTGGGTGGCTCAGTTGGTTAAGTGCCCAACTCTTGATTTTGGCTCAGGTCATGATCTCAGGGATGTGGGATGGAATCCTGTGTCGGGCTCTGTGCTCAGTGGGGAGTTCTGCTTCGGATTCTCTTTCCCTCTCTCTGCCCCTCCCCCCACTCATGCTCTCTCTCTAAAATAAATAAATCTTAAAAAAAAAAAAAGACCTATTCATATGCTACCAATGAGAGACTCATTTCAGACTTAAAAACATGGGCAGGTTGAAAGTCAGGGGGTGGAGAAATATTTACTGTAAAAACTGATGTCAAAAGAAAGTCAGAGCAGCAATACTTACATCAGAAAAACTAGACTTTAAAACAAACACCATCACAAGAGACAAGGACTCTATATAAAACTAAAGGGACAATCCAACAAGAAAAGCTAACAATTTTAAATATATATGCATCCAACATAAGTGTACCCAAATATATAAAGCAGATAATAACAAACATGAAGGAACTAATCAATAATAATACAATAATAGTAGGAGACTTTAACACTTCACTTACATCAATGTACAGATCATTTAAACAGATCATCAACAAGGAAACAGTTGCTTTGAATGACACACTAGACCAGATGGTTTTAACAGATATATTCAGAACATTTCATCCTAAAACAGCAGAATACATGTTCTTTTCAAATGCTCACGGAATATTCTCCAGAATGATCACATATAAGGCCACAAAACAAGCCTTAACAAATTAAGAAAGACTGAAGTTATAAAATGAATCTTTTCTGACCACAATGCTGTGAAGCTAGAAGTCAATCACAAGAAAAAAATCTGGAAAGACCACAAATACCTGGAGGTTAAAGAACATGATATTAAACAATGAATGGGCAACCAGGAAATCAAAGAGGAAATGAAAAAGTACATGGAAACAAATGAAAATGAAAACGCAACAGTCCAAAACCTTTAGATGCAGCAAAAGTGGTTCTAAGAAGGAAGTTTATAGCATTATAGGCCTACCTAAAAAAGCAAGAAAAATCTCAAATAAACAACCTAAGCTTACACCTAAAGGAGTTAGAAGAAGAAGAAGAACAACAACAACAACAACAAAAATCTAAAACCAGCAGAAGGAAGGAAATAATAAAGATGAGAGCAGAAATAAATGATATAGAAACTGAGAAAGAAACCGAAAGGATGGATTAATAAAAATAAGTGTTCATTTTTTTTAAGATTTTATTTATTTATTTAAGAGAGAAAGCAGAGAGAGAGAGCATGCACATAAGCGGGACGGGGGGGGCAGAGGGAGAAGAAGAAGCAGACTCTTCAATGAGCAGGGAGCCCAACACGGGGCTTGATCTCAGGACCCCAAGAGTACGACCAGAGCTGAAGGCAAGTGCTTAATCAACTGAGCCACACAGGTGCCCAAACAGGTGCTCATTCTTTGAAAAAGCTCAATAAAATTGATAAACATCTAGCCAGACTTATCAAGAAAAAAGGGAAACGACTCAAATAAATAAAATTATAAATGAGAAAGGAGAAATAACAACCAACACCACAGAAATACAATTATAAGAGAATAATACTATGAGAAACTATATGCTAACAAATTGGACAACCTGGAAGAAAAGGATAAGTTCATAGAAACATATAAACAACCAAAATGAAATAGGAAGAAACAGAAAATTTAAGCAGACTGATAACCAGTAATGAAATTGAATCTGTAATAAAAAATCTCCCCAGAAAACAAAAGTCCAAGGCAGTTGGCATCACAGGTAAATTCTACCAAACATTTGAAGAAGAATTAATACCCATCATTCTCAAACTGGTCCAAAAAATAGAAATGGGAGGAAAATTTCCAAATTCATTCTATGAAGCCAGGATTATCCTGATACAAAACTGGATAAAGGTACCACTAAAATAGAGAACTACAGGCCAATGTCCTTGATAAAAAGAGATGCAAAAATCCTCAAGAAAATATTAACAAACCAAATTGAGCAATACATTAAAAAATTATTCACCATGATCAAGTGGGATTTATTCCTGGCTTGCAAGGGTGGTTCAGTATTCCTTAATCAATCAATGTGATATATTGCAACAATAAGAGAAATGATAAGAACCATATGATCATTTAAATAGATGCAGAAAAAGTATTTGACAAAGAACAGCATCCATTCATAATAAAAACCCTCAACAAAATAGAGGGAACATACCTCAACATAATAACACCATATATAAAAAATACACAGATAACATCATCCTCAATGGGGAAAAATTGAGAGCTTTCCCCCTAAGGTCAGGAAGAAGACAAGGATGTCCACCCTTATCACTTCTATCCAACATATTACTGGAAGTTCTAGCCACAGCAATCAGACAACAAAAAGAAAAGTTATTCCAATCAGTAATGAAGAAGCAAAACTTACACTATTTGTAGACGACAGGAAACTAACCTGAACTGATACATGAATTCAGTAAAGTCACAGGGTACAAAATCAATGTTCAGAAATCTGTTGCATTTCTATACATCAATAATGAAGTAGCAGAAAGAGAAAGGAATCAATCCCATTTATGATGGCACCAAAACCCATAAGATACCTGGGAATAAACCTAACCAAAGAGGTAAAAGATCTGTACTCTGAAAATTATAAAACAATGATGAAAGAAATTGAAGATGATACAAAGGAATGGAAACATGTTCCATGCTCATGAATTGGAAGAAAAAAATATTGTTAAAATGTCTATATTACCCAAATCAATCTACACATATAATGCTCTCCCCATCAAAATACCAACAGTATCATTCACAGAACTAGAACAAACAATCCTGAAATTTGTATGGAAGTGCAGAAGACCCTAAATAACCAAAGCAACCTGGAAAAAGAAAAGTGAAGCTGGAGGAATCACAATTCTGGACTTCGAGTTATATTACAAAGCTGTAGTAATCAAAAACAATATGGTACTGGCACAAAAATGCACATATAGATCAATGGAACAGAAATAAACCCACAACCCTATAGGTAGTTAATATTCAACAAAGCAGGGAAGAATATCCAATGGGAAAAGGACAATCTCTTGAATACATGGTGTTTGGAAAACTAGATGGCAACATGCAAATGAAAGAAACTGGACCACTTTGTTACACCATACACAAAAATAAATTCAAAATGGACAAAAGACCTATAGGTGAGACCTGAAACCTTAAAAATCCTCAAAGAGAACACCAGGAGTAACTTGTTTGATCTCTTCTTTGGCAACTTTTTCTATATAGGTCCCCAGAGGTAAAGGAAACAAAAGCAAAAATAAGCTATTAAGATTGCATCAAAATAAAAAACTTCTGCACCAGGAAGGAAAGAATAAACAAAACTAAAAGGCAACCAATGAAATGGAAAAAGATATTTGCAAATTTCATATCCACCAGAGGGTTAGTATCCAAAATATATAAAGATCTAATAGAACTCAACATCAAAAAACAACCTTATTAAAAAATGGGCAGAAGGCATAAACTGACATTTCTTCAAAGAAGACATCCAGATGGTCAACAGACACATGAAAGACTGTCATCATTAGTTATCATCAGGGAAATGCAAATGAAAAATTCAATGAGATATGATTCATCTGTCAGAATGTCAGAATGGCTAAAATAAAAACCACAAGAAGCAACAAGTGTTGATGAGGATGTGGAAAAAGGAGAACCCTCTTGCACTGTTGGTGGGAAAGTAAACAGTTGCAGCCACTCTGGAAAACAGTATGGAGCTTCCTCAAAAAGTTAAAAATAGAACTATCGTAGGACCCAGTAATCAGACTACTGGGTTTTTACCCAATGAATACAATAACACTAATTTAAAGGGATACATGCACCCTTATGTTTATAGCAGCATTATTTACAATAGCCAAATTATGGGAGTAGCCCAAGTGTTCATAGATTGATTAATGGATAAAGAAGAAGTGATACACACACATACACACACACACACAATGGAATATTATTTAGCCATTACAAGAATGAAATCTTGCCATTTGCAATGACATGGATGGAACTAGAGAGTATAATGCTAAGCAAAGTAAGTTAGTCAGGGGAAGACAAATACCATATGATTTAACTCATATGTGAAATGTAAGAAACAAAACAAATGAGTATGAATAATAAAGAGTGAGAGAGGCAAACCAGGAAACAGACTCTGAACTATAGACAATAAATTGATGGTTATCAGAGAGGAGGGGGTGGGGGGTGGGTGAAATAGGTGATGGGGATTCAGGAGTATACATGTCATGATGAACACTGGGTAATGCATGGAATTGTTGAATAAGTATGTTATACAACAGAAATTACTATAGTACTGTATGTTAACTATACTGTAATTAAAATTTAAACAATTAAAAATATTAAAATTAAATCACTTATATCTTTAAAAAATGAAGTTACAATACCAAGATTTGGAAGCAACCAAGTGTCCACTGATAGATGAATGGATAAGAAGATGTAATATATATACACAATGGAATATTATGCAGCCACAAAAAATGAAATCATGCCATTTACAACAAAATGCGTAGACCTAGAGGGTATTATGCTAAGTGAAATAAGTCAGACCGAGAAAGACAAATGCCATATGAGTCCACTCATACGTGGAATTTAAAAAAACAAATGAATAAACTAACAAAAAGCAGAATTAGATCTATAAATAGTGAGAACAAACTGATTGTTGCCTGAGAGGAGGGGAATGGAAGGGAGGGCAAAATGAATGAAGGGCAGTGGAAGATACAGGCTCCCAGTTATGGAATCAATAACTCAGGGGAATAAAAGGCAGTGTAAGGACTACAGTCAGTGATATTGTAATAACATTATATGGTGTCAAATTGTAGTCACACTTGTGAGCATAGCATAACATATAGAGAAGTTTAATCACTATCTTGCATGTCTGAAACATTGTGTGTCAATTATACTGAAGTAAAAATAAATGAATAAATGAGTAATTTTTATTATTTATTCCTGGTCTTTTCTATTTCTCTCTTTATGTAAAGACTTAATCAAAGTTTTATGGAGAAGTAAAAAAAAAAAAAAACAAACCCAAGATATTTTTAATTGAAAAACTCTACATAGTGCAAAATTCAAGCAGCTCCAGATGATCATTCATAAGCTGCACTCTAATAATAACAACCATTATTGATCACTTATTATTATTAGAAGGTTACCTTGCTTAATCCTTATTAGGACCTATTGCATATCTGGTAAAACTGAACTTCAGTTAGTTTAAGAAGCTTGCCTATGGTCACCAGGGATCTAAACCCCCAAGACTGACTGATACTAGAGTCAGTGACCTTGATTAACTATGTTATATTCCTCTCAAATACTTGCTAGAGATTTTCTACACATGAGGGAAAGCCAGCATGTGGGAAAATTGGCCCTAAAAGAAATCATGAGATAAAGAATGATCTTTAAACAAAAATGTATCCTGAATCTATCAAGAGATTGTAACTTTAAATTATAAGCAGTTCAGAAATTATTGATTAAGTAAAAAGAGACTAGCAATTTATTATTTTAAAAGGATATTTACTAAAGGTGATTAGTTTCTGATCTTATGCTTATTTTTCCAGTGCAGGGTACTATTTGTACTTTTTGGATTATATTGAGAATTGTTATTAATATTTTTTCAGAAAATGAACTCCATCCCCCTTAACTGTCATTTTCAAAGAGTTCTTGCATTCTTGAATGTGTGTTTTTTAATTTATCGTTTGGTCCCAATTCTTCTTATTATGGAAGGCCATCTCTGGTTTTGTAATGAAAGGCATTGAAAATGTGATTTGGTTGAGATTGTATTAAATCTGTAGATTTCTTTGGGTAGTATGGGCATTTTAACAATATTGAGTCTTCCAATCCATGATAATGGAACATCTATGCATTTCTTTGGGTCATCTTCAATTTTATCAATATTTTATACTTTTTGGAGTACAGGTCTTTCAATTCCTTGGTTAAGTTTATTCCTAGGTTTTTAGTCTTTTTGGTGCAATTCTAAGTAGAATTGTTTCCTTAATTTCTCTTTCTGCTACTTCATTATTAATGTATGGGAATGCAACAGATTTCTGTATATTAATTTTTTATCCTGCAACTGTACTGAATTTGTTTATCAGTTCTAGTCATTTTTTGGTGGACTCATTTTCTATATATAGTTTCATATCATCTGCAAATAGTGAAGTTTTACTTCTTTACCAATTTGAATCACTTTTTTGTCTTTTTTGGTATGGCTGGGACTTCCAGTACTATATTGAATAAAAGTGGTAAGAGTGGACATCCTTGTCCTTGTTCCTGATCTTAGAGGAAAAGTTCTAAGATTTCCACCAGAGTATGATGTTGCCTGTGGGTGTTTCATATATGGCCTTTATCGTGTTGAGGTATGCTCCCCCAAAACTATTTCACTGAAAGCTTTTATCATGAATGGATGTTGTATTTTGTCAAATGCCTATTCTGCATCTGTTTAGATGATCATATGGTTTTTATCTTTTCTCTTGTTGATGTGATGTATCATGTTGATAGATTTGAGAATATCATATCCTTGGAATAAATCCCACTTGATTGTGGTGAGTGATTTTTAAAATGTATTATTGTATTAGGCTTGCTAACATTTTGTTGAGGATTTTTGCATCTGTGTTTATCAGAGATGTTGGCCTGTAGCTTTCTTTTTTTGTAGTGACTTAATCTGATTTTGGTATCAGGGTAATGCCCATTGGTGCAGCCACTGTTGAAAACAGTATGAAGGTTCCTCAAAAAATTAAAACTAAAATTACCATATGATCCAGTAATTCCACTACTGGGTATTTACCCAAAGAAAACAAAATCACTAATTTGAAAAGATATATGCAGCTCCATGATTATTGCAGCAGTATTTACAGCATCAAAGATATGCAAGCAACCCAAGTGTCCATTCATAGATGAACGGATAAGAAATGATGTATATACACACACGTGTACACACACACACACACACACACACACACACACACACACACACACACACACTGGAATATTACTTAGCCATAAAAAGAATGGAAATTTTGCCTTTTGATACAACATGGATGGAGATATAGTATATATGCTAAGTAAAATAAGCAAGTTAAAAATAGAGCTACCCTATGACTCAGCAATTGTACTACTAGGTATTTATCCAAAGGATATAAACATTGTAATCTGAAGGGGCACCTACACCCCAATCTTTATAGCAGCAATGGCCACAATAGCCAAATTATGGAAAGAGCCTAGATATCCATCGACAGATGAATGAATAAAGAAGATGTGGTATATATACACAATGGAATATTACTCAGCCATCCAAAAGGATGAAATCTTACCATTACAATGACATGGATGGAACTGGAAGGTATTTTGCTAAGCGAAATAAGTCAGTTAGAGGAAGACAATTAAAATATTATTTCACTCATATGTGGAATTTAAGAAACAAAACAGAGGATCATAGGAGAAGAGAGGGAAAAATAAAATAAGACAAAATCAGAGAGGGAGAAAAACCACAAGAGACTCTTAACCATAGGAAACAAACAGTGTTGCTGGAGGGGAGGTGGGTGAGATGATGGGGTAACTGGGTGATGGACATTAAGGAGGGCACATGATGTAATGAGCACTGGGTGTTATATGCAATTGATGAATAACTGAGCTCTACATCTGAAACTAATGACACACTATGTTAATTAATCGAATTTAAACAAAATAAGATTTAAAAAGGTAAAATAAGTCAGAGAAAAACAAATACCATATGATTTCACTCATATGTGGAATTAAAGAAAGAAAACAAATGAGCAAACAAGAAAAATGAGAAACAAAAAACCAAACTCTTAAATACAGAGAACAAATTGGTGTTTGCCAGTTGGAAGGTTGGGGAGATGAGTGAAATAAATAAAAGGCATTAAGAGTAAAGTTTATATTGATGAGCACTGAAAAAATGTATAGAATTGTTGGATCATTATATTGTATATCTGAAACTTATATAACATTATGTAAATTATACCTCAATAAAAAAAGATATGCTTTGTGATAAGGCAGATTTTATTTAAAGTCAATATATTTACATCATAGGTAAGGAAGATTTGATTTTATAGAACCACAAAATATTGGCATTGGAAGGGACACTAGAGGTCAGTGAAAATAATTCTGTATTTAACTCATGAATCAGATTATTAACTACAACATCTCTGACGTTTTTCTTGGAAAAGTGTTTTCTTGCTCTTTGCTGTAGACTTAATGCAGGTTCTTCAACTCAGCAGTGGATGTACATTTCATTTTAGAAGGTACACACTATTACACTTTAAAGCAATGTATCGGGTGTTGTACATAAACAATGAATCTTGGAACACTGCATCAAAAACTAATGACATACTGTATGGTGACTAACATAATATAATAAAAAATAATTTTTTAAAAAGGCAATGTATCATTTTTTCCCTCTTTTCAGATTAATTTTGTACTTACATAAGGAAACTAAATAATGTCTTTTTTTTTATTTGCTAAAGCTAATTGAAGTAGATGCTTGTGAGGTCATTGGAAGCCAATCATTTACTATTCAACAGACTAATCATCGATATTGTTAAGTTATTTTTGGCCAGACCATACTTAAAAAAGGAACTAAGGTGATTTATTTTAACAAAAACAACACTTTCTGGAATATTTTCCTTTGCCAAAAAATATATATATATTTATTTTAACAAGAAATGAATATGAACTCTCAAATTGTTCACTTAGTGATGTGTGTGTATATTTAACTACAGTTTTAAATAAAAATCAAGTCTCTTTCCATCCATAAAATTAAAAATATTTTATGTAAAGAACTTGGTTTTCATCTTCAATTTTCTATTTGTACACTTGAAAGACTAATACTCTTTTTTTCTATTTTCAAAATTCTCAAAAATGAAAATGTCTAATGGGAGAAAATTATCTTTATAAGAAGCTTTCTAGGATTAAGACCCAGATCCATCACTGTGAGCATCTGAATTCAGGTATGTATGGGCTTTCTATTCATTTGCCAGTGTGACTTTGCTGTAAGCCTCAACAGCAAGACTATATTGTTGAAGGATTGATCATTGACAAATATTTTCTGAGTGCCTGCTTTATACCCAATGTTGTGCTGGAGGCTGGGGATGTAAAGGGAATTCCAACTCAGATCCAATCCTTACAATTGAGTTCATTGGGGGAGCCAGAGATGCTAAAAAAGTGATTATAATGCAACGTGCTTTAACAGAGGATTGTACACAACATAGAGAACAAATTAGAGAACAAATTGACTACCACTGCCTTAGGAAGTCAGGGAAGTCTTCACAAAGGAACTGACTTATGAGTTGAATGATAGATAAATAGGAGGTCACCAAGCAGAGCTAGTGGGAAGGGCATTCCCAGCAGAGGGAATAAAATGTACAAAAGCATGGAGGTATGAATAATCATGGCATATTAGGAAACTTTTTTTTTTAAGATTTTATTTATTTATTTGACACAGAGAGAGAGATCACAAGTAGGCAGAGAGGCAGGCACAGAGAGAGGGGGAAGCAGGCTCCCTGCTGAGCAGAGAGCCCGATGCAGGGCTCGATCCCAGGACCCTGAGATCATGACCTGAGCTGAAGGCAGAGGCTTTAACCCACTGAGCCACTCATGACCTGAGCTGAAGGCAGAGGCTTTAACCCACTGAGCCACCCAGGCGCCCCATATTAGGAAACTTTTTAAAAGGTTAGTATGACTGGAGGGTACACATGTGGTAATTAAGTGGTAGAATATGAGGTTGAAAGGATGGATCAGCTATAGCTTGTGAAGAACCCTGTATGCTAATGATGTAAGGATGCTTTTCCTGTAGGCATCGAAATGTTATTAATGGTTTTCAACAAGGAAATGATAGGATAAATTTTGTAGCTTTTAAAAAGATCACACCAGCTGTGATATGAAAGATTAAGTAGAGTCAACAAGACTAAAGTAGTGAAACTGGTGAGGTTTCTACAGTAGTCCAGAATGAGGGTTTGACCTAGAACAGTGGCAGAAGGAGAAAAAGGGAAGGGAGCATATCCAAAAGAGATTTCTGAGGTAGAATAGATTTGGATAAAGGAGAGAAGGGAGACAAGGATGACTCAGATTTCCAGGGTACAGAGTGAAATTGTAGGGAGGGTAACAGTTTCAGTGTGGAAGTCCTGAAAGACAGCTATGTAGAGAGGGCATGTTCTATACTTATTTAGTTCAGAAATCTATGCCAGATAATGTTGTGGCAGGATGCTTGCTCGATATTTATGTCAGATTCTGTCTTTTAGTCTTGGCAAGGTCCAGTTATTGACAATTCTCTGAGAGAGAGCATCACATATTCTAGTGTGAAGGTACCTTGTAAACCTTTGAGACTTGTTGATTTGTTAAGAACACTTTTTCTAATTGGTTTTACTATCATTTTACTATCATTTCTATTTCACATGAGTCTCAGAATGCACATAGATTGGTTCTTCAGTTCCTATTGAATAAGTGTCTATTTTCTAGGCCAGGCCCTGTACTAGACGCTGAGGATACCAGGATGAGTGAGATTTAGTTTCAGCCCTCCCAATTCTCAGGGCCTGGTGAGAAGTATGTAGAAGTCTTTCTGGTATTCCCTCAAACATTAAAGTAAACTCCTTGTTCTTCTGGAGTTTAACCTAGATTTGGGGAGAAGGTGGGTAAGCTTTTTTCTAACTTAAGGCCATATTAAGGTGAAATTCTCACAGAGACTTCAACTTCATAAGCCATTCCTTTACAGTTTTACAGCAAGAAGTGGGCTATTGATTTGTACTTACTTAGAAATGTTTGTGTCATATAGATTTTTGTCTTTATTTTGGGAGAACGGAATTCTAATTACAATGGCTAAAACACCAAGGTCATTAAAGTACTTAATTTTCACCAAACTGATTATATTTTTTTCTCACATGAGTACTTTATTTTTTCTTTCTGTGCAAGTAATGGAGCATCAAAGCAAAGAGGCTTTCAAGAATGTGCCTGCTGGGGGTACCTGGGTGGCTCAGTCAGTTAAGTGTGCAAATCTTGGTTTTGGCTCAAGTCATGATCTCAAGGATATGATATTGAGCCCTGAGTTGGACTCTGCAGTGTGGAGTCCCCTTGAGATTATCTCCCTCTCCTTCTGCCCCTCCCCCTGCCTTCTCTCTCTCTCTCAAATAAATAGCTAAATAAAGAAATAAATAAAATCTTAAAAAAAAGAATGTGCCTGCTGAAGCAGTGACTTAGGTTATTGTACTTGCTCTTATACAAAGTAGTATTTCTTTTTTTCTTTCCATTTAAAAAATAATGTTGATTTTCTCATATTTTTCTTTTTTTCTTGGATTTCTTATTTCATCTCATTTGATGCAAAAAAAAGCTTTTGGCAAAACCAAATACCTTTTCATGTTAAAAAATAATTAATTATACTAGGTATAGGAGGGAACTTCCTCAACATAATATAAGCCATATATGAAAAAGCCCACAGATAACATAATATTCAATAACAAAAGACTAAAAGCTTTTCCCCTAAGATCAGGAACAAGATAAAGATGCCCACTTTCACAATTTCTATTCAATATTGGAATGGAAGTGCTAGCCAGAGTATTTAGACAAGAAAAAGAAATAAAAAACATCCAAATTGGAGGGGTGCCTAGGTGGCTCAGTTGTTAAGCATCTGCCTTCGGCTCAAGTCATGATCTCAGAGTCCTGGGATCAAACCCCGCATTCGGCTCCCTGCTCAGCAGGGAGTCTGCTTCTCCCTCTCCCACACCCCCTGCTTGTGTTCCCTCTCTCGCTGTGTCTCTCTCTGTCAAATAAATAAATTAAATCTTAAAAAAATAAAAAAATAAAAAGCAATCGAATTGGAAAGGAAAAAATAACACTATTCCTAGTTATAGATGACATAATCTTATATCTCAGAAACCCTCAAAATCCACAAAAAACCTAATAGAGCTAATACACAAATTCAGCAAAGTTATAGGGTAAAAAAAATCAATGCACAAAAATCACTAGTATTTCTATACAGTAGCAATGAACAATTCATAAAAGAAATTCAGAAAATAGTTCCATTTATAATAGCATCAAAAATAATAAAATCCTTCTAAATAAATCTAAAAATAAAAGAACAAAACTTCTATCTTAAAAACAATAAAACATTGTTATAAGAAATTTAAAAAAGACAAAAAAATAAAACATCCCATGTTTATGGATTGAGAGATTTAATATTGCTAAAATGACAATACTCCCACTTTGATCTACAGGTCTCTACAAAAATCCCATCTGAATTGTTTCTTTTTCCTTTCTTTCTCCAAATTTTTATTTAAATTCCAATTAGTTACCATACACTGTAATATTAGTTTCAGGTGTAGAATTTAGTGATTCATCACTTATATACAACACCCAGTGTTCATCACAAGTGCCCTTCTTAATACCCATCACCGATTTAACCTATCCCCCTGCCCAGCTCCCCTCTGGTAACATTTAGAACAGTTTGTTCTCTATAGTTTAGACTCTATTTCTTGGTTTGCTTCTTTTTCCCCTATGCTCATTTGTTTGTTCCACATATGAGTGAAACCATATGGTATTTGTCTTTCTCTGATTGACTTATTTCACTTAACATAATACTTTCTAGCTCCATCCACATCATTACAAATGGAAAGATTTCATTCTTTTTTGTGGCTGAGATATATATATATCACATCTTCTTTATCCATTCATCAGTCAATGGACATCTGGGCTCTTTCCATAATTTGGCTATTGTTGATAATGCTGCTATAAACATTTGGGTGCATTTATCTCTTTGAATTAGCATTTTTACACCCTTTGGGTAAATACCTAGTAGTGCAATTGCTGAATTGAAGAACCTCCATACTGTTTTCCAGAGTGGCTGCACCAATTTGTATTCCCACAAACAGTGTAAAAGTGTTCCCCTTTTTCCACATCCTCACTAACACCTGTTGTTTCCTGTATTGTTCACTTTTGCCATTCTGACTGGTGTGAGGTGATATCACATTGTAGATTTGATTTGTATTTCCCTGATGATGAGTGATGTTGAGCATCTTTTCATGTGTCTGATTGTCATCTATAGGTCCTCTTTGGAAAAATGTCTATTCATGTCTTCTGCCCATTTTGTAACTGGATTCTCCTTTGATTTTTGGTGTTGAGTTTGAAAAGTTCTTTGTAGATTTTGGATACTATCCATTTATCAGATATGTCATTTGCAAATATCTTCTCCCATTCTGTAAGTTGCCTTTCAGTTTTGTTGATTGTTTCCTTCACTGTGAGAAATTTATTTATTTTTATGAAGTCCTAATAGTTTATTTTTGATGTTTGCTATTTATTTCATTTCTGAGTTTTCTATTCTGTTCCATTGATCTATGTGTCTATTTTTGTGCCAGTACCATACTGACTTGATCACTACAGCTTTGTAATATAGCTTGAAGTCTGTAATTGTGATGCCTGCAGCTTTACTTTTCTTTTTCAAGGTTGCTTTGGCTATGCGGGGTCTTTCTGGTTCCATATAAATTTTAGGATTGTTCACTCTATCTCTTTGAAAAATGCTGGTGGTATGTTGATAGGGATTGCATTATATGTATAGATTGATTTGGGTAATATAGACATTTTAACAATATTTTTTCTTCCAATTCGTGAACATGGAATGTTTTCTTATTTCTTTGTGCCACCTTCCGTTTCTTTCATCAGTGTTCTGTAATTTTCAGAGTACAGATCTTTTACCTCTCAGCTGAATTCTTTACCAAAATTGACAAGCTGATCATAAAATTTATATGGAAGTTCAATGGATGAAGAATAGCCAAAACGTTTTTTTAAAAGATTTTATTTATTTATTTGATAGAGAGAGAGACAGCGAGAGAGGGAACACAAGCAGGGGGAGTGGGAGAGGGAGAAGCAGGCTTCCCGCCGAGCAGGGAGCCCAATGTGGGGCTCGATCCCAGGATCCTGGGATCATGACCTGAGCCGAAGGCAGATGCTTAATGACTGAGCCACCCAAGTGCCCCCAAAACATTTTTTAAAAAGAACAAAGTTGGAGCATTCACACTTGCCAATTTAAAAACATACTGAAAAGGTATAGTAATCAAGACTGTGGTATTGGCTTAAGCATAGAAATATATATCAGTGCAATACAATTGAGAGTCCAGAAAAAAACCCATACATTTATGATCACTTGCTTTTCAACAAGTGTGCCAAGACGATTTAGTGGGGGGGGGGGGAGAATAGTGTTTTCAACCTATAGTACTGGGACAACTGAATATCCATCTGCAAAAGACCTAGGTTGGACGCCTACCTCACACCACATAAAAGTATTAATTCAAGATTGATCAGAGACATAAAAGTAAATGCTAAAATTATAAAACTCTTAGAAGAAAACATGAATAATCTTTGTGACTTGTAGGAGAGCTGACAACACGGACTCCATTTTGGCCCTCCATCTTGTTCATGCCTGTGCAATGACCTCCCTTGCGCTTCAGGCCCCTTGGAGGTTCAGTATGCCCTGAGTGGAATTTGGAAAGTTTGTTCTGATCTTACCTAACATTTCCTTTAGATAACTAATAGAGATGACTGGCACACAGATGGCATGACATTAGATAATTACCCTTTGGCCTCACTGCAGTGCCACTCACTGTATGAAAGCTGTGCATGACAATTCAGACTGGGTGGACAATAGCTACATGGCACCTGAATCCTTTATCTGCTCATTTCCCCAGTCAGTACATTACCCTGAATAAAATTGTGTAAATGGTATGGAGTAGCTTGCTTTGTTTTTCAGTCTTAAAGTGCCTTCTGGGTCTAGAGGTTACTTTACTGTCCCTCCTCCACCTTCTAATATGACCTTGGGTTAGACATTAGTCTCTGAAATATGACATCAAAAGCACAAGTGAGGAAAGCAAAATAGATAATTTGACTTCGTCAAAATTAAAATATTTTGTATTTCAAACGATATCATTAAGATAGTAAAAGGATAACCCAATTAATGGGAGAAAATATTTGCAGCTGCATTTTTGCCAATGGACTTTTACATGGAATATATAGAGAAATCTTACAACTCAGTAATAAAAAGACATATAACCCAATTAAAAGTGGGGAAAGAATCTGAATAAACTTTTTTCCAAAGAAGATATACAAATTGCCAATAAGAACATTAAAAGATGCTCAACATCATTACTCACTAGGTCTATGCAAATTAAGACCACAATGGTATACCATTTCACCCCCTGGAAAGACATAATAACAAATGTTGGTGAGAATGTGGAAAAATTGAAATCCTCATACATTGCTGATGGGAATGTAAAATCATATTTAGAAAATGGAAAACAGTCTGGCAGTTACTCCAAAAATGAATCATAAATTTTCTATATAACCAAGAAATCCTGCCACCAGGTATATACACAGAGAAATGGAAATAAAAACTTGTATAGGAATGTTCATAGTGGCTTTATTTATAGTAGCTGAAATGTCCATCAATTGATGAATGGACAAATAAGATATGGTATATCTACCCAATGGAGTATTATTAATCAATAAAAAGAAATGACATCTTGATATGTGGCACAACGTGGATGAACCTTAAAACATTATAGTAAGTAAAAGAAGTCAGTCACAATATTGTATAACCCATTTAATTACGTGAAATATTCAGAATAGGTAAATTGATAGAGACAGAAAAGAGATTAGTGGTTGCCTAGGCTCAGGGAGGTTGGGGGAAATGGAGTTACTGCTAATGGGTACAGGGTTTCTTGTTCCTTTTAGGGGTAATGATAGTATTCTAAAATTGATTGCACAATTCTGTCAATGTATTAAAACCACTGAGGTGAGGCTGGAAAGATGGTGGAGTAGGAGAATCCTAAGCTTGCCTCATCTCATGGATACAGCTAGATAACACTCACATCAGTGTAAATAACACAGAAAATGAACTGAAGACTGGCAGAACTACTCCACAACTTAACGTAGAGAGGAGGCCACATCGAAGAGGGTAGGAAGGACAGAAATTTAAATAGTAATGGTGAGAGTGGTCATCCTTGTCTTGTTCCTGACTGTAGCAGAAAAGCTCTCAGTTTTTCCCCAATGAGAATGATATTATCTGTGGGACTTTCTTATATGGCCTTTATGATGTTGAGGTATGTTACATCTACCCCTACTTTGTTGAGGGTTTTTGTCAAGAGAGGATGCTGCATTTTGTCAAATGCCTTTTCTGCATCTATTGACAGGATCATATTGTGCTTATCCTTTCTTTTATTAATCTGGTGTATCATGTTGATTGATTTGCGAATGTTGAACCACCCCTGTAGTCAAGGAATAAATTCAACTTGATAGTGGTGAATAATTCTTTTAATATATTGTTGAATTCAATTTGCTAGTACTTTTTAATGAAACTGAAACCACCATCTTATTCTATGCTATTCTATTCTATTCTATTCTATTCTATTCTATTCTATTCTATATAGAAATAGAAAGAGAGCACGAGTGGGGACAGGAGCAGAGGGAGTTGGAGAAAAAGAATCTTAAGCAGGCCCCACACCCAGCATGGAGCCTGATACAGAGCTTGATCTCACAACCCTGAGATCATGACCAAAGCCAAAATCAAGAGTCAGTCGCCTAACTGACTGAACCACCCAGGCATCCCTTGATTTACTAATATTTTCTTGAGAATTTTTGCATTCATATTCATCAAGGATATTGACCTGTAATTCTCCTTTTTAGTAGGATCTTAGTCTGATTTTGGAATCAGGGTAATTCTGGCCTCATAGAGTGAGTTTGGTAGTTTTCCTTCCATTTCTATTTTTTGGAACAGTTTGAGGAGGACAGGTATTAACTCTTCTTTAAATGTCTGGTAGGGGACACTTGGGTGGCAAAATTGGTTAAGCATCTGACTCGATTTGGGCTCAGGCCATGATCTCAGGGTCATGAGATTGAGCCCCGCATTCAACTCTGTGCTGGGCATGGAGTCTGCTTAAGATTCTCTCTCTCTCTCTCTCTCTCTGCCCCTTCCTCCACCCCCTACTTTCACTGTATCTCTATCTCTTTCTCTTTCTCCAAAAAAAAAAAAAAAGGTCTTGTAGAATTCCCCTGGGAATCTGTGTGGCCCTGGATTTCTATTTGTTGGGAGATTTTT
Organism: Potos flavus; assembly: GCA_028534135.1. Classification (NCBI taxonomy): domain Eukaryota; kingdom Metazoa; phylum Chordata; class Mammalia; order Carnivora; family Procyonidae; genus Potos; species Potos flavus. The sequence goes on from CM052901.1 coordinate 53,239,405, forward strand.
GATTACTGCTTCAATTTCTTTCCTGGTTATGGGTCTGTTCAAATTGTCTATTTCTTCCTATTTTAGCTTTAGTAGTTTGTAGGTTCCTAGGAATTTGTCCATTTTTTCCAGGTTGCCCTGCTTGTTAGCATGTACTTTTTCATACTATTCTCTTATCATTGTATTTCTGTGGTGTTGGTTTGTGATCCCTCCTCTTTCGTTCATGATTTTATCTATTTGGGTCCTTTCACTTTCCTTTCTGATAAGTCTGGCTAGGGGTCTATCTATTTTCTAAACTCTTTTGATGAAACACCTCTTAGTTTTTTTAATCTGTTCTCCTTTTTTTGTTTCTATATCATTTGTTTCTTCTCTAATAATTATTTCTCTTCTGCTGGATTTAGGCTTTATTTGCTGTTCCTTTTCTATATCCTTTAGATGTAAGTTTAGATTGTGTATTTGAGACTTTTCTTGCTTCTTTAGGTAAGCCTAAAGCACATTGCAATGTGCTTCCCTCTTAGGACTGCCTTTGCTGCATCCCACAGGTTTTGGACTGTTGTGTTTTTAATTTCATTTGCTTTTGTGAAAATTTTTAAATTTCTTCCTTAATTTCCTGGTTAACCCATTCTTTAATAAGATATTCTTTAACCTATATGTATTTGAGGTCTTTCCAGTTTTTTCTTGTGGTTGACCTCACGTTTCATAGTGCTGTGGTCTGAAAATATGCATGGTATGATCTCGATCTTTTTGTACTTGTTGAGGCTTAATTTGTGACCCAGTATGTGATCTATTCTGGAGAATGTTCCAAGTGCACTCGAAAAGAATGTGTATTCTGCTGCTTTAAAATGAAATGCTCTGAATATATCTGTGAAGTCCATCTGGTCCAGTTTGTCATTCAAAGCCCTTGTTTCCTTGTTGATCTTCTGCTTTGACGATATGTCCATTGTTGTTAGTGGGGTATTAAAGTTCCCTACTATTTTTGTATTATTATTAATGAGTTTATTTATGTCTATTGTTAATCGTTGTATATATTTGGCTATTCCCAACTTGGGGGCATAAATATTTATAATTGTTAGATCTTCTTGATGGATCAACCCCTTAATTATGATATAATGTCCTTTCTCATCTCTCGTTACAGTCTTTGGTTTAAAATCCAGTTTGTTTGATAGAAGTATTACTATTCCAGCTTTCTTTTGACATCCACTAACATGATAGATGGTTCTCCATCCTCTCACTTTCAATCTTCAGGTGTCTTTAGGTCTAAAATGAGTCTCTTATAGGCAGCATGTAGATAGATATTTTTTTCCAAGGTAGATGCATCATTATTTATTTAATTAAGCTATCATTGGGTATTTAGGTTGTTCCAGTTTTTTTTTTGTTTTTTTTTTTTGGGAGGGGAGAGGGTGGAGGGTTGGGCGAGCCTGGTGGTGGGTATTGAGGAGGGCACGTATTGCATGGAGCACTGGGTGTGGTACATGAACAATGAATCTTGTAACACTGAAAAAATAAAATAAAAGTATTTGGGAAAAAAATAGATATTATTTTTTAATCCAATCTGATTCCCTATGTCTTTTGATTGGAGCATTTAGTCCATTTACATTCAGACTGATTATTGAAAGACATGAATTTAGTGCCATTTCATTACTCGTAGAGTTGGTGTTTTTGGTGATGTTCTCTGCTCTTTCTAGTCTTTGGTACTTTTTTTTCTACTCAAGGATTCCCCCTTAAAATTTTTGCAGGGCTGGTTTAGTGTTCATGAACTCTCGTAGGTTTTTTTTGTTTTTTGATTTTTTGTTTTTTTGGTCTGGGAACCTCTTTATCTCTCCTTCAATTCAGAATGACAACCTTGCTGGATAAAGAATCTTTGGCTGCATATTTTCCCCATTTAGCATGTTGAATATTTCCTACCACTTGCTTCTGGCCTTCCATGTTTCTGTGAACAGATCTGCTGCAAGCTTGATCTGTCTTCCTTTGTAGTTTAAGGACTCCCCCCCCCCCCTTGCTGCTTTCAGAATTCTTTCCTTTTCTGTGTATTTTGTGAATTTGACTCTTATATGCCTTGGCAAATGTTCGTTTTTGTTGAATTTAATGTGAGTTCTCTCTGCTTCTTGGATTTTGTTTCCTGTGTCCTTCCCCAGATTATGGATGTTTTCAGCTGTAATTTGTTCAAATAAACCTTCTGTCCCTTTTTCTGTCTCTTCATTTTCTGGGATTCCTATGATACAAATGTTATTATATCTTAGTAAGCCTCTGAGATCCCTAAGTCTACCTTCATAATCCATTACTTTTCTTTCCTTCTCCTTTTCACCCTCATTATTTTCTATAATTTTATCTTCTATATCACTGATTCGCTCCTCTGCTTCATCCATCCTCATTTTTATGGCTTCCATTTGGGTTTGCATCTTATTTCTAACATTTTTAATTTCAGTCTGACTAGATTTTAGTTCTCTCATCTCTCCAGTAAGGGGTTCTCTAATGTGTTCTATGCTTTCAAGTCCAGCTAGTATCCTTATAATCATTGTTTTAAATTCTAGTTCAGTGATCTTACTTACATCTGTATTGACTAAATCCTTGGTCATGAGTTCTACTTCCTGCTTTTCTTTTGGGGTGAATTTCTCTATATCATCATTTCGTCCAGAAAAGAAGGAGGAAAAATTAAAAAGCAAAACAAAAAGCAAAGAAAAAAAAGAAAAAAAAACAACCAAAAAACAGAAAAACTAGATCTTGGGTGTGTTTTCATCTGCTTGTTAAAAGAATCTAGATCCCAAAGTACGATACATATGTGTGTATGTATATACATATATACATATATGTACACATATACATACATATATATGTAATGAAAATAAACAAAAAATAAAATATATAGTATATATAAATGAGAATGAAAAAATAATAAGGAAAGAAAAATAAGGAAAGAAAATAAATGAAAAAATAATGGTAAAACTGTGGAATAAAAGTAAAAAGGAAGCTATGTCCTGTTTCCCGTAGAGCCGAAGATTTGCAGCACTGTGTTCAGTAAACTTGGTGTGAGCAAGTTTATCTAGTCTTCTTGGGGAGGGAACTGCTGTGCTGATTCTTAGGCTGACTTATTTCAATAGAAATATGCTCCAGAGCACAGGCGGATGGGCTTGATGTAAGTGGCTCTAGCCTCCACTAGATGGTGTTCTCTTGCTCCCTGAAGTCTTTCAGTGCCGATGGGTGGGATGAATATGGTGGTGCCCTGCTCTCTACCACTGGAGCTTAAAATTTGCGTCCCCCACTTTCCAGTGAGCCCTCACAGGAGAGCAATCAATCAGCCTGTTATGTCCCTGGTTTCTGTCTGAACCCTGCATGTGTCCAAGCTTTACTTTTTTTTATTTCAGGCAGGCAACTAAGTTTCAAAACTCCTAACTTTAGGGACTCCCATGGTACAGATCCACACTGTTCCTTCGGGGGAAGATCTGGCCATATGCAGTGGTTTGAAGTTTATGGCAACAGAACAGAAAACCAGCAGCAAGCCCCACTCCTCCCACCTGGCTTTCCTGCTCCTATGCCTGGGAACAGTGAAGCACATGGCATCACCTGATCTTCTTGCAACCCAGGGGATCCTCAGACCATGTTGTCACTCCTAGGATTCTGCCCTATTATACCACCTGAGCACCGTTAAGCCAGCCAGGCAGCACCTTTAAGTCAGTAGCAGACTTCTGAAAGTTCAGATTTTGCACTCTGCTACTTATTATAATTTGCAGTAACCTCCTTATACAGACTGTCTCTCCACCACCATATCCTCAGCTATATCACACTGGATTCAAGTCTCCACACTTCCTACCTTTGAAAAAGTGGCACTTTTCTATTTGTAGACTTGAAGTGTTTGTTTTCTCAGGTCCCTGATTGATTTCTGAGGTATTCAGAATGATTTGATAACTACTAGCTGTGCTCGAGGGATGAGACAAGCACAGGGTCTCCCTACACTTCCTCCATCTTAACTTCTCACTCTTGAATCCTGGATTTTAAAAATCAGTGAGCTTGGCTCTTGGAGGGCCGAGAGGGCATTAAGAAGTTGAGTGCCTGTCCTTAATAAGACAATATTCCAAACAGCCCATGTAAATACAGCATGGATACAGCAGTCTGAACAAGGCCTGAGGCACAAGGGAGGGAGAGTTATTTACTTATCACAGAGCATGGCCCAGAAAGGCAGAAATCCCAGGAAGATCCCTCCAGGAACAAAGGAGGTGACAGGCACCGTCTCCCTCCCCTGCTCTCCAGCATAAACACAAGGCCACCTGCAGGAACCAGCGCAGGGCCAACACTGTCTACCTAACTTGCTTACACCATGCCCTGCACTCACTGGCTTCAGTGGATCTACCCTTTGCTTCAGTCACCGTTGCCTCTGGCCTTATGCTGCAGGTCCCCTGCTCTAGAAGACCAGCTCTAGTCCCACCAGCACTACTTCTTTCCAGCTCTAATCCCACTAGCATTACTTCTTCCCACGTGGGGCCTCAGTTTCAGTTGTGGCAGAAGGAGGTCTTGTGCAGACAGAACAGCATACACCTTGTTAAAATGCACCACACCCAGATGGGGACCAAACATTGCCCACAACAGGCAAAGATAGCCTCTGAAGAGGACTGGACTGAAGGGAAAGTCAGTCAGGACACAACAGTGGAGTACACGCAACACATGTAGAAGACACTCCCTGAAGTACCCAGTCCTAGAGAATAGGGGGCACTGCACTGCAAGGCACTACAGGACCTATTCCTCATAAAGTCATTACCTTCAAGAGCAGGAGATGTAGCTGGATTTCCTAACACAGAGAAACAGACACAGAGAATTAAGCAAAAGGAGGAAACAGAGGAATCTCTCCCAAATGAAAGAACAGGACAAAAGCACAGCAAGAGACCTAAGCAAATGAATATAAGTAATATGACTGGTAAAGAATTTAAAGGAATGATCATAAGGGTACTCACTGGACTTGAGAAAAGAGTGGGGGGCATCAGTGAAATGCTTAACAAAGAGATAAAAACGAACAAATCAGAGATGAAGAACACAATAAATGAAATTAAAAATATACTTGATGTAATGAATAGCAGGCTAGAGGAATCAGAGGAATGAATTAATGACCTGTAAGACAGAGTAATGGAAAGTAAACAAACTGAATAAATGAGAGAAAGAAATTAAGCAAAATGAGAGCAGACTTAGGGAACTCAGTGACTCCATCAAGCATAATAACATTCACATTATAGGGATCCCAGAGAAGAAGAGAGAGAAAAAGGGAGCAGAAGATTTATTTGAAGAAATAATTACTGAAAACTGTCCTAATCTAGGGAAGGAAACAGATATCCAGATCCAAGAGGCACAGAGATGTCCCAGAAAAATCAACTCAAGGTGATCTATTCCAAGACACATAGTAATTAAAATGGTAAAAAGTATGATAGTAAAAAAATTAAAGCAGCAAGAAAAAAAAAGATGATTATATACAAGGGAAATCTCATAAGGCAATCAGCGGATTTTTCATCAGAAACTTTGCAGGCTCAAACGGATTGGAATGATGTATTCAAAGTGCTGAAAAGAAAAAAATCTGCTGCCAAGAATACCCTATCCAACTAGACTATCACTCAGAATAGGAGAGATAGAGTTTCTCAGACAAACAAATGCTGAACGAGGTCATGAGCACTAAACCAGCCCTAAAAGAAATATTAAAGGGGACTTTTTGAGTAGAAAGAAAAGACCATAATTGAGAGTATGAAAAGTAAGAAACACAAAAGCAATAAAAATAGATATAGCAGTAAAAATCAGTCAAGGGATTCAAAAAATAAAGACTTGTAATATATGACACCATATACCTAAAACATGGTGGGGAGAGGAGTAAAGAATGGGTTCAAACTTAAGTGACCATCAACTTACTATAGACTGCTATATGCAGAAGATATTATGCACAAACCTAATGGTAACCACAAATCAAAAACCAGCAATAGATATGCAAAGAATAAAAATAAGAGAATCCAAGAAAGAACTAAAGACAACCAACAAACCATGAAAGAAGACAAGACAAGAAAGGATCAGAGAAAATCTACAAAAGCAATCACAAAACAAGTAACAAAATGGCAACAAATACATATCTATCAACAATTAATGTGAAGTAAATGGACTAAATGCTTCAATTAAAAGACATAGGGTGACAGGAAAAAAACAAGACCTATGCATGTATTACCTACAAGAGACTCATTTCAAGTATATGCTCAACATGGGGCTCAAACTTATGACCCTGAGATCAAGAGTCATATGCTCTACCAACTGAGCTAGCCAGGTGCCCCTAGAGACTCATTTCAGCCCTAAAGCCATGTGCAGATTGAAAGGGGATGGAGAAATATTTATCATGAAAATGTATGTCAAAAGAAAGCCAAGGTGGTGAAACTCATATCTGACAAAATAGACATTAAAACAAAGACTTTAACTAGAGACAAGGAAGGATACCATATAATCATAAAGGGGACAAACCAACAAGAAGATATAACAATTGTAAATATTTGTCCACACAATGAGGGAGCACCCAAATACATAAAACAGCTAATAACAAATGTAAAGGAACTAATTGATAGAAATACAAAAATAGAAGGAGACTTTAACTTACATCAATGGACAAATCATCCAAACAGAAAATGAGCAAGGAGACAGGGCTTTTAATGACATACTGGAGCAGATGGACTTAGCAGTCAATTTCAGAACATTCCATCCTAAAACAGCAGAATGCACATTCTTTTCTAATGCACATGGAATATTCTTCAGGTTAGGTTACATATTCAGGCACAAAAACAGCCTCAATAAATTCAAAAAGATCAAAGTCATACCATTAGTCTTTTATGATCACAGCACTATGAAACTAGAAATCAAATACAAGAAAAAAATCTCTAAAGACCACAAATACATGGAGGTTAAATAACATGCTATTAAACAATGAACAGGTTAACAAAGAAATAAAAAAGTACATGGAAACAAATGAAGATGAGAATAGAATTGTCCAAAATCTTTGGAATGCAGCAAAAGTGATCCTAAGAGGGATGTATATAGCAATAAAGGTCTACTCAAGAAGCAAGTAAAAGCTCAAACAACATATCCTTAAACCTAAAGGAGTTAGAAAAAAAATCCAAAACCAGAAGAAGAAAGGAAATCATAAAGATTAGAGCTGAAATCAATGATATAGAAACTTAAAAAAAAAAAACACACAATAGAACAGATTAATGAAACCAGGAGCTGGTTCTTTGAAAAGATCAACAAAATTGACAAAACTCTAGCCAGACTCATTAGAAAAGAAAGAGAAAGAGAGAGAGGACTCAAAGAAAATCACAAATGAGAGAGGAGAAATAACAACTATCAGCACAGAAATGCAAACAATTGTAACATAATATTGTGAAAAATTATATGTCAACAAATTGGACAACCTAGAAGAAATAGATAAATCCCTAGAAATGTATAATCTAAAACTGAAGCAAGAAGAAATAGAATTTGAATAGACCTATTACCAGCAATGAAATTGAATGAGTAATCAAAAATTTCCTAACAAACCAGGACCAGACAGCTTCATAGGTGCATTCTACCAAACATTTAAAGAAGAGTTAATACCTATTCTTCTCAAACTATTCCAAAAAATAGACACAGAAGGAAAACTTCTAAATTCATTCTATGAAGCCAGTATAACCCTGATACCAAAACCAGATAAAGACTTCACAAATCTCTGATGAACATAGATGTAAAAATCCTCAGCAAAATACTAGCAAACCAAATCCAACAGTACATTAAAGAAATCATTCACCATGTTCAAGTGAAATTTATTGCTGGGTTGCTAGAGAGCAGTTAAATATTCACAAATCAATCAGTGTGATACATCACATCAAAAAGAGAAAGGATAAAAACCATATGATCATCTAAATAGATGTAGAAAAAGCATTTGACAAAATACAGCATCCTTTCATGATAAAAAAAACCTCAACATGGTAGGTCTAGAAGGAACATACCTCAACATAATAAAGGCCTTGTATGAAAAACACACAGTGGGCATCATACTCAATGGGGAAAAACTGATAGCTTTTCCTCTAAGGTCAGGAACAAGACAAGGATGTCCACTCTCACCACTTTTATTCAACATAGTACTGGAAGTCCTAGCCACAGCAATGAGACAACAAAAAGAGATAAAAGGCATCCAAATTGATAAGAAGTAAAACTTCCACTATTTGCAGATGACATGGTACTATATATACAAAGCCCTAAGGACACCACCAAAAAACTACTAGAAGTGATAAATGGGCTCAATAAAGTTGCAGGATACAAATTCAATGTACAGAAATCTGTTGCATTTCATACACTAATAATGAAGTAGCAGAAGGAAAAATTGAGAAAATCATCTCTTTTACAATTGCACTAAAATAATAAAATAACTAGGAATAAAATTAATCAAAGAGGTGAGAGACCTCTATTCTGAAAACTATAAAACATTGATGAAAGAAATTTAAGATGACACAAAGAAATGTAAAGATATTCCCTACTTATAGATTGGAAGAACAAATATTCTTAAAATGCCTGTACTACCCAAAACAATGTACACATTTAATGCAATCCCTATCAAAATACCAACAGCATTTTTCACAGTATTGGAACAAGCAATTTTTTTTTTTTTTTTGCTTTTTGTCTGTTCTTTTTATTCATTTGTTTTGTTTTTTATTTTTTTATTTTTTTTCCCCAAATACTTTTATTTTATTTTTTCAGTGTTACAAGATTCATTGTGAGAGACT